>JAODUO010000261.1:355000-360000 GCA_025642075.2 Ridgeia piscesae
TGAACGGTTTCGATTACTCCGACCAAAGTGAGATCGTCGTGGTTCTGCGCGAGATCTACGCCACGTATCCCCGTCTCACCGTCCATCTGGCCGTGGCGGAGAAAGTCGTCATTCCAGACGAGGTGAAACTGGACGTCCACCAACATATCCTAGGAAAGAATCCAGCATCGAATGACGTGTGGAATGAACTTGTGGAAAAGGCAACGACAGATTACGTATTAGTCGGGCGACGAATTGAACGTTTCCAGTGGTACGCCCTCTTAGAGAGAATGGTCCGAGTCGTGTCCGAATTGGGGATCGACGCTGTAGGTGGCTCTCTCCGGACACCAGATGGACACTGGTCAATGGGTTGTCATCAGACACGTCTCCGGAACTACACTCTCACATACAGAGACGGGTACCACATATCTACAAAGTCATGCGTCTACTGTGACTACATCCCGTCACCATTCGTGAGTACGACGTCGACTCTACGAACTGTTCAGTTCAAGATGGCGTCACCAGACACCGTCTTCCACGACTATTTCCTGCGCTTGAAGGAACACCGGAAACTTGTGATGTCATGTCCGGACGCCATGTTTTACGTCCTCCCAAACAACAAGAGTGCGTCCTCGTTACACAAACAATGGATTCCGATGATACAAAAGTATGCTATAAACCACGTGAATTTGGCTGACGGCCGGCATTTGTCGTTTTCGTGCGACGAGGCGAAGACAACGTTTTCTTGGGCAGGCGGTAAGATAGTGCCGGTGTGTGCTGTAGAATCATTGCTAAAGGGAATCCTTGACGCGATGAACATTTGTAAAAAGATCGGTCTCTTCTGCCACTTGGACGGGGGAACGACATTAGGAGCAATGAAGTTTAACGGCATTCTACCCTGGGAACGTGACGCAGATTTATCATATGTGACGTCTAAAAACATCACTTTCTGGGAGCATCGTGACGAATTCACGAAACTCGGCTACAAGTTGTCATTGAAGTATCCAGACAAATGTCCAACATTCGACCGAAATAACGAACGGTGTGGTCATTACGACGTGGTTATTCCCCACTGGCGCATTGAATTGTGGGGCGCCACTCCCCGTCTGATGACAGACTTCCTGCGCGAGAACAGGATCGAGTCGACGAAGTTGTTGATCGGGGGTCGCTGGATGAACGCCCCGACTAACCCCGCGTTGAACTCACGCAATCGGTACGGCTACGAACTGTGGAAGCACGCGGAGCATTGGATCACGTTGGGCTACTCCACATCCTGGGTGCCCTACCACGGGGGGACGTATCAGAAGTGTCCCAAACCCGGAAGTCACGTGTGCTTGGACCAACAGATTCCTCCAGACGGAAATATGGGTTTCATCTACCAGTAAATGTTTAATTACTAGCGTCTCGACAGGCAGGTCAGCGCTGCTTCCATAATGTAGACATAAAATGGCATAAGCATTCCTCCTCAAGTCGAATTATTCTAGTCTCTTTTTCTAGCTTCTCCAGACCGTAACTTGTTTGTTATATTTGTGTTCTAAAATCTGATAAGTAAATATGAACTGTTGTTGTTGTACAATAGCGTCATGTATTGGTAAAACAGAACATACCAGTAACCAGGAGAACAATAGGAGAAAGATTAATGATCTAACTCTGAGTTGTTCTCACTTTTACGTATCTCACCAGATACAGTCAAAGTAAATGCAACGGCCAGATCCCTCTTACTAAACCGACAGCGTTTTTCACTATTTTAACATGACGTATTTGATTATTGAACTATATTAGAAGCCAGACAAATAGCATACAGAAACATATACACGAACTCAAAAGAGCAACATGGTTTTGAAAAAAAGATTTCATCTTCGAACAGACGCAGCATGACGTATTACAATGAAAACCGAGAGGACGCGGTACAACAACCCGAGAAAACCACACAGATTGTTACCTGGAACGTCATAACGATTAGGCAGCAGGATTAGCAGAATATGTTGTAGTTGTAACGAATAACTACATGATAGGTGTGGTCGGACTCTGACCTGGTTTACAGTCTGGCCAAGTGAGAAGACAACAGAAGAGACGGCGCTAACCTCAGGACATGGCGGCGTTGATTCTTCGCCCTTTGAGGGTGTGGTCTCGGGAGGTAGTAGAGACGATGACCAGCAGCTATTATCCAACAGCAGCGACAACATCAGCAGCAATAGTTTCAGCATGAAGTGACATATAACTTAACAATCTATCACAAAACGCAGGAATCGTCGTCGATAACAAAGTAATTTGGCTCGGCATAGTACCTCAATAAAGTCCAAAACAAACAACTAAAAAGACTGGCTTGAAGAGCCATTTTGAATTACGTCAACAACAAAGACCAGCGTACGTCATCCACTCCAGCGTACGTCATCCACTCCAGCGTACGTCATCCACTCCAGCGTACGTCATCCACTCCAGCGTACGTCATCCATTCCAGCGTACGTCATCCACTCCAGCGTACGTCATCCACTCCAGTGTACGTCATCCACTCCAGCGTACGTCGTACACTCCAGCGTACGTCATCCACTCCAGCGTACGTCATCCACTCCAGCGTACGTCATCCACTCCAGCGTACGTCATCCACTCCAGCGTACGTCATCCATTCCGGGTGAACAAAACTGGATTCCACAGGAAACCAAAACTATTGCAAGACCATTATGTTGAATATAAAGATTTTGAAACGTTAGAACGACAAGTTGTGTACAAGGACACAAGATCGGGCCCCTGCTCGACAAACAGTAACATTACGGCACTGAATTAGCAAAGAGGGTAATGTGGCCACTGATTTGTTTTGAACGCTGAATTGCATTATTATACAGTGCTAAGTAATTTCGATTTTCTCAGAATTCACTTTATGGTCGACTTGTGGAGAAGCATTTATCAACAATCGCGTTAAGTTTATTGGGATAAGGATGTGTTCAGATAGAACGTACATGCCTTGTGATAGGTAATATGTTGACGCATTATGCAGAAATGCTGTAATAATTTGCGTGACTGTAATGCTGTATCATAACGTTAATATTGTATCTATGATTGTTCAACCTGCCGAAAAAGGTTATGATATAAGTGAAAAGTTTCAAGATACTTTTTTGTATAAAAAAATCAGATGTATAAAATATAATGTTGGAATTATACAAATGAATGTTCATATTTGCACTTAATGAAACCACAATAATTTTAGATATATATATATATATATATATATATATATATATATATATATATATATAAAAATATATATATATGATGTGTGTACGTATATATATATATTATATATATATATATATATATATTATGTATATATATATTATATATAAATAATATATATATATATATATATATGTGTGTATATATATTTTATTTTTTTATTGATTATGTATAGTATGTATTATGTAGTATATGTATGTATGTATGTATGTATGTATGTATGTATGTATGTATGTATGTATGTATGTATGTATGTATGTATGTATGTATGATGATGTATGTATGTATATATATATATATATATATATATATATATATATATATATATATAGATATATATATATATATAACTCTTCCCAGTCCACCTGGATTTTGGTATATGAAATGATCTTGCAAACAGACAGAGCGGAAAGCGTCTTGGCCCGCAAGCAATGTAGTTCATACGATATCTGCCAGATGGGCTGCTAACATGTACAGGACATAAGATTGAGCGTAGTCTCGCTTAATCGACTCTTGCCCGGCTGCGTAAATTCGCAGGATTTGTTGGTCTGGTGAAATATCGTTTGCTTATGTAGCCCTTATATAGTGCCCAGACGGCATCACTGTTTTGGATTAAATCACAGGTTTATGTGTATAATAATAATTAATGTTTATATAGTATGTATGGTTTTGATAAAATATTTATACACAAAAGAAAAAGTGGAAAATAAAAAATTATGAAAACTAAGAACGACAGATTGTCATTTATGTTTGTTTTGTGTGTGACATGTTTCAACATAAGTTCAATTTTGAATAGTTTAATGTAACATTATCTGATAAAAGGGTATCCTTATTTAATTTGTTATTTCAAATTCAGCCTGAAAACCAATCAGCGCCTCTGTCTTATTCTGAGGTTAGGCCGCCCTAGTGGTAACATTGGCAGAGCATTAAGTCTCCAGGCGGATGTGAAGAGCTAAAACGTGCTGCCATCTCGCGGTGTCTGTGTATTCGAGGCTACCCTCTAAGGCGTAGCCTCGATTAACCATTCTCCGTGAGGTGGCAGCACTTTTCAGCCGATGTAACCGACAGGGCGGCCTTACCCCAGATTAGGGTAGAGACCCTGACTGGCTCTCAGGCCGAATTTGAAATAACAAATTAAATAACGATACCTTTTTTTATCAGATAATACTATATTATAAAAACTATTCAAAATTAAACTTATACTAACACAAAAATAAATAGAAATACAAATTTGCAGTTGTTTATAAAATAGGAATTACGGCAGAATTAACCAGTATATATCCGTTAGGTGGCAGCATTGCTTAGCCCCACACGGATACCATTCAAACACCGGCCAAGTCACCAGACTGTCTTCTCGGCGAAGTCACGCAGCCGAGCGAGAGTCGGTTTTAAAGCGAGACTAATGCGCTGACCTAGTCTCCTTAACCGACTGTCGGTCGGCTGCGGAACTACGCCGAGAAGACAGTCTGGTGAGTCTCCCGGCTTTTGAATGTTATCCGTGATCTATACAATGCTGCCACCTCACGGACACTGGTTAATCCTGCCGTAATTTCAATTTTTATAAACAACTGCAAATTTGATTTTTTACATCTTTTTGTGTTAATTTTACTTCAATGTTGAATACGTTTCATAGGATGTTATTAACTTGTAAAAGTATATCGTTATTTTTATTTTTATTTCATAGTTGGCCTGAGAGCCAATCAGCGTCTCTAACCTAATAAGGCAGAGCGTTTCTTTCCCCAGGCAGAGTTGGGGGCTTAAAGGTGCTGCCACCTCACGGAGCCTGGGTA
>JAODUO010000261.1:362500-397500 GCA_025642075.2 Ridgeia piscesae
TTAGCTTGTCATTTAATGTTTTTTTTATACTTCTTATATATCTTTCGATTTAGAAACAGGATTACACTTCTGCACGCATCTATTACAACGGCTAACGAGGCATCATGCGGAAGTACTATGATTACACGTTACAGCGAAAAACAGTTTGCGATTATTTACGTTGTAATCTGCTATACTGCTCACGGAGCTGTCAGCAGAAACAACTCACAGTATAATGTATTAATAATAATAATGTAATAATGTTAATTCTCTGGCAGCCACAGCGGCATATATACACAATAACTACTTATGTAAAGGAATGTGGCGTAATCAGCTAAAAGCTAACGAATGGTTGGCCAAAACATAACGGTTCACTGAGCGTGTTAAGTGACAATAGGCAACCCGCTAATTGTTAACAGTAGGAACGCGTGAGTATTCTACTCGCGAGAGGTGAGCATTTCCATTAAAATGCACTGTTTATACAATTTGAATTTTTATGTCTTCGATAGGGAGTTTTGTATTGAACGATTTACATAATAGTTTTATATGTAACTGCAAATGGTTAGGTCTTGTTAATACTTCTAGAAACATAAACCCAAGTAATTTCCTTGTATTACCCTTTAATAAAGCATTAACGCAAAAATGGACTTTGATGTTAGCTTTTCCTACGTCTCGACCTGAACATGAATACCGAGAAAAATGAGTAAGTCTTCTTTGGACGATAATGTACTCTACACAAAATGCAATTCAGCGCTCATAAATAAATCACTGGTCAACGTTACCCTCTATGCTAATTCAGTGCGTTATGTTAGTGAGTTCTCACGAAAACGTGGCTCGAAAGAAGATTCCTTACACAGAGATTGTCGTTCAACACCTCAACGTCTTAGGAATCTATACAATGAACTGGTCGTTTTGGTTTCCATACGTATCGAAACTATTTAGCAATGTTGATTGGCCATAATGGCTCGGAGGATTTCCGGGGGCGTCTCCACCGTTTCTTCCCACGTTTCCCAGACCTCGTTGCTCTCCTCTACTCCCTCCTCCTCTCCGTCGCTGTCTCCATGGCTCGTCGTCAGGTTCCCGTTCTCTTCACCCCGAGCGGATGACGTCTGCCGTCCGTTGCCGTTGACGAAATTCAAAATGGCCATTGTCGTTGCTGGAGTGACAGTGTCTTCAATCCACACTTCGTTCGAGTTGCTTGTCTTGCCGAACTCTATCGAGGTGTGATGCTGACCCGAGTGTAGGTTGTTGTTGTCGACGACGACATCTGCGTTCTGTGATGAGATCGTGAAGTTGCAGGTCACTTCGTACTGTGATTGCTGCTGCTGCTGTTGCTGCTGTTGTTGCTGTTGTTGCTGCTGTTGTTGTTGGATCACTTGGAGAATTGCTGGAGGTGTCTGCACCGTCTCTTCTACTTCCCAGACAGTGAACTCTTCCTCAGCGTCGTTCGGACCGTCCTTCGTATTCCTGACAGGACTTTCTTCCGAGTCCGTGCTCGACGTGCTCTCCTTAGCCATGTTTCGCTGCCGAATCATGTCCAGAACCTCGGGTGGTGTTTCGACAACGACCTCCTCCGACCACCATTCATTGAAGACGTCATCGCCCTCTTTGCCGTCACCTGCCTCCTCGTATTCAATTCGAGTTGGCGACAACTGCGGTGACGAAGCCTCTGGTAGGTGTTCCACGCTCAAGTAGCCGTGGTCTGACGGCGACACGGACATTTTCATCTCGCGCTGATATGTCTGGCGTCGTTCCGAAACAGGAATATCACAATGTCGTTGCTCTGTTGCTATATTCGAGTTAGTAGCCTTCTGTGAGTTCATTAGCACTTCCCCAGACGTCCATCCCTGGTGCATCTCATGGTGTGCTGCTGCTGATTCTTGCGCCAGATGTTCATTACTCGTGTAGCCAAGATCGACCATCGACGACGCGCGTTTATCAAACTTCTCCTCCACCAAGCTTTCCATCACTTCGTTCGAGGAGATTTCCTCTACGCAACTGAAGCTCTCACGCGTCCCACTTCTGCCACCAATTGTCGCAGTAACATATGACTCTTCGTGTTGCACCTGCTCGGATAACTCCACAGCCGAGTCGTAATACCCAGAATCCTTCATGGTTGTTGGGGCCGCGGGTTCGTCATAAATCGGTACTCCAACAGGTGGCGCCGCGATTGGTTCCACCCTAGTGGCTGCGCACACAGCGGCCATGGCGTTTGTCGTGCTTTGGAACGCCGCCAGACAACAACAGATCCAGAAGTTAGTGAGAGCCAGACAGTTGTCACGCTTCAAGCATGCAGCGTGGGCAAAGCTGATGGCAGCCTTCTCGAACATCGCCAACTCCATGTAGGAATACGCGAGAATTGCGTGGTTCAAAGCGACCGCCGACTCGCTGACGATCTCCGCGAGTTCGCTGAGGCAATCCTGCGCATCCGTCTCGAGGTCGAGCTGCTTGTAGCAGAGGATGGCGAGAAACCGGCCGAAGACGAGCGCATCGAGCACCGACTCGTCGATATCGTCGAGCTCGTGATGCAAATGCTCCGGGAGTATCGCCTGCTCGACGCCGATGTACGCCACGTTTCTCTTCTCGCCCACCAGATGGCGCGTCGCGTCGTCGTAGATGAACGGCAGCATTGCGATCAGCGCACTGGCGTCGTCTCCTCGCTGGTACAAGAAGTTGGCGTATTGCACCGAGAACACGGAGTCCGGGCAGAGCCGACACGCCCGCTTGAAGCACCTCTCGCTGCGCCTGCCAAGCTCATCGTCGAAGTCGATGGCGTCGGACAGGCACGCGTCGACGTAGTAGAGAGTCGCGAGGCTACACAGCTGCTGAGCCTTGCTGCGAGCCCCTGCCGGTGAACTGTCGTCGTAGGCGTCGACGCACTCGGAGGCACACTCGATGGCGCGGTCGACGTCGCCGGCGAGGGTGTAGGTGCGCGCCAACTGCCCCAGAAGCCCGACGAGGTCTGAGGCGATGTTGTTCTGCATGTTCCTCTGGTGACTGAGCGCCTGCTCCAGGTACTCGGCCGCGCTGCCATACTCCTTCGTCGTAACCCGCACGCTCGCCAGACAGTTAAGCAGCTGGTTGTGGAGGGCGTTCCTGCTATTGTGGGCACCGCCAAGCAGCGCGCAGTTCTCCAGCGCCTCCGTGTAGTACTCGCCGGCCAGCGCCACCTCGTCCGTCGACGCGTAGATGTCGCCGGTGACCTTGAGCACGCGCACTAGGTGAGGCAGGTCACGTCGCTCACGCGGCTCGTCCGTCTGCGAGATGATGTGGCGGCACAGCTCGAGGTAGTGCAGCGCCTTGCAGTTGAAGCTGAGCGTACTGCAAGTAACACATCACACGGTGCGATTACTGGGACAGCCCACAAGGGAAGACAATCTGCATAAAGGTATGACCAACGACAGAAGAAGGTCGTGGTAGTCTACTAAGTTAGTCAACATGCCTACGTTGGCTGTTTCGTGGAGAAGTATAGAACTGTTCATTGTAGCCTACTAATTTAGTGAGTAGGGTCTACATTGGTTGTTTCGCCGATATTAAATTCTTGTGTAAAACCACTATAAGCTGTTGGTACAGTTCAATCAATCCTGTCCATGTATGGCATATGCAATGCTACCATTTTGTTACTATTAACTACGCCAAACCGTTTAGTGTAATATAGTGTTAGGTAACCGTAACAAATTAACGCTGACTGCCTCTCTGCGTGACTCGTCACAGCGCAGTCGAAATAAAACAGTAACAACAAATTAATGTAGAAGAAATGAATGGCACCAGTGACGCCTCACGAACCTGTACGAGTACCCGAGTGTGTAGAGTGTTCGCACGATGAACCAACGCTTCAACGGGGCGATGTTCTTCAGTTTGTTGACGTAGAGCAAGTCGTAGACCTCGAAGGCGCGCAGACACCAGACGACACACTTATAGTAGTACTTGGTGACGTAATGACAGATGGCGAGCATCGTCCGGTTGAAGGCCGTCTCGAAGTCGGCGTCGTCGCCGCCGCAGCAATGCTGCTGGAGAACGTTCGCCGTCTCGAACATCGACACGGCCTTCGGGTAGTGCTCGAGCAGGAAGTTGGACGTCCCGAGCATCGAGAGGATGTGCGCGTTGTCACGTAGCGACGCCGAGCCGAACGTGTGCTTCGACAGGCACAGCGCTTCCTCGTAGCAGAGGACGGCACGGTCGCGACCCGACCCGCCGACGATGATGGAGCAGTCGCCGAGCTTCGTGAGCACGCTCACGTAGAACTGCGTGTGGCAGCACTTGTTCTGGCGACGCGCCAGGCTGACGATCGCCAGCGCCCGGTTGTAGCAGGAGATCGCCTCGTGAATGTTCGCCAGATCGGGCTTCGAAGAGGAGTGAGCGTTGGCCGCGTCTTCGTCGACATCTGGCATCTCGATCTCGCGCTTCACCAGCTCCAGGATGTGGAACAGCAGCGCGCCTTCGCGGCAGTGGTTCTCCACGTAGGCGTTGCCGAGTTGGAACCACGCACGCGACACGTCCAACGGGTCGTCGGTACTGCCGATATTCGCCAGGATAAACAGGTCGATCGCCTCGCGGACAATTTCGCTGCCGGCAGCCAGGTCGCCTCGCTGGCAGTCGATCAGTCCTAGCTGCTTGAGGACGCCGCCGACGACATGGGCTTGTGCCGTAGAGAAGCCCGTCTCCTGGTACACGGCAAGGGCGTACTTGTACAGCTCGTAAGCGATATGTAGTTTCGTAACGTCGCCGTCTTCGTGGAGTTTGTCGGCGACGTGGACGAGCATGTTGGCGAGAGCCTGGTCGAGCACGGAGTCGGACAAGGGAGACTTGATGAGCGGCGCCACACCTCTCGGACTTGATGGCGGCGACCCGACCAGTGCGACTGCCATGTCGAGGGTGGAGGTGATCGGGGCAGTGCCGGATGGCTGGTAGGGCGGCGCGGGAAGCCGTAGTGGACACTGCTCCTTGTATCTCATCCACGTGGTCAGCACGTCATTCTGGACATCCTCGTTGTCTGGTTCATCCGACACGCTTGCTGTGATGTCATTACGGTCGCGTTGCTCGGCCGCTACATTCTCAGGACATGTTCGTGCTGAAGACATGTCTTTTTGAGCTCTCCTTGCACTGGATGTCTCCAAGTCATCGCTTGCATTATGTGTTCGTTCAACTGGGTCAAGCTTGTCGTCGTTCTCTTGGTGTTCTAGCACGCTGTCCATCGACAATCGATTGTCTTTATTCGCACTCGCCGGTGCTGTCGCTTTCTGACTGTCGGACTCCGAGTCTGGGTCATCGGGTATGATGGCCTCCTCAAAGAGAGTGAGGATGTCCTCTTGCGGCATCGCGATCAGTTCCGACGAGATGCTTCGCCGCAATGTCTTCTCCGGTAGTTTCTTGCGCAGGTACCGTCTGCGCATGTCGGCGGAGATCTGCTTGACGAGGTTCTGTATCACTTTGTGGATCTTGTTCAAGTCCAGTTTACTCAACTTGTCCTTCTTCGCTGTTGTCTTCTTCCTCTCCTCCGCCGGCGCCTCGTCGTCTGTTCCGCTCTCGTCCGACGACATCATCGTCCTCGTGAGGAACTGCTGCGCCTTGCTCTTGCAGTGCTCGCGCAGCGTCGTCAGCCAGCTTCCGTCGAACGGCTCCTGCTTCCGGCTGCCTTTATCGGCGAACTTCTGCAGCAACGACTTGAGGACGATCGATTCGAGAACATCGCGGTGTCCGGCGGCTTTACTCTTGTTCTGCGTCAGCCACAACTGTAGGTCGGTGTCGAGGTAACGACCGGCGACATCGTCGCAGAGTTCAATCGTCAGCTGCAGGGAGGCGATCGCCTGTAGACACACCCGGTGCCACTCGAGCTCGACATGACGCCGCGAGCGCGCCTGTTTCATGTACAGTTGGCCGAGACCCAGCAGGCACGTGATAGCACACTTTGCCTCCGTCACAGAGTCGTCGACGCCAGCCTGTAGCACGCGGTGGAACAGTCGCTCGGCGTCTGCCAGTTGGTGTTTGTCCAGCTGCTCCACGGCGTCGTCTGTCATAGAGGCGACGTCTCCCGGAAGTAGTCCACCCCCCAGGTGTCTCGTCGTGTCCATCATGGTGTCTGAAAGAAAAAACATATATTATAATATGACAGGACAGGAAAACCGACTGACTAATACATATTATGGCCCATCCCCTAACAAACCTGTTTGTTACATCAACTCAACTTCTGCCTTATTGCAATGACCACATAAATCATAGAACTAAGCACCCACAGTTGTCTATTGCCAGGTACTCATACATACAGCCGTGTGAACCGGAACAAAATGGACTGAAAGAAAAGTAAAAAAAAACAGTAGCAGATGAGCTCGGATTCCAATCGTCTGAACTCAGGGTCTGGTGCCCTGACTGGTGGCTCCACCTTGTTAGTAAGATGTTATCATACCAGTATCCTTAGCTGTCATAATGTCACACACTCACACCATACACACACACACACACACACACACACACACACACACACACACACACACACACACACACACACACACACACACACCTCTCTCTCTCTCTCTCTCTCACATACACACCCACACACACACCCCACACACACACTCTCTCTCTCTCTCTCTCTCTCTCTCTCTCTCTCTCTCTCTCTCTCTCACACACACACACACACACACACACACACACACACACACACACACACACACACACACAATATATATATATATATATATATATATATATATATATATATATATATATGTATATGTATATTATATATATATATATATATATATATATATATATATATATATATATATATAATCTGACAAGTTTTCAACACACCCACACAAAGGAGAACTGTTGTAAAATCCCAACTCAAGTTATTTTATCGAGTGTGCTTATGTCTATTTGGAGTCTGCACAATGATTCTATAATGAGTCATATTTCTGATAGATTTCAAATTAATTTATAATCTTGATTTAGATCAAAGTGGTATATGCACATTTGTACAGACACAATGTATGCTATATAAATACAAAGTTACACAACTGGCTACCTTTTGAAAATTATTGTTGTTAAGTATATGTCTAATATGTATAATTAAGTACGTAATACGATAAGGTTGGCCTGTGTGAATCGACACCGGAACAGGCAAGAAAGAATTTCTGACAGAGGCGTGCACAATACAAGTCATTAGCAATTCCACTTCAATAGCAAAGCTAAATAGCAGTAAAGTTTCTTCCTTTCAAAGGTGCACTTTCAATTGTTTGCAATGTGTCAAACATCAGTTCCAAAGAGTCCACAACCTCTCTAGCTTTGTGGAAGTCAATCATGTAACAATAACTTCGAAACCTGTGTTTTCTACATCAGTGGCCGTACATTGTGTTGCAATTAATACGGTCCGTCAACTGTCAAAGTGCATCTCCCTGTGACAGATGCAATCTGCAGAAGGCATTCACTTGACATTACTTCCCATGCCATAAAAACACAAACTTTATTGACCTTATTACGGCATCAATGCTGACATTCACCACAGTTAAGTATCTATGCTGTTTTATGGGTGTTTTTCATTGGTGCACTAAATGTTATTTATGCCGCACATTAGTTCACAAAGACAACTGAACTGGATAAACAGAAAAATGCTGGCGAATGAGACAGAAATGATTACACGTGTAACGAGACGTGAGTCTTTCTACACCTGGCCGCCATTTCAAGCCTCGCTGGATTGATGGCCACAAATATGTGCAGTGGCGCCCCCTGGTGAACATGGGTTTAAGTAAAGACAACAAGTTACCAAATGCATAATTAACTATGCAAGCTAAATGCACTGCTTAGTTAGGTCCTACCATTACACCAGGTAGTGGAACAGACCACACACTGAACAGGAATCATTTCTTAGCAACTGTTCAAAAGTTTGTTTGCAGTGATACTAATTCAGTGGTCCAAGCATGCTTGTTTATCACCCCATGTTTGTATACCACCCCATGTTTATATATGTTTGTGTACCTTGCTAGTAACATAATTTGTAGAAACATGTGTAACCTGCATAATTCTGGGTAACTATTAATCATGCTGCATGAACAATAACAAGGTTTTCTCATCAGATTGTCAAGTTTAACAAATATTCCTCAATATTATAAAAACAAGTCCTTATATAGCTCAATATCCCGTCCTTATGCCTGCTGTATACTTGTCTCCCTAGCACGCACATTGAAGATTTCTTAAACACCATCTGGACTTCTCCGGAAAGCATTCAGCCATGCTGCGATTAATGCAAATATCCACCACTATCTATAACCAGGTACTCATTCATACCATAGAATAAACTGGAGCAATGTAGAGTCAAAAAAATTATCCAATGTTCAAGATGACAGCACCAGATACACTGCACCACACAGTTATGCCATGACTGTGTCGATACTTTATGGTGTCTGTGAAACAAGCAACTTGGATATGACAACATAGAGAGGCCATTGCCCTAACAGCCTTGGTGACAATGTTCTCTTCTTATGTGACACGTTTATTCTGTTATACACACTCTTGTAAAAAGGACAAGTACAATGTGTATATTTTTAGACACTGCTATTTTGATATGTTTAATGTAACGTACAGAGTTGTGTGACTCCTAACAATTTAGTAAAAAATGCATGAAAGATTACAGGTGTGACAAACCAGTGGCTACTACTGAACACCTGCATGTGACTGCCAGGTAGTGTTGTAAAGACAACAACAACAACAACTACTACTACAACAACAACAACAACCACAACAACAACAACAACAACAACAAATACAACAACTACAACAACAATGTCTACACAACAAACGTGAAGCACAGTACAACAGGCAACGACACCCATGTCCGATACACTTAAATTCAGGTGGGGTATTTTTAGATTTTTGGACTTATACTGAAAAGATGTGTTCTTGCTCTACTGTTATAAAAAGGTAAGGTAAACTAAATTTGAATTGAATGTATTTAACAAACATAAACTCGTACTGTATACAAGGTGAAATCGTACATCATGCCAACTGAACCTTTGTATACACAGCATCCTGATGTGAGTACATAAACTGTGTACAATTAATGAACGTTCAGGTGTGTTGAAATGAAACGCAAGAATCTGAGACCTTATGATCTACATTCCTATAAGTGGACATAGAATTTGACACACACGCATACACACACACACTCACACACACACATATATATATATATATATGTGTGTGTGTGTATATCTGTATCAAAATATATATATATATATATATATATATATATATATATATATATATATATATATATATATATATATATATATATATATTGATACATAAATAATACTTTAGTATATAAGTAATAACTAGACACATTAGTGTTATTAATAATATTTTTTTTCTCGAAACTTACCTGTTTCTGTAGGAGAATTACATTACTTCATAATAATTTTAAATTGATAAACTCACATAATGTTTCGCCCAGTCGTTGAGACAGCTTAGACGGCGTCACTCGTCACCTCGAGCTAACACCATTTCAACTTCTCGGCGGAAGTATTCAGCCATGCTGCAATGACCACACAAAACTACTCCTACACAAATACCCACCTGTATCCAGATGTTAACACTGAAGGGAAATGTTTCCTCTTATATCTCCAACAGCAAAGATGACGACTAACACAAGACAACTGGTTCACTAACCCGTAGACTCAGAAGTCAGCCTGTGATGTGACACCAGCGGTAGCCACCGTCAACACACATGCACTAATAGAGACTAATGCACACATGACACCATGAACGGGTGAAATCCAACGAGTCAGTCAAATGATAAATCAACTGAATACACAAAGAAACCACCGGGACGGATCTGGTACTTATAAGTCACCAGGAACACTGAGGGTAACTTCACACGTGTATGCAACGCTGGTTCATTGTTGTCAGACACGATGACATGCTTGACACACTTAGATGTCAGGATCAATGTTGACAACTCAACAGGACCTTCCCGTATAAACGTAGGCAGCACCACATCCGCTTATGCTAAACTGTTTCCTTATTGTCACTGTGTCACCGCTGATGGTGGAAATAAATATTGATCACTTGTGACCAGGATGTGACAGTTATCACTGACAATGCAGGCAATGTTTGAGGGCATTAAAGGAGTGGTTCCCGTTAACAGGGTAAAGTCAAAATATGGCCAATGCCAAGGTCACAAAAGCACAACAGAACTGTCTCTTTTATAGTCACTGGGTGACGCACACACAGAGCTAATTCCCAGTCAATTGGCACCTTATCTAAGATAATATTTATATACAAACATGAGGTTACACATTGTACAGATATCGATCATATTATCCAGCCTGTCTAATCATAAGTGGTCATAAATAAAACATCAAATACACCCTGTAATACATTCCCAATAAAACACATAAATGTCAATGTTATACACGTATACAATCTTCTATTGCATTTAGATTGATCACATAGATATGTTACTCCAGACTCTGGTTTTCTGTGGCTATGCCACATGTAAATAACACGATAACTGCAATCTAATCTGAAAAAACAAAAAAAATCAACATCAACGAAAATTACTACGTTATACCCTAAAATTAAATGACAAGGCAATAACATAATAAGGAGGAAATATCACTATCGGGTACACCATAGAGAAAGAATCACACAAAACACAGATCAGGACAATATAAATGTTGTGAAATGTAGATTTCACTATCACATGGTAGGGCATTGATAGGGAGCCACAAGAGTAGAGAAAATCAAGTGACAGTTTCACCGAGATAAAGACCTGATAAGGAAAATTTATATCTTAAACAAATTCTGTTATTAAATGGTTGTTAAGAGTGTGAACATTAGTTGCTGTATGAATGAGAACACTATTTCTATGACACACTGGCGAAATTGTCTAACAACGCATTTGGTTGACAATGTTAAGCACATAAGATCAGTGTTAAGGAGCGAAATAGATTTTAAAGAGCAAAATCAGAAACATATGAATGTTAGTGAAATAGACCCCACGGTCAGTTGGCAAAGAAACAAGGAAGGTTGGAACCATATGGAAAACAATTTTTAAAATCTATTACCATCATAATATGTAAATTCAGACTGTAAGATGTTGTTTTGGTACAGAAGGTAATATCAAAAGAAGAAGATGGAGATGGATTTGCCACCTGCTCCAGAAACCAGCATCTGGCACTGGCCAGATGAGCTCTAAGAAGGAACTCCCAAGGCAAGTAAAAGAGAGGCCAGCTGAAGAGTGGTGAAGGGACCTCTCCAAGAGTTCACCTGGAGAGAGGACTCTGGAAGGCTTTGTTGATGGAGATGCTGGGCAGAAGAAGAAGAAGAAGAAGAAGAAGAAGAAGAAGAAGAAGAAGAAGAAGGAGAAGGAGAAGGAGAAGGAGAAGGAGAAGGAGAAGGAGAAGGAGAAGGAGAAGGAGAAGGAGAAGGAGAAGGAGAAGGAGAAGGAGAAGGAGAAGGAGAAGGAGAAGGAGAAGGAGAAGGAGAGGAGGAGGAGGAGGGGAGGAGGAGAATAAGGAGGAGGAGGAGGAGGAGGAGGAGAAGGAGAAGGAGAAGGAGAAGGAGAAGGAGAAGGAGAAGGAGAAGGAGAAGGAGAAGGAGAAGGAGAAGGAGAAGGAGAAGGAGAAGGAGAAGGAGAAGGAGAAGAAGAAGAAGAAGAAGAAGAAGAAGAAGAAGAAGAAGAAGAAGAAAGAAGAAGATGGTAAGAAGGTGAATACTCCAATCACTTCCATATATTGTCTCATCAAATACAAACAGTAGTGATGCAAATGTTATAAACAATGTGGTACATGTCATCTATTGTGTTGCCACTGATGTAAACACCATTACAAAACAATCACTGCTCAGGAAATGCTGCTGCGGCTTCAGTTAGTGACTTGTTGACTTACTGGTTCTACCAAGCAAATCTTCAACGAGCAACTGGGACAAACTTGAGTAACTCCGACATATAAATAATTACATATACATCTATATTAAGGCGTCTAGCTCAAGAGGGAAGGGCAGACCATTTGACAGGTTATATTTACAGATTCAAGGAAACACGCAAACATATTACTTTGACCTATTATAAGTTTACCTAACTCACAATGGAAGGAAAGCCTACGAGAACAACAGACATTTGGTGAGTTTAAGTGCCTGGGCCTATTTACCTAGTGTGAAGGTGAGAGACATAAACCAGCCATATCTGTGCACTAAATCAACAGACATAAAAACGGAGAAAATTGCTGTCTTGTAAACGACTTCCCCTGCAGAGACATGCATTCATTTAGCTGGTCGTAAACCAATACATTCAGATTGTTTGAGGCACAACCGTTAACAGCTTTTTTCCTCTACCTGCCCACACACTCCTCTTTCTCCTAGCTGATTTTAGATTATTCCTACTGACATCATTCCTACTGTATTCAGGTCACGTCACCAATTCAACCTTTTTTATCACCAACGTCTTTTGACAAACCGTTAAAATGTGAAACGGCTATTTCTCAACCAAACCAGAGGACACATCTGGTGTATGAATGGTGTTGCCCTTTGCGTGCACAAAAGTGGTTATTAAATGGAAATTGTCACAATGGATGATGGCAGTGGTTGACAGTTCGGCTCCACTCAGACAAATGCATCAGGAAGTGAAACAGGTGGGATGAGACGGACTTACACTGCCAACAGTGAATGGGACAAAAACAGGTGTAACAGGAAAACCAGGTGAAGATGTCCTTAGGAAATGGAGATAGTGGACTAGTTTTTTCTACAGAACAACCGTTCTCATATTCAGTGTCGTGATCATTCGTCTGAACATCTGTGTCCTCTTTATTCTTTCCATGTAGCAACTAGAATAATTTTTACACACTTCTCCATCTTTCTTATGTTCGATTGTCAACATCCCATTTCCACAAGTTGTCACCTAGTTGGGTCTTCCCTCTTCCATGTGTGTCTGTTCCTTGTGCCATATGGCCAAGTTGAAGGTGGACTGGACTGAAGAAACACTAACATCTGTGTGGGGTATAAATATTTCCATAAACAAAATAAAGCTGGTTATATAAGCAGAATCATGACTGTGTAAGTTTGTTTGATAAAATATCAAAGATTTATTACGCAATACGCATAGTGATATACATACCAAAGACCTATTATGCATGGTGATAGGGCTGAATACATGTCTTGATGTCAATCAGTTAGCTGGACAATGTCCAGTCGATGGCATGTTTTTGCAAGTGCAAATTTAATAAGTTATTAAGTGGTCAAATTAAAATTCAAGTTATATAGGACTGAGACAACTCAAGATGCAATATGACGTATGATAGCATTCATGTCTCCAAGATTGTTATGTTGAGTTAATAAATAAACAAATAAGGATTTTAATGTGTCTAAAATGTCTTTTACAATTAAACAAATATATTTTAACTTGAATTATATTTAAAATTGAATGCATCCAAATTAGATTAAAAATTTGATTAAAAATTATATTTAAAATCATTATGTTAAGCTAAGATTTCACAACAAAAGAAGATTTGGTCATTCCCACTGGTACTAAATAGTACAAAATACACTTTCTTTGTACCAAAATGTTGAAACATTTCAACTAACATACAGTGAGTAAACCTTAGTCACACGCTGATGCCGAACGAAATAGGTTTGATTCTGGTGAATAATTTGGTTGTATGTGGCAAGCAAATGGTGCTGTTGATCTTGTTGCATCAGCAGCATCACAAGTCATCACACGTCATCACATGTCATCACATGTCATCACACGTCATCACACGTCATCACATGTCATCACATGTCATCATACATCATCACATGTCATCACATATCTTCACACATCATCCAACGTCATCACACGTCATCACACGTCATCACATGTCATCACATGTCATCACACGTCATCACATGTCATCATACATCATCACACATCATCACATGTCATCACACATCTTCACACATCATCCAACGTCATCACACATCATCCAACATCATCACACGTCATCACACATCATCACATGTCATAACACATCATCACACGTCATCCAACATCATCATACGTCATCACACATCATCACACATCATCACATGTCATCACACATCATCACATGTCATCACATGTCATCACACATCATCACATGTCATCACATGTCATCACACATCATCACATGTCATCACACATCATCACATGTCATCACATGTCATCACACGTCATCACATGTCATCACATGTCATCATATGTCATCACATGTCATCACACATCATCACACGTCATCACACATCATCATATGTCATCACACGTCATCACACGTCATCAGTGTTTGAACAAGAGCTGCTGTAGATGAATTGTAACGTAGCAATTTTATTTCAAAATGTTCTCCAAAATAAGTCTATATCTTCCTGTCAAGAATCCATCTTGTTGTGAGCCAGTGGAATGACATAAGTTGTTTACTGTTCTGAGATGGTTTCAAGGATGAAACCAACAACAAACCTGGATGAAATGACATTAGCAAACGCTGAATCACATTCCAAGCATCTACAAACTCATTACTTCATTTCCCAGATAAACAATATACACATGTACACTAATTGTTCAATACTGTCTGATGTAATCTATAACTAAACATTTATTTATTGGCATCTACAGTTTACAACACATAACACGTCTAAGACATAAACAAATGTCAACATCATCACAGGGGAACTGGATCTATGATGAATACATTGAACCAACCTTTGCAATATTTTATCAACCAGACTCTATTAGACTGTTGGTTCTGCCAATTCCTTTCCCATAATCAGATGCACCACACAAAGCAGACATGAAGTAACTGTAAATTTATGTTGAACAATTCATACTCTATCCACCCGCAAATGGCTATTTAATTCAATATGTGCAGTGGCTATGTAAATACTTAGTTGAGTGTCCTTATACTGAATGTGTTATATAAACCAGGGCAAGGACCTCACATGGAGAAGAAGAATCTGTCTTCAATTATTAACATTTACAGGTATCAAGTTTTGATCAAAAAAGTACCAAGATAATTTGTAAAATTTAATGTGCTTTATCGTTACAAGAACACTTCAGCAAATAAAAATTAACATACTATATGCATAATCAAGAAACAAAATAATATATATATATTTACTGTCAAATATATCACTCTTAAGTATCAGTATCTGTTTATTTTTTGTGAATGGTTTTCTTCCTATGGTATACAATAAATTATAACAAATATTGTCTCGTCAAGACAAGCATACCAACAAGGCTAGACGTCACAGTGTCTCTGTTGAGATTCTGACAGATGTTTGCAGCAAGACCAAGGGGCAGTCAAGAGTCATCTGTCACAGACTGCTACTGGCAATGGTACACCTAGAAGCAACATTTATGATATCGTAAATCAACTTGACTTTTGGAATGACGTATATATGGTGGTCTTCTAGTGAACTGAGGGAGCCTACAAAAGGTGTTTTTACACAGGATTCTCTGGCGGGTGTTTTTATAAGTAGCATTTCAACTATCTATAACAAGAAAACTCCAAACTTATAAATGTCTCGGAACTTTCTCAAAATCATATACTGAGATAAAATCATGAATACAGTGCTGATATGGAGGACATAACTAGCCAGTGTCAAGGACACTCTGAGAAAGCTATGGTATAGAGCTGAACTGTCAGCCAAGGTTTGGGTCCATCTGCAGACACGTCAAAACTTGAACCATTCAAGTTTGTTTTGTCTTCTAGAAGACACTTTGTAAGTAGTTGGTCCCATTTACATGATACCTGCGTCAGGGCCCGGGGAGGAAGAAATCCCACACACAGAATCACCTTGGGCTCACTGACTCTCCTGTTAGTTGTGTGGGTGTCCGTATAAAAACATGCGTCTGTTGATGGAGGAGGAGGCTTAAGTGCGTATCACCTGTGACACACCAACAAAAACAAAATGTTGATTTTACAGGAGTCTGAGCAACTGCGCAGCATCTGACAAGATGTGTTTTCCTCAACAAGATCAAGTGACTAACAGTTGTGGAGTGTCTCAGTTGAGATGACTCGGAGGTATTGTCGTCCAATCAGGCGGCACACAAATAACTCATGCCACTTGGGCACTGATGCCTTCAACAATGGTCTGAAGCACAATGCGTATTGACAGTTGGGCTTTAGATTCCTGCCAAGTTAATCTTAACCAGTGTTAACGTTGCACTGGGTGAACCAGACGCATCAGATAATATGTTCAAAATTAATCCCCGTAAACAGTGGTTATGACAGATTTAACAGAGAGGAATTCAAAGCAAGATGATTGCGAAAAATATGACATAACTGGCCATGACAGATTTGTCAGAGGAATTCAAAGATGATATGAGATGATTGCGAAAAAGATGACATAACAGTAGGGGTGTAGATTCAAGTTGACTGCGTGAAACTGCACTATGACAGAACCAAGTGTACAATAGAAAT
The DNA here is from genome assembly GCA_025642075.2 of Ridgeia piscesae. Classification (NCBI taxonomy): domain Eukaryota; kingdom Metazoa; phylum Annelida; class Polychaeta; order Sabellida; family Siboglinidae; genus Ridgeia; species Ridgeia piscesae. Next base: position 378,904 of record JAODUO010000261.1, read on the forward strand.
AAGTGAACAACACACAATGCAAGCAGGTAGCTGTTCCATATAGGCGTCGATTAATACTGGTCACAAGCATTGTGGGATTAGTCTGCTCATTTCAAATCAGATCGATTGCCTTATGCCACAAACTGCATGCTCCATAGAGTTGACACAAAAATGCTTTCAGATTTCTGCATTCTTTTGACTGCATCATTACTTGGCTGGCCAGGGGGGTAGTTGTGACAGGCTGTGCACTGTGTTGCTGTGTGTACTTATCATACCATCTGCTTCATAAATCACCTTCTTTAGTATTTGTCTGCATGTAGTGCATGAATTGTCTCGCATGTTTAGGTGGATACATGAAAATGGAAACATTTGTCTTCAAAAAGAATACATGGATCTTTATCGTTAGAATGTGTAATAAAGCCCAAGATGTATTTACTTTTGTTGTCATGGTTTTGCCAAACCAAACATAAATTTGCATCACTGAGTTATTAACATATCACAGTAGATACATGATATGATACATTTTTATGTGAAACAACACTAAAATTAGACAAATAAAAATATTAAGGATGAACCATGAAATTCTCAAATTGTAAAGCAAATGGTTTCTTGCTGAATTACGTGATATTGTCTGACACTGAAATGTGTTGTTCACAATATACATAAGCATACGACTTGCATAAACTCGTCAACATCATCTTCTCATGTATGAATGACAATGTACGATCGTGCTTGAGATAACCATCACAAGAAATGATAACTAAGCTATAGATCAAATCTCTTCACAGCCACGGAGACCATGACAGTTGAACCACAGGTTAGATTTGAGCCACGACTGTTCGACACACATCGCAGATATCACTGGAAGATGCACACAGATCATGTGAGGTTTTTGCAAATGGTAAACACGCATTGTATCAACTTTCACAACATCTCCCAGCTCAACACAGCTCTTGTGTCATCACATTGAAAACGCCGGATGTAAAACCACTCATCTAACTGCATCTGTCCCTCCCTTTATCAGCGAAACAATGAACTAATCACGACCAGCCATCAGTCAATGTTATCAGCTTGAGTCACTTACTCCTGTCATTACTGCTCATTGTCAACTCTCATAAAGACATCATTCGGTGTGTGATTCGGTAAACATCGATTCAAAGACATTCACACGTGATCTTTAACTGCAGTTGTCTAGTCAAACGGAATTAGGTTGTTCGACGGCACATGCTGATTAAAATTCTACAATTGCCACTGGACAAAGAGACAGCAGGAATGACCACTTGTGTGGAGGCTGTAAGAGGTATAGCTACGGGAAAACAATACAATGAGAGATCATACATTAGCTGAATGAGTTCTGTGTGTGTCAGTCATTTCGCAAGAGCCTATGAGAGAAGTGCACTAAACGTAAAGGCGCAATTATTATTCACAATAGGCAAACTCATCCTCGCCTGGTTTCACCTGCTTTTGAACTGTCGTATATTTGTGCTTGCGATTTTGAGGTGGTATGGTGCAAATGAAATCTAGCATTGTTAACGAGAAAAACAGTCTGAATGGAGCTGAACTGTTGTGTACATTTATGCCCAAAAAATATGTCCTACACAGAATTTCCACCCAAAGTGTCACTACCACCGGGTACTTGTTTTGTTGGAGACGCACAAACATCTTTACACGGACCTCCTCCTGTATCTTAGTCAGAGTCTCCTGTTCCATATGATTTGATTTTCCTCCCTTACATTGTGTAATTGCCATTTTGACTCAAATGCAATATATTTGTGGTTTTTGGCATCTGTAATATTCTACTGTATTGTCACTACCTGTGTATATGTGACCCAATGTAACCACAGTGAAATGTTTTTTGTTTTCTCAAAAAACACTCTTGATCAGCCCTGGCACTGGCAAGTGGTCAAGCATTGGCACTGCTGGTCACAGGTTACACATCTACCCCTGTTACTTCCCCTGGCATAGACACCACACAGAAGGAACCACCGGCTTTTAGTGTCTCTTCCGAAAGACACAGGCAATGCGAGATGTGTTAAATCACCTAAGTTTCAAACTTGCCACATGTGGAATTAAACCTGCAACCCTTCAACCATCAGTCTAACCTCCCCTACACAACCCCTGCTCCCAGCACAGGCATGTCAATGACAAGATCTCAGATTTTGAAGATAAACCCAGAACAGCCCACTTCCATGGTGGGGGGTAATTAACTGAGACAGGTGTCTGGGGTGTTTTGGGGAGGTAAATGACATTGTTTGTGTCTTGAAGGAGGCATGGGCAACTTTTATCTTGACCTACACTTGATGTTACAACTGCATAAATGTTGTGAAAAAAGTCACCTGTCCACAGATGCTTGTGGTCACATCTGCTGAAGTCAACTGTGCAGATTGCATCACTGATAACATTTGTGTCACGCTTCAGTGGTGCTGTTGACAAACTTGGTGGTGTAACAGGTGGTCATGTCCCTGACAACGGCACTGATCTTGGAGATAGACCCACAATATGCCTATTCTGAGAGCAGCAGACAGAGGCTGGAGTCTGCCACTGTCTGGTATACAACGGGGGGGGGGGGGGGGCAGTGTGGGGGGGTATTGTCCTTTTCTGATGAATCCTGACGGAACTGTTATGTTACTTGCCTTGATCTCATCTCTCCATTGCCCTGTCACACACACACACACACACACGCATGCACGCACGCACGCACACACGCACGCACACACGCACACATGCACGCACACACACACACACACACACACACACACACACACACACATGCACACACATAAACAGAATAGACCTTTGTAATGACCCTTTCACAGTGAGTTGTTAGTCTCGAATACATACAGTGGTGTTCTGAGTAACTCACAATGTAAGTGATTTAGTCTAGAGTAAGTTTTTCCACTCAAATACACAGAGTAGTGCTACCAGAGAAACATTTCTGTCAGAACTGTGCTGTGAGATGGTCATGCTTCCCAACATGCCGATGAATTTGAGTCATTCGCAAGCAGAACACTTAACCAAAAACTGTATGAACATGGCCACAAACATATATGTCACATCTGATCAAGAAAGTAACTTAACAGTAAAAATGTTCATGTTATGCCAGCATATAATTGTACAACTTTATCATCAAGTGAATACTGAATCTATTCCTCTAGTTTACAAATATGACATAAGGTTTCATTGTGAAATTTATAGCGTTAGCTACCTGTAGGAACCATATCTATTTTCTGTATTTTAGTATATAAGATCATACTGACATTTTAATACAGTAACCAACTTTGCAGGTATTGTTTGCAAACAACAAAAACCCAGGTCAAGCAATTAACGCAAGTATGGGATAAAATTACAGTGTGATGCTATTTTAAACTTGTCAATTTTTTCATTTTTCCTCAGTTGTACGCACGTATCTAGGGAAACCGAACACCTTGCTGTAGGTATTCAACAAGTTCTATGTTCACACAGTTTTTCACATAACCCCTGCGGGATAGACAAGAATGTTGGTGTCACCGATAGTCATCACATCTAGCCTGTCTGACAGGACAGTCATCCCAGTGAGGTACATATGGAATGGCGTCAATGCCAGTGAAACTAGCACTAAATGTGTGGACAGTTGATACCTTTTATACAAAACTTATTTCTATACAGATTGCTAAAAATTGTGGGAACACCGTTGCCAAAGTACTCATGCTGTGAAACGTTTTAGTTGAATGTTGTGATGTTGTCTGTGTTATTGGGTAATGCAGCACTAGTATGTTATGTACGACTAGCATGTCAACTTAAAGTACTACTAGCATGTCAACTTAAAGTACTACTAGCATGTCAACTTAAAGTACTACTAGCATGTCAACTTAAAGTACTACTAGTATGTTAACTTAAAGTACTACTAGCATGTCAACTTAAAGTACTACTAGCATGTCAACTTAAAGTACTACTAGCATGTCAACTTAAAGTACTACTAGCATGTCAACTTAAAGTACTACTAGCATGTCAACTTAAAGTACTACTAGCATGTCAACTTAAAGTACTACTAGCATGTCAACTTAAAGTACTACTAGCATGTCAACTTAAAGTACTACTAGCATGTCAACTTAAAGTACTACTAGTATGTCAACTTAAAGTACTACTAGCATGTCAACTTAAAGTACTACTAGTATGTCAACTTAAAGTACTACTAGTATGTTAACTTAAAGTACTACTAGTATGTCAACTTAAAGTACTACTAGCATGTCAACTTAAAGTACTACTAGTATGTCAACTTAAAGTACTACTAGTATGTCAACTTAAAGTACTACTAGCATGTCAACTTAAAGTACTACTAGTATGTTAACTTAAAGTACTACTAGCATGTTAACTTAAAGAACTTCTAGTATGTTAACTTAAAGTACTACTAGTATGTTAAATTAAAGTACTACTAGTATGTCAACTTAAAGTACTACTAGTATGTCAACTTAAAGTACTACTAGTATGTTAACTTAAAGTACTACTAGTATGTCAACTTAAAGTACTACTAGTATGTCAACTTAAAGTACTACTAGCATGTCAACTTAAAGTACTACTAGTATGTCAACTTAAAGTACTACTAGTATGTCAACTTAAAGTACTACTAGCATGTCAACTTAAAGTACTACTAGTATGTTAACTTAAAGTACTACTAGCATGTTAACTTAAAGAACTTCTAGTATGTTAACTTAAAGTACTACTAGTATGTTAAATTAAAGTACTACTAGCATGTCAACTTAAAGTACTACTAGTATGTTAAATTAAAGTACTACTAGCATGTCAACTTAAAGTACTACTAGTATGTTAAATTAAAGTACTACTAGCATGTCAACTTAAAGTACTACTAGTATGTTAAATTAAAGTACTACTAGCATGTTAACTTAAAGAACTTCTAGTATGTTAACTTAAAGTATTACTGGTATGTTAACTTAAAGACTACTAGTATGTAACTTAAAGTACTACTAGCATGTTAACTTAATGTACACATTGCCAACAGAATACCTATCAGTGCTGTTTAAATATGGCCCAGTCGTGTTTACAAGATGAAAACATGATGTAATAATGCAGACCAACAAGTACACATGGTGTAATAACACAGACCGCGAGTATGCATGGTGTAATAACACAGACCAACAAGTACACATGGTGTAATAACACAGACCAACAAGTACACATGGTGTAATAACACAGACCAACAAGTACACATGGTGTAATAACACAGATCAACAAGTACGCATGGTGTAATAACACAGACCAACAAGTACACATGTGTAATAACACAGACCAACAAGTACAGCATGGTGTAATAACACAGACCAACAAGTACCATGGTGTAATAACACAGACCAACAATACGCATGGTGTAATAAACAGACCAACAAGTACGCATGTGTAATAACACAGACAACAAGTACGCATGGTGTAATAACACAGACCAACAAGTACGCATGTGTAATAACACAGACCAACAAGTACACATGGTGTAATAACACAGACCAACAAGTACCATGGTGTAATAACACAGACCAACAAGTACCATGGTGTAATAACACAGACCAACAAGTACGCATGATGTAATAACACAGACCAACAAGTACACATGGTGTAATAACACAGACCAACAAGTACGCATGGTGTAATAACACAGACCAACAAGTACACATGGTGTAATAACACAGACCCGCGAGTACATGGTGTAATAACACAGACCAACAAGTACACATGGTGTAATAACACAGACCAACAAGTACACATGGTGTAATAACACAGACCAACAAGTACACATGGTGTAATAACACAGACCAACAAGTACACATGGTGTAATAACACAGACCAACAAGTACGCATGGTGTAATAACACAGACCAACAAGTACACATGGTGTAATAACACAGACCAACAAGTACGCATGGTGTAATAACACAGACCAACAAGTACGCATGGTGTAATAACACAGACCAACAAGTACGCATGGTGTAATAACACAGACCAACAAGTACGCATGGTGTAATAACACAGACCAACAAGTACGCATGGTGTAATAACACAGACCAACAAGTACGCATGGTGTAATAACACAGACCAACAAATACGCATGGTGTAATAACACAGACCAACAAGTACGCATGGTGTAATAACACAGACCAACAAGTACGCATGGTGTAATAACACAGACCAACAAGTACGCATGGTGTAATAACACAGACCAACAAGTACGCATGGTGTAATAACACAGACCAACAAGTACACATGGTGTAATAACACAGACCAACAAGTACGCATGGTGTAATAACACAGACCAACAAGTACGCATGGTGTAATAACACAGACCAACAAGTACGCATGGTGTAATAACACAGACCAACAAGTACACATGGTGTAATAACACAGACCAACAAGTACGCATAGTGTAATAACACAGACCAACAAGTACGCATGGTGTAATAACACAGACCAACAAGTACGCATGGTGTAATAACACAGACTAACAAGTACGCATGGTGTAATAACACAGACCAACAAGTACGCATGGTGTAATAACACAGACCAACAAGTACGCATGGTGTAATAACACAGACCAACAAGTACGCATGGTGTAATAACACAGACCAACAAGTACACATGGTGTAATAACACAGACCAACAAGTACGCATGATGTAATAACACAGACCAACAAACACATGACATATTAGCATCAACATCAACAAATATACTTGACAAAATGGTTCAACATAATAACGCACATCAACAAGTGCACATTCCATAACAACACAAATAAATAAACACACAGTGCATTGTATAACACAAACACACGTGACAATGACACAGACCAACAGACACATGTGCACTATAATGCAGAACAAGAGACTCACGCTTTACAAGACACATTGTCCACAGACACCCATGCCTGGTACAAAGGATGACTAGCGCCAAACCTTGGTTTACGCCTAAATCGTATGGATATTTCAAAATTTGATAGTCGTATTCATTTTGGAGCCAGTCCTTGTGGTGTGCAGTGTTATAAATCAGACATTTTTGTGGTGGGTGATACGGCCCAAATTAATTAAACAATACTACCGGTACTTTAAAATGTGGTTGAATTTGACACTTAAAAAATGTTACCTTTGCAGTTTGAAAAGTCTGCTGTGCCAAAATTTCACAAAAACAAAGCTATCCAGATGGAAATGTTGTTCACTTTCTTCAAGTAGAACTCCCAAGAATTAAAATGACACCAAGAATCAGAATATAAAATAAAAGACAAACAAACAAACAAACAAACAAACAAACAAACAAACAAACACTGTCTCAGCCACCAAGATATGACAACTTGACCACAAAATACCAGGAAGACGACAGAATGTTAAGTGCATTGCTTGAGGTGTACAAGCTGGACATTCACCCCACCCCCCATGATTTCACTACCCATGGGTGCCCATCAACATTACACACACACAAAAGGACATCACATTTACATAACAGACCACTTTGGAATGTTCCAACCATGTGTGATCTTCTCAACTCCAGTTACACAAGAGGAATAATTACACGACCACGTTCTGTCAATATACTCTTAGTTGTGAATATTTCTCAAATAAGATTACACATCAATTTTTTCTTACATCCTATATAATTACAAAGGTGCAGCTAATTTATGTACTAAAATTCTGGGTTATTCTGACTGCGCTGAATGTCTGACAAGAATGTACAGTGGAGTTAATGTTATTCACATTAAACTTTTCTTCTACACATTTCTATACCCTATTTCTCGTACTCAGTGGGTGAGCTTCTCTTACAAATGCCCGCCCACGCTATCCTGTCTACAAAACACAAACCTAAAGAAGATGCATCATGTTGGTTACAATCTTCCCTGCCACCGCACTCAGTACAGAAAGATGTCAGTTTTTATAAGTACTAAAGCCGAAAGCAAGAAGAATCGGCAACTATGACCATCTGAGATTCTTTTGAGACCAGATTTCAGCAATATTTCTTAAGGATAACATCCTTTCTGTGCCAACGCAACCCATTAAACCCATGCGGTTGCACCTTTTATCTTTCCGGTTGAGAAAACTCCTCATAAAAACAAACAAATCGTCAACTGAATAAAGGTGGTCATTTTTTAAAAGAAGTAAGTCCCTCGTCAACCCTGAACTGTAAGTGAACAATACAGAATTTCCCCTCTATCATTTAGTCACTGCTACAGTTTGCTCTTAGTTTCTTTACTAAAATGTCTTGCTCTGTTAGGTAAAAACTCACAAATGCTGCTGGTGGAGTTAATCCTGGACACAAACACTTAGTGAAATATAGATATATCTCATAGTTTCTTGTTTGAAATGTACATCTGTTGGCAGTTATTCCACTCAGCCCTGTAGCACTGTACATTGTGTTGACTGCGTCTGGGACCATTTCACTAACATTGTTAAGAACTCTTAAACCGGATTTTGCACTTTCAGATCAATTTTGATCCTTAACAGTAATCATGAATACCTACACATTGTCAACTACATGTCACGCATCACTACATTGGCACTGGTGTGTCATGGATATCTGTCATTGGTAGTACAGCAATGGCTATTTGATTTTGAAAAACCTCATTAAATTTTACAACAGAATTTGTTTAGTGATGAATTTTCCTTAAGAGCTTTTATCTTACTGAAACAGTCTCCTGATCTTAGTCCTTTGGTTTTCCTGTATTTCTCCTTCTCCCACTCTCCCCATCTCTCTATCATATCTGAACTGCTGAAATAAACAAAGCCTCTGTGAGAAGTCAGCAAACACACTAACACACACACATCTACTCACAGAGTTTTTACCCCAGCCCTCTTACCTCACAAAGGACACCAACAGCATCTTGTGTTTTCACACGCCTGTGTGTCAACCTGTCAACTCACCTGATGGTATTCCAATGACGTCTTCCTAGCGTTGACAGTTGACGCTTTCCAACACTGACATATGTTCACAACGACAACGGCGAAACTTCGAAAGTCCACGGTGATGTGCTCAGTAAGTGTGTGGCCATTTCGGCTGATGACTGTATGTGTACAATCGCCACTAGGTGTTCGCTGCTTGACACACCTGAGACAGAAGGTAATTGATGTGAGCGAGTGAGTCGCGATGCTGCCACTTCACTCCCTGACACAAGCCACGAATGACTCGTGACAGACGCAGCGGTGAAGTTAAGGGGTGGGGGGTGGGGTGTGTGGTCACTGATGTGTGACATGACTGCAGCAAAAGGCCGCTGCAGGGTCAGTGTCAACCTGTCACAGGCAGCAGGGACTGTCAACAAACATCAACACTGCCCAGACACCTGGCCACTTGTAATGTCAATTAACTAATTAATACACGCTGCAAAATATTGTTGTTATTGGATCAGTTCACGGATAGGATTTCAGCCACGCGTTCAAACTCATTTAGCTGTGACATATCTTAAATTAATACGACTTAATCAAAACTGGCACAAAGTATGTGAAACATTGTTGGGATTTGGGACTAGCAAGACTTCATCCTTGTACAAGGAACCAGGAGGAAGAACAGTACAGGAGCTAGACTTTATCCTTGTACAAGGAACCAGGAGGAAGAACAGTACAGGAGCTAGACTTTATCCTTGTACAAGGAACCAGGAGGAAGAACAGTACCGGAGCTAGACTTTATCCTTGTACAAGGAACCAGGAGGAAGAACAGTACCGGAGCTAGACTTTATCCTTGTACAAGGGACCAGGAGGAAGAACAGTACAGGAGCTAGACTTTATCCTTGTACAAGGGAAACCCGGAGGAAGAACAGTACAGGAGCTGGGCCTTTTCCGTCAAAGGGGGCCAGGAGGAAGAACAGTACCGGAGCCCAGACTTTATCCTTGTAAAAGGGACCAGGAGGAAGAACAGTACAGGGGGCTGGGCTTTATCCTTGTCAAGGAACCAGGAGGAAGAACAGTACCGGGGCTAGACTTTTTTCCTTGTACAAGGGACCAGGAGGAAGAACGTCCGGAGCTAGACTTTATCCCCTTTTACAAGGAACCAGGAGGAAGGAAAAAACCGGAGCTAGACTTTATCCTTGTAAAAGGGAACCCGGGGGGAAGAACAGTACAGGAGCTGGGCTTTATCCTTGTAAAAGGGACCAGGAGGAAGAACAGTACAGGAGCTAAACCCTTTTTCCTTGTACAAGGGACCAGGAGGAAGAACAGTACAAAGGGGCTAGACTTTACCCCTTTTACAAGGAACCAAAGGGGGAAAACAGTACCGGAGCTAGACTTTATCCTTGTACAAGGGACCAGGGGGGAAGAACAGTACAGGAGCTAGACTTTATCCTTGTAAAAGGGACCAGGAGGAAGAACAGTACAGGAGCTAGACTTTATCCTTGTACAAGGGACCAGGAGGAAGAACAGTACAGGAGCTAGACTTTATCCTTGTACAAGGAACCAGGAGGAAGAACAGTACAGGGGCTAGACTTTATCCCTTTTACAAGGAACCAGGAGGAAAACAGTACCGGAGCTAGACTTTATCCTTGTACAAGGGAAACCAGGAGGAAGAACAGTACAGGAGCTAGACTTTATCCTTGTACAAGGAACCAGGAGGAAGAACAGTACAGGAGCTAGACTTTATCCTTGTACAAGGAACCAGGAGGAAGAACAGTACCGGAGCTAGACTTTATCCTTGTAAAAGGGACCAGGAGGAAGAACAGTACAGGAGCTAGACTTTATCCTTGTACAAGGAACCAGGAGGAAGAACAGTACCGGAGCTAGACTTTATCCTTGTACAAGGGACCAGGAGGAAGAACAGTACCGGAGCTAGACTTTATCCTTGTACAAGGAACCAGGAGGAAGAACAGTACCGGAGCTAGACTTTATCCTTGTAAAAGGGACCAGGAGGAAGAACAGTACAGGAGCTAGACTTTATCCTTGTAAAAGGGACCAGGAGGAAGAACAGTACAGGAGCTAGACTTTATCCTTGTACAAGGGACCAGGAGGAAGAACAGTACAGGAGCTAGACTTCACCCTTGTACAAGGAACCAGGAGGAAGAACAGTACCGGAGCTAGACTTTATCCTTGTACAAGGGACCAGGAGGAAGAACAGTACCGGAGCTAGACTTTATCCTTGTACAAGGAACCAGGAGGAAGAACAGTACCGGAGCTAGACTTTATCCTTGTACAAGGAACCAGGAGGAAGAACAGTACCGGAGCTAGACTTTATCCTTGTAAAAAAAGGAAAGAACAGTACAGGAGCTAGACTTTATCCTTGTAAAAGGGACCAGGAGGAAGAACAGTACAGGAGCTAGACTTTATCCTTGTACAAGGGACCAGGAGGAAGAACAGTACAGGAGCTAGACTTCACCCTTGTACAAGGAACCAGGAGGAAGAACAGTACCGGAGCTAGACTTTATCCTTGTACAAGGGACCAGGAGGAAGAACAGTACAGGAGCTAGACTTTATCCTTGTACAAGGGACCAGGAGGAAGAACAGTACAGGAGCTAGACTTTATCCTTGTACAAGGGACCAGGAGGAAGAACAGTACAGGAGCTAGACTTTATCCTTGTACAAGGGACCAGGAGGAAGAACAGTACAGGAGCTAGACTTTATCCTTGTACAAGGGACCAGGAGGAAGAACAGTACAGGAGCTAGACTTTATCCTTGTACAAGGGACCAGGAGGAAGAACAGTACAGGAGCTAGACTTTATCCTTGTACAAGGGACCAGGAGGAAGAACAGTACAGGAGCTAGACTTCACCCTTGTACAAGGAACCAGGAGGAAGAACAGTACCGGAGCTAGACTTTATCCTTGTACAAGGGACCAGGAGGAAGAACAGTACAGGAGCTAGACTTCACCCTTGTACAAGGGACCAGGAGGAAGAACAGTACAGGAGCTAGACTTCACCCTTGTACAAGGGACCAGGAGGAAGAACAGTACAGGAGCTAGACTTTACCCTTTTACAAGGGACCAGGAGGAAGAACAGTCAGGACCCAAACCTTTTCCCCCTTTTACAAGGGAAACCCGGAGGAAGAACAGTACAGGAGCTAGACTTCACCCCTTTTACAAGGAAACCCGGAGGAAAAAACAGTACAGGAGCTAGACTTCCCCTTGTCAAGGAACCAGGGGAAGAACAGTACCCCGGAGCTAAAACTTCACCCCCTTTTACAAGGAACCAGGGGGGAAGAACCCGTCAGGAGCTAGACTTCACCCTTGTACAAGGAACCAGGAGGAAGAACAGTCAGGAGCTAGACTTCACCCCGGACAAAGGCCAGGAAAGGGAAAAACCCGTAAAGGGGCCAGACTTCATCCCCGTACAAGGGAACCAGGGGGTCGGGACAGGAGCTAGACTTCACCCCCGTCAAAAGGGGAAACCCGGAAAGGAAAACAGTACAGGAGCTAGACTTCACCCCTGTACAAGGGAACCAGGAGGAATAACAGTACAGGAGCTAGACTTCACCCCTGTACAAGGGAACCAGGAGGAATAACAGTACAGGAGCTAGACTTCACCCTTGTACAAGGGAACCAGGAGGGAGAACAGTACAGGAGCCCAGACTTCACCCTTGTACAAAAGGGGAAACCCGGAGGGAGAACAGTACAGGAGCTGATTTTACCCTTTTACAAAAAGGGGAAACCCGGAGGGAGAACAATCGGGGGCTGAAATTCACCCTTTTCAAAAGGGGCCAGGGGCAAAACAGTACAGGGCCCAGACTTCACCCACAAGGGAACCAGGAGCAAGAACAGTACAGGAGCTAGTTCCCCCCGTACAAGGGGAAACCCGGAGGAATAACAGTACAGGAGCAACTTTAACCCCTTTTACAAGGGAACCAGGAGGGAAAAACAGTACAGGAGCCAGACCTTACCCCTTTTCCAAAGGGGAAACCCGGAGGGAAAAAACAGTACAGGAAACTAGACCCCCTTGTACAAGGGAACCCCGGAGGGAGAACAGTACAGGAGCTAGACTTCACCCTTGTACAAGGGAACCAGGAGCAAGAACAGTACAGGAGCTAGACTTCACCCTTGTACAAGGGAACCCAAGCAAGAACAGTACAGGAGCCAGACTTCATCCTTGTACAAGGGAACCAGGAAAAAAAAAACAGTCAGGGGGCTGAAATTCACCCTTGTACAAGGGAACCAGGAGCAAGAACAGTACAGGAGCTAGACTTCACCCTTGTACAAGGGAACCAGGAGCAAGAACAGTACAGGAGCTAGACTTCACCCTTGTACAAGGGAACCAGGAGCAAGAACAGTACAGGAGCTAGACTTCACCCTTGTACAAGGGAACCAGGAGCAAGAACAGTACAGGAGCTAGACTTCACCCTTGTACAAGGGAACCAGGAGCAAGAACAGTACAGGAGCTAGACCTCACCCCTGTACAAGGAACCAGGAGGAAGAACAGTACAGGAGCTAGACCTCACCCCTGTACAAGGGACCAGGAGGAAGAACAGTACAGGAGCCCCCCAAGGAACCAGGAAAGGGAAAAACAGTACAGGAGCTAGACTTTCCCCGTCAAGGAACCAGGAGGAAGAACAGTCAGGACTAAACCTCCCCCGTAAAAGGGAACCAGGAGGAAGAACAGTACAGGGGCTAGACTTCATCCTTGTACAAGGGAACCAGGAGGGGAAAAACAGTACAGGGGTGAAATTACCCTTTCAAGGGAACCAGGGGCAAAAAACACTACAGGAGCTGAAATTCCCCCGTCAAGGGGAAACCCGGGGCAAAAGGGGGCAGGGCTGAAATTCCCCTTGTCAAGGGAACCAGGAGCAAGAACAGTACAGGAGCTAGAAATTTCCCCCTTTTACAAAAGGGGCCCGGGGCAAGAACAGTACAGGAATGAAATTACCCCTTTTCAAAGGGGGAAAAAGGAAAACAAGAACAGTACAGGAGTGACCACCCCTTTTACAAAGGGGGAAACCCGGGAAGAACAGTACAGGAGCTAGACTTCACCCTTGTACAAGGGAAAACAAAAAGTACAGGAGCTAGACTTCACCCTTGTACAAGGGAACCAGGAGAAGAACAGTACAGGAGCTAGACTTCACCCTTGTACAAGGGAACCCGGACCAAAAATTTTTAAGGGGCTAGACCTCACCCCCGTACAAGGAACCAAAAAAATACAGGAGCTGGGCCTCACCCCTGTACAAGGAACCAGGAGGAAAAAACAATTTCAGGAGCTGAAACCCTCCCTGTACAAGGAACCAGGAGGAAGAACAGTACAGGAGCTAGACTTCATCCCTGTACAAGGAACCAGGAGGAAGAACAGTACAGGAGCTAGACTTCATCCCTGTACAAGGAACCAGGAGGAATAACAGTACAGGAGCTAGACTTCACCCTTGTACAAGGGAACCAGGAGGAAGAACAGTACAGGAGCTAGACTTCATCCTTGTACAAGGGAACCAGGAGGAAGAACAGTACAGGAGCTAGACTTCATCCCTTGTACAAGGAACCAGGAGGAAGAACAGTACAGGAGCTAGACTTCATCCCTGTACAAGGAACCAGGAGGAATAACAGTACAGGAGCTAGACTTCATCCTTGTACAAGGGAACCAGGAGGAATAACAGTACAGGAGCTAGACCTCATCCTTGTGCAAGGGAACCAGGAGGAATAACAGTACAGGAGCTAGACCTCACACTTGTACAAGGGAACCAGGAGGAATAACAGTACAGGAGCTAGACCTCATCCTTGTACAAGGGAACCAGGAGGAATAACAGTACCGGAGCTAGACCTCATCCCCATACAATACAGGACAGGAACTAAATCTCAACCTTGTACAAGGGAACCAGGAGGAAGAACAGTACCGGAGCTAGACCTCACCCCTGTACAAGGGAACCAGGAGGAAGAACAGTACAGGAGCTAGACCTCATCCCCATACAATACAGGACAGGAACTAAATCTCAACCCTGTACAAGGAACCAGGAGGAAGAACAGTACAGGAGCTAGACCTCATCCCCATACAATACAGGACAGGAACTAAATCTCAACCCTGTACAAGGAACCAGGAGGAAGAACAGTACAGGAGCTAGACCTCACCCCTGTACAAGGGAACCAGGAGGAAGAACAGTACAGGAGCTAGACCTCCCCCTGTACAAGGGAACCAGGAGGAAGAACAATACAGGAGCTAGACCTCACCCCTGTACAAGGGAACCAGGAGGAAGAACAGTACAGGAGCTAGACCTCCCCCTGTACAAGGGAACCAGGAGGAAGAACAGTACAGGAGCTAGACCTCACCCCTGTACAAGGAACCAGGAGGAAGAACAGTACAGGAGCTAGACCTCACCCCTGTACAAGGGAATCAGGAGGAAGAACAGTACGGGGGCTAGACCTCACCCCCGTACAAGGGAACCCGGAGGGAGAACAGTACAGGAGCTAGACCTCACCCCTGTACAAAGGGGAACCAAAAAACAGTACAGGAGCTAGCCCCACCCCTTTCAAAAGGGGAAACCCGGAGGGAAAAAACAGTACAGGGGCTGGGGCCTCCCCCGTCCCGGGGGAAACCCGGAGGAAAAAGAAAAGGGGGCTAGACCTCCCCCTGTCAGGGGAACCAAAGGGAAAAACAGTACCCGGAGCTGGGGCCTCCCCACCTGTACAAAAGGGGCCAGGAGGAAAAAAAGGGACCCGGGGCTAGACCTCCCCCCGTACAAAAGGGAAACCCGGAGGAAGAACAGTACAGGAGCTAGACCTCACCCCTGTACCAAAGGGAACCCGGAAAGGAAAGTGGAGCTAACCTCACCCCTGACCAAGGGGAAACCCGGAGGAAAAACAATTTCAGGGCTAGACCTCCCCCTGTACAAAGGGGAAACCGGGGGGAAAAAAGTACAGGAGCCAGACCTCACACCTGTACAAGGGAACCAGGAGGAAGAACAGTACAGGAAACTGGGCCTCACACCTGTACAGGGGAACCAGGAGGAAGAACAGTACAGGAGCTAGACCTCACCCCCCCACAAGGGAACCAGGAGGAAGAACAGACGGGGCCCCCACTTCACCCCTGTACAAGGGGAAACCCGGAGGAAAAAACAGTACAGGAGCTAGACCTCACCCCTGTACAAGGGGAAACCCGGAGGAAGAACAGTACAAAACTAGACCTCACCCCTGTACAAGGGAAGCAGGAGGGGAAAATACAGGAGCTAGATCTCACAATTGTACAAGGGAACCAGGAGGGGGGAACAAAAGGGGCTAGACCTCACCCCTGTACAGGGGAACCAAAGGGGGAGGGAAAAGTACAGGAGCTAGACCTCACACCTGTACAAGGGAACCAGGAGGAAAAAACAGTACAGGAGCTAGACCTCACACCTGTAAAAAAGGGGAAACCCGGAGGAAGAACAGTACAGGAGCTAGACCTCACCCCTGTACAAGGGAACCAGGAGGAAGAACAGTACAGGAGCTAGACCTCACACCTGTACAAGGGAACCAGGAGGAAGAACAGTACAGGAGCTAGACCTCACCCCTGTACAAGGGAACCGGAGGAAGAACAGTACAGGAGCTAGACCTCACACCTGTACAAAGGGGAAACCCGGAGGAAGAACAAAAACAGGAGCTAGACCTCACACCTGTACAAGGGAACCAGGAGGGAAGAACAGTACAGGAGCTAGACCCCCACCCCTGTACAAGGGAACCAGGAGGGAGAACAGTACAGAAGCTAGACCTCACCCCTGTACAAGGGAACCAGGAGGATGAACAGTACAGGAGCTAGACCTCCCCTGTACAAGGGAACGGGGGGAAAGGGAAAAACATTTCAGGAGCTAGACCTCCCCCTGTACAAAAGGGAAACCCGGAGGAAAAAACAGTACATGAACTAGACCTCACCCTGTACAAGGGAACCAGGAGGAAAAAACAGTACAGGAGCTAGACCTCACCCCTGTACAAGGAACCAGGAGGAAGAACAGTACAGGAGCTAACCTCACCCCCCCTGAAAGGGGAAAGGAGGAAAAAACAGTGGGGGCTGGGCCTCCCCCCGTACAAGGGAACCAGGAGGAAAAACCAAAAGGGGGCTAGACCTCACCCCTGTACAAGGGGGAAAGGGGGGGAAGAACAGTACAGGAGCTAGACCTCACCCTGTAAAAGGGAAACCCGGAGGAAGAACAGTACAGGAGCTAGACCTCCCCCTGTACAAGGGAACCAGGAGGAAGAACAGTACAGGAGCTAGACCTCACACCTGTACAGGGGAACCAGGAGGAAGAACAGTACAGGAGCTAGACCTCACACCTGTACAAGGGAACCAGGAGGAAGAACAGTACAGGAGCTAGACCTCCCCCTGTACAAGGGAACCAGGAGGAAGAACAGTACAGGAGCTAGACCTCACCCCTGTACAAGGGAACCAGGAGGAAGAACAGTACAGGAGCTAGACCTCACCCCTGTACAAGGAACCAGGAGGAAGAACAGTACAGGAGCTAGACCTCACACCTGTACAAGGGAACCAGGAGGAAGAACAGTACAGGAGCTAGACCTCACACCTGTACAAGGGAACCAGGAGGAAGAACAGTACAGGAGCTAGACCTCACCCCTGTACAAGGGAACCAGGAGGGAGAACAGTACAGGAGCTAGACCTCACACCTGTACAAAAGGGGAAACCCGGAGGGAAAAACATACAACTTGAATCACCCCTGTACAAAGGGGAAACCCGGAGGAAGAACAGTACAGGAGCTAGACCTTAACCCCTGTAAAAGGGAACCAGGGGGGAAGAACAGTACAGGAGCTAGACCTCCCCCCGTACAAAGGGGAAACCGGGGAAAAAAGAAAAGGACAGACCTCACACCTGTACAAGGGAACCAGGAGGAAGAACAGTACAGGAGCTAGACCTCACACCTGTACAGGGGAACCAGGAGGAAGAACAGTACAGGAGCTAGACCTCACTCCTGTACAAGGGAACCAAAGGAAAAAGGGAAAAACAGTACAGGAGCTAGACCTCACCCCTGTACAAGGGAACCAGGAGGAAAAAACAGTACAGGAGCTAGACCTCACCCCTGTACAAGGGAACCAGGAGGAAGAACAGTACAGGAGCTAGACCTCACCCCTGTACAAGGGAAGCAGGAGGGAGAACAGTACAGGAGCTAGATCTCACAATTGTACAAGGGAACCAGGAGGGAGAACAGTACAGGAGCTAGACCTCACCCCTGTACAGGGGAACCAGGAGGCAGAACAGTACAGGAGCTAGACCTCACACCTGTACAAGGGAACCAGGAGGAAGAACAGTACAGGGCTAGACCTCACACCTGTACAAAAGGGGAAACCCGGAGGAAGAACAGTACAGGAGCTAGACCTCACCCCTGTACAAAAGGGGAAACCCGGAGGGAAAAACAGTACAGGAGCTAGACCTCACACCTGTACAAGGGAACCAGGAGGAAAAAGGAAAGGAACTAAACCTCACCCCTGTACAAGGGAACCAGGAGGAAGAACAGGGGCAGGGGCTAGACCTCACCCCCGTACAAAACTTTTAAAAGGGAAAACAATTTTTAAGGGGCTAGACCTCCCCCTGTACAAGGGAACCAGGAGGAAGAACAGTACAGGAGCTGACCCCCACCCCCCTTTCAAAGGGGAAAAGGAGGGAGAAAGTACAGGGAAACTAGGGGCCCCACCCCCGTCCAAAAGGGGAAACCCGGAGGACAACAGTACAGGAGCTGGGGGTCCCCCTGTACAAGGGAACGAGGGGGCAAGAACAGTACCCCGAGCT
>JAODUO010000261.1:402500-415000 GCA_025642075.2 Ridgeia piscesae
ACTAATCACCAATAAAACACCGCAGAAACAATGCACAGATCAACACTATATCCACATTGCTTCATCATAAACACGGTTACCATGGTATCAGCCATTCTGAAAAGCAGGATTGGTTCTGTAAAATAAACAGTTCGACTCTAATGGTAGATAAATAAACACAAGCAGATGTTTACCAATATAGGGAGCATGGGAGGTTTCTACGCAATCAGAATCAGTTCAATTAAGTGGCTGGTAAGTGCTTAACAAAGGGGCAGATGCACTGCATTTCCATCTATGAATAAACATTGTCTAAATATATTCTCAAACCTCTGTGAAGTAAGTAATAGAATTCCACCTTAATCTGCTACAGTGCTCTGAAGGTTAATCAAAACAATGTTACGATTCATCTCAAGTGCACGGCACTTAATTGGAATTTCCTAAATGAGTATTTCAGGATTTGTTTTGGCTTGGAAACATGCATAGTAATTTACGTTTTTTTGGCAAACAAACACAGCACATTTGTCTTGACGGTTTGTCTATTTAGATTTGAAACAAAAAGTGTTAGTTTAGAATAGGCCAAGACTTACTATTACTTTTGACATGTATAAGACAGTTGTGATATGAAAAGTAAAATAAAACAACCAGACTGGGGTGACTTCTAACCTTATTGTTGCCAACCGACATACAGAAATACAGGTATTGAATATATTTTATTGGAGCTAAAATGTATGCTGCAAGTTGATGGATTAGTGTGTACAAATCTGTGTGTGTGTGTGTGTGTGTGTGTGTGTGTGTGTGTGTGTGTGTGTGTGTGTTTGTCTGCATGCATGTGTGTGAGCATGTGTGTGTGTTACATGCATATGTGTGTGTGTGTGTGTGTGTGTGTGTGTGTGCGTGCGTGTGCGTGTGCGTGTGCGTGTGCGTGTGCGTGTGCGTGTGTTTGTGCGTGTGTGTGTTACATGCATGTGTGTGTGTTTGTCTGCATGCATGTGTGTGAGTGTGTGTGTGTTACATGCATATGTGTGTGTGTGTGTGTGTGTGTGTGTGTGTGTGTTTGTGTTTGTCTGCATGCATGTGTGTGAGCGTGTGTGTGGTACATGCGTGTGTATGTGTGTGTGTGTGTGTGTGTGTGTGTGTGTGCGTGTGCGTGTGCGTGTGCGTGTGTGTGTGTGTGTGTGTGTGTGTTACATGCATGTGTGTGTGTGTTTGTCTGCATGCATGTGTGTGAGCATGTGTGTGTGTTACATGCATGTGTGTGTATGTGTGTGTGTATGTGTGTGTGTATGTGTGTACATGTGTGTGCATGCATATGTGTGAGCATGTATGTGTGTATGTGAGTGCATGTATGTGTGTGTGCGTGCGTGTGCGTGCATGCATGCGTGCGGGCATGCGTGCGTGTGTATGTTCATGTGTACATGGAGATGCACTGTCTCACTGGTGGTTGGCCCCTTACCTCTATTAATATTCATAATGCTGGCTTTTGTACATATGTTGCTATTATAATGCATATTTCCACTTCCATAATGTCTGGTTACCATAGTGTGATCCAGCAATAACATTTGTCCTTTTATTGAACTTGACAACTACTGTCAATATTATAATATTATTGTTGCATTAAACACGCTACAGCAACAGATAGACACTAGTAACGATACATAAATACCACTATTCTGAGCAGAGCATTATGCAAACAAGTATGCTTTATTATATTATATACAGTGCATTCTTACATATGTATTGTTTACATATAACAATAACATTATCAATCTTATGTGGATTATACATCAACAACATTGTTAGTAACCTGATCAAAATCATAGGACACTACATGAAGCCTTCTATAAATAAGACAGCTATAACTTCATCATATCTCACCAAGCCCAGTAACCAGTTAGCGTAGAAATAAAACAATGAAACAATCTAGTTTACACAGGACCTCTAAAAATCATGTAGTATAAAAGACACGCATATATTACTACTTGGGTATACAGACTCGGGCTAACAATAGACACAGTATGGCCTTAAATAACAGCATAGACAACCTAACTATTTATCAAATGTCTACCACACTTGACTATTGTTTTAAATAGCCACATAAATAAACTAACCATTTATCAAACACACCTACACAATGGAGTTGTTTAGGTTGTGATTATAGCAGTTGTTGGACGGGAGATACATGATTTAAATGACAATTAAAAAACACTTTGTGGATTACTTAGGAGGCAGTTGCTAATAACACAGGAAATGTTGTGCAAAGTAAAATGTCACAGTAAATCAATAAATATTTCATCAGCCACGAACTGTACACATCGCTGCTTTTAGCAATGGCATCTACAAGGAACAAGAGTGTGTATTAAGAAATATCAGACAACGTTGCTGTAATGGCAATGCATAAGTGAAGAGCCAGGGGAAATCACATTACCAACATGGCATACAGTCTAGACACATTATCTGCAGCAAAAACTTACCGTGGAGCCTACTGGCAATCAGGTGATGTCACGAATTCACCAACTCAAATTACGTGTCATCTGCTGAAATGAATAATATCAGTGTTGGACCACGCAGAAAGCCAAGGTCACACTATAATTCGTCTCGATCACTTGGTAAATGGAAGCGTACTCTCGTGAATTCTATCTAATTCTATCTTTAGCGTGGTAACACGGGGAAGCAAATGCTCATCTTTTTTATTCTGACCTTTCACCGGCCCGACTGGGAACTGCTATCGACTTTCAATTTAGAGCAAAGGCTAAAAATAATCTAAAAAATTCACAATATGTTCACAATATGTTCACAGTTACGACTTGATTTTAATCAATACTGCGCATGTTTTAATCTAAATTAACTAAGTTGTTTTAATTTTTTTTATTATGCTTATATTATTTCACTAAATTAACTGGAAGATTCTACTGATAACCAGCTGATGACCTTGGTTAAGGTCACTTAGGGGGCACTCGCCCCCTTCACCCCTAAATACGCAAGTGATTACTGGGCTAAACGAAAAGACAATGTATCTGAATAAAATATGTTACAGTGTTTGTTGAATGGCCTGAAATACGCTATCTTGCAGATCTGGCAATTAGGAAGTATGTTTGAACTCTGTATATTGAGAGGTAAATAATTAATATGACTATTCTTGTTGCGAGTTATTTAATATTAATACTATACAGAAAACTGTATACAGTGAGATTGTAAGTGCACCTGAATTTATATTTGTACCAACATATAATATTGAGCAAGCATTTAAAAACATGACCTAGATTATTGGGATTTAGACACTGAATTGAAAGGGTATTTTTGAAAGAAAATTCCATAATCCCCGTCATACATATACAAGTCACAACAAGTGCCATTTGTTTACAGAATTATAAATTAACGGTTGAAATGATCATCCCATGAGATAGTTGTCAAAACATGATCACCTTTAATTGACATGTATTTGTTAGTTGTAAATTACCTAAATATGAACAAACAGCTATTTATAGGCAATTACAATTTGCCCATTTACAACACCCACACCACTTCAAATTAATGATCATCGCCTACATCGTATTTTAGAAATCAGTCAGAGATACGCACCTACCACTTTCACATTTGTCTAGGCTTTGGTTCCGCTCCTAATGTGTGGTCCCAGTGTGACATTTACATGTCATCTGCCTAGATATATGTGTTAATGTGGTAATGGCAGATATTCTATGACATGACCAATAGTCATGATGATCAATAACACGAATACATTGACACATATGCTGAATGGATTAGAATGGATTAAGACACCTCTGAGCGGCTTATCTTGTTTGGATTAGTGAGACCATGTCCTGGTATGACTTATCCAACACCTGCCATTGACAACTTAGTGAAAGATGATTTAATTGTGTTGTTTTAGTAAGTAGTGTGATATTATACAATATTCAAACTAGAGCGTGTTCACTCAAGCATGTCTTGTTTACATGGAAAACATTATAATAACTGTCAGTCATTGCAACAGAGCTTCATTCCTGAGAGATTTCAAGAAGTTTCCTCTGCCTGTATCTCACAACAATTTACCCCTCTCAATACATAACAACAATTTACCCCTCTCAGTACATAACAACAATTTACCCTACATATAAAAATATTACCCCACCAATATATTCCCATTCACATGATTTGTATCTGCTATTAAATATTCTTGTGTATTTTTCTTTATATATATATATATATATATATATATATATATATATATATATATATATATATATATATATATATATATATATAAAATGCCGGGTTACTTTGATATTTCACTGCTGCTTACCTGGACTATCTTCACAACTCTTACTTGGACTATCTGAAAGTTTAAAACTCTTGGCTTGGACTACTGTGATGTTTCAATAACTTGTCCAAGTTATTGAAACATCACCGTTTTAAACTTTCAAATAGTCCAAGTAAGAGTTGTGAAGATAGTCCAGGTAAGCATCAGTGAAATATCAAAGTAACCCGGCTAAGAATGATTGAAACATCATAGAAGGTAGTCCAGATAAGCTACTGAAAGTAATCTAGGTATATAGGTAAGCTATTGAAACATTAAAGTACTCAAAGCAAGAATGATCAAACTGTCAAACTAGTTCATGGAAGGGTTATAATGACACATCATCAAAGTGACCGAGGTAAGAGATGTTAAAACAGCTGACAACAGTCAACTGATGGTCAACTGACCAACACAATGCTGACACAGTCATATACGCAGGCAGTCAATGACTGCCCTGATCAGCCAGAGAAGGGGTGGTCAACTGTCCAGTGACTTGCTCCAGGTCATTAGTTCCTGCCACAACAGCTCCATTGACTCATGTAGTTCTGTCTGTGTGTCTCACAACATCAGTCACTGTCATGTACATACACAGTACGTGTACAATTGTACATACACAGACCAGAGTCAACTAGACACAGGACTAGCCGAGTCAAAGTGAACTGTCACAGGGTAGAAGAAAAGAGAGCAGTCTTTATGTCACTGGCTGGACAGTGGTCAATCAGATGTCCCACAGACAGATGTGGGTGTGAAAAGTTCAAGTTGACCTATCTATGTTCTGAAGTTGTTCTATTTTGGCTTGAAACTACCAAATAAAGGACTTGATGAGGTTGCATTTCAATTGTTTATCCCATTTCAGATTGTCATAAAAACACAGGAATGTTTGTACACGTGTAATAATTAATATGTACAACACATGGTTGTACATTCTGGCAACACACACACATGCATGCATGCACACACGCACACACGCACGCACGCACGCACGCACGCATGCATGCACGCACAGTCACACACACACACACATGCATGCACGCACACACCCGCGCATGTGCACATACACACACACACACACACACACACACACAAACACACACAAACACATGTACAACTATTTACACATGTGCCTTATGCATTATTTTAAGCACATTTGCTCTGGCTAAGTGAATAAAGTCAACACTTTCCATCTATTTATACTTTTCAATTGACAACATTTATGCAGACTCATAGGTGCTAATTGATTGCACATAAACACAGCAATTGTTCTGCAGAACCAACACATTTCACCCATTGACTGATAGATGGGGTCAAAATATACAGATCTTTCTTGGAAAAAATATATTGTTTTCATAAATTTCACATGCAGTGAAATGTTAAGTAATGTTTAATGTACTGTGAAAATCAAAGAAATTTATTGGACGCATTTTCCAGGGTCCAGTGAAATGCTAAACTGACCACCAATGGCTGTAATTGAACTATCGTCTTGCCCCATCAAACATCTCCAAGAGTCACGAAACCACAATGGATGTTTGTGGAACACATACATATGTCTTGTTAATACTGCACAATGCTTCTTAACCTACTCCTGAAATGTAGGCCTCTCTCTCTGCCCATAGCCTCAAGGTATCAGGTTGAAGAGAAAGAAATAATGTAAACAACGACAAACAAGTCTCACATACAAGTGCATGGGTCATAGTGAAATGGTTATTTTCCACGCGTATGTTTCATTGATATGTAAAGTTGACCAAATGAATGAACTTGCGCAATGTCAGACTAAACCAACAAGGCCTGAGCCATCATCACCAAAGGGGTGAAAACGTCACACAATGTGACGCCTAGAGTTCACTGACAGGACACGTCTTCAACCTGTCACATCCACCAGTGTGACACTTCACCGGAGACAGATGGGATCGAACCTCCTATCTTCCATTGAGCCTTTCACTGTCAACGTTGACAGGCTGTGACACGTGGGAGCTTTCAGACCCAGTCTGTGTTCACAGTCACAGCATGGAGTACACTCACAGCTACTGGGCCTTCCACTTGGAACATGTCACAGGGTGAGCCACCCACACACTGCAGCCAACCTCATCCAACGTACGTCTTCAAACTGCTTTTATAAACAACTACACAATTCTCCATCCGTTGCACATGTATAATCTTCCATTTGTCTCAGATGCATCATTTCCCATTCATGAAACCTATGCTGTTATTATTCATTAAATTTATCAAACCTACACTAAATTTAACATAATTTATTGAAATGTAATTATTTCTCAAGTTTCCGACAGCAAATTGCAATTTTAGGATAAAACTAAATTATATATCCAACCATCCATAATCTACATTGATCCGTTATGACATTACCTGATTAGTTGCTTTAACATTTCTACAGGTATTTTATTTCAAGAGATATTTGGGGTTTAGGGGTTAAATCTACCTTTCAACATGGGTGCCAGGTATTTCAAAACACCCAGCTTGCAAAGATCATTTGGAACATTGTAGGACAACATCAGTTGACAATGACAGTACAGACATATTACCACTTTGTGGATCGACCTGAGAATCTGCAGTCAACATAACAGCAATGCACACCTGAGGGCTTACAGACAGGTGCAATTATCGACACAACTGTAAGACAATGACACTAGACAGACAAACTGCTCCCATTACGCAAGTGTATTCTCACGAGTTTGACCAATACACTCACATCTGAGCACCACATCAACTGTGCTATTCTTGGCATAGCAACTAGCAGTGATCCTAGTGGGTGCATTCGGGCGGGAATCTAACTATTGTAGACCTGGCTTAACAATGCAACCTCCTGGAAGAAATGTGAAAGCTGTAATTTTTTAGTACCCTGTGTCTTAATGTTCTCACTGGCTTAGGGGTATTAGACACTTTTTGCAATGTTATACATGTGTATAGGAATGTTAAATATTGTATACATGATCATGTGATTAGCTAAAACATCTTTGACAGGCCAAAATCACAGCAAAGATACACAGCATTCTACACACAACTATTCAGATTGATGTAATCATACAAATACTTTGAGAATCTGCCTTCTGATTCTGCATGTATGGCTGTATATGCACTATATGGGACCATCCCAAAACTGACATTTTGCTAGTGAATACATAATCTGTAATTGTAATTATGTCACATTACCTCAGAGTAATATTCCAGTGTCTGTGAACTCAACAGACAACAAATCAATGTGTCAAAAAAAACTGTCCAACATTCAAAATGCCTTAAGTCGTGGGTTCCACTCCTGATACAATCATCCAAATTGAGTCCACTGCCCGCTCTAAATGTCTCTAATCAGTATTCTCGTGCCATTGTGTCACCAGGTTATTGACATGTCACTACATTTGTGACACGGAGGGATGAGTAGTCAATATACTGACAGTTACACTCCAGACATTTTAACTGAAACCATCCACATGTGTCCAAATTGAAATCGGTAAAACATATGAATACATGTTGCACATTCTCAATGCAGAATGACCTTTTACACTTAGATTTTACCTGCTTTCTGTGTGGAAACTTGTCCCACAGCTTGTGTTGACATTTCAATGCAATATTGACGACCTCGGGTGTGTCCTTGAGATGCCATTCCCAGCTGATTAAACAACTGAGTCCCTCCAAATGACACTGTGGTTACCAGTCACATTTTGCCTGGTCGTAAATCGCTGGGAGTGACATTGACCCGGACCTGCAGAAAGCTTGATGCATCGGCAGCTTGGTACGCTGAATGAGTCGGCATAATTGTTGGCGTGGCAACTCGAGCCGTTGCTACGGAATCCACTGTAAATGTGGTTTGCCTCATCACTTTGTGTGGAGTGACTAGGGAGAGGCAGAGACTGAGAGACAGAGAGAACAGTGCTGTGTAATGCACATGATGGAGATGCTAAGGACGGGAACACGAGGATGACAGATATGAGGAGATACACATGGTGCATGTGTCTTCACTGTCTGTCAATACATTGTCCTCTGTCCCACTGAGACACTCAACACCCAGACTGTGTATTCCCAGTGGTCACCTCCATCCATCAGTCTGTCCTAGCCCCACACTGCCAGACTACCCTCACTCTTTCCATGGCATACAACCCACTTGTCCAAACTTCTCCCTGCCTATAGCATCCTCCCCTTCCTCTGACATGGTAACAAATTGTTTCATGTATATATATATATATATATATATATATATATATATATATATATATATACAATATATACAATATATACAATATATACAATATACAACATATATATATATATATATATATATATATATATATATTGTATATATTGTGTATGTATATATATATATATATATATATATATATTATATATATATATATATGTATATATATATATATATATATATATATATATATAATATATATACATAATATATACAATGCCGGAAATAGTTCCAAATGTAATGCCTCTCTGTCATCCTGTTTGTCATCCTGTCTGTCATCCTGTCTGTCATCCTGTCTGTTATCATGTCTGTTATCATGTCTGTCATCCTGTCTGTTATCATGTCTGTCATCCTGTTTGTCATCATGTTTGTTATTATGTTTGTCATCCTGTCTGTCATCCTGTCTGTCATCCTGTGTGTCATCCTGTCTGTTATCATGTCTGTCATCCTGTTTGTCATCATGTTTGTTATTATGTTTGTCATCCTGTCTGTCATCCTGTCTGTCACTCCAATCTGTCTGTCGCCATGCCCATCATCCTGTCTGTTATCTTGTCTGTCATCCTGTCTGTTATCATGTCTGTCATCCTGTTTGTCATCATGTTTGTTATTATGTTTGTCATCCTGTCTGTCATCCTGTCTGTCATCCTGTGTGTCATCCTGTCTGTTATCATGTCTGTCATCCTGTTTGTCATCATGTTTGTTATTATGTTTGTCATCCTGTCTGTCATCCTGTCTGTCACTCCAATCTGTCTGTCGCCATGCCCATCATCCTGTCTGTTATCTTGTCTGTCATCCTGTCTGTTATCATGTCTGTCATCCTGTTTGTCATCATGTTTGTTATTATGTTTGTCATCCTGTCTGTCATCCTGTCTGTCATCCTGTCTGTCACTCCAATCTCTCTGTCACCCTGTCCATCATCCTGTCTGTCACCCTGTCCATCACCCTATATGTTATCGTGTCTATCACCCAGCCATTTTCACCCGGTCCATCATT
This sequence comes from Ridgeia piscesae, assembly GCA_025642075.2. NCBI lineage: Eukaryota > Metazoa > Annelida > Polychaeta > Sabellida > Siboglinidae > Ridgeia > Ridgeia piscesae. The sequence goes on from JAODUO010000261.1 coordinate 411,968, forward strand.
ATTTCATATTCCTGTTGGCCATCATACTTATGTCATCACATCATCCCATCTGTCAGTTAGCCCAACCAACCACCCACCCATCCACCCACCCACCCACCCACCCGCCATTCTGTCTCCTCACCACTCCATTCAGCAGTCTGTCTGTCTGCCATAAATCTCTTTATTGATTATTAATTTTATTACGTTGTACACATCAAAGTACCATGAAAGGACAACTTGGCTGTTAGTTCTGCTCCATGAAGCGACGCTGTAGTGTTGGGAGAGCAAGGCATGCTTCTGATAGCTCACTAAATGTCAACAGGCCATGTAATTTCCTCCTATATGGCATACGTCTGTCATGAATATTGATCACATCTCACATGTCTAGTCACTCTGCCTCTTTAAGACAGTGCTTGATCTAAGCATCACTGTGAGTTGTAGAAAACTTATTTTAAGACAGCTTCTAGTATGGAATAGTATGGTTAGGTGCATACAAATAAAAGTTTTGTTATTTTTTATAACGGTTAGGATACACACAAATTAGTTGTTTTAATATTGCTTACATCTCTGTCAACAACTTTGCTGTTTGAGCAATTATACAAATGTTTTATTATAACAACTGTTAGAAACATGGCGTTCTAAACAAAAAGTGCCAGGATATTTAGCTGGGATATTCACACAGATGGGCAGACACAGCGCCCCCGTCTGTCACAAGGGAAGTGATACATACTACACAGCCAGTACACCGAGTGACTGAGTAACTGCTAAATAACTGCTAATCCTACTGGATCCCAAGACTTTCCTTCCAACATATTGAGAAGGGGTAGACCATCAGGGGTGGGGTCATGACCTGGGTCTGAGGGAGAAGGACTGACCCTAAACAGGGACCAGAACATGGGTTATTTATATAGATGCAATTCAGCACCCACCTTGTTAATTAACAAGCGATACCTCAGTTTTCATCCAACCCAAGGTGAGACAACCTTCCTTGGTCCCAGCGTACTCCAGTGACAGCCCAATACTGGGAACAGGGAGGACATAACTCACCCTGACTGTGAATAGAGGATGTGATTCACACTAGAGGCATCAGAAGAACCCCACAGAGGGTGCATTACACCAGCCGTCTGCTGGGGACACTAACCCCACCTGTCATCACATGTCTGGGGACAGGCCACTATATTACATCAGGGGTCAGGCTACTACTTTACATCTGGAATCAGGCCATTATATTACATCTGGGGTCAGGCTACTATTTTACATCTGGGATCAGGCCACTATATTACATCTGGGGTCAGGCTACTATTTTACATCTCGGGTTAGGCCTGTATTTTACAACAGCTCTCATAGTAGAAGGATGATATATGACCAGTGGTTTCAGCTACATCACAAAGCTTTCTGATTTTTTTACAAATCTTAATCAGAACACTTGAGTGTTTATTTACTACAGCTGTTATACTTTCCAATAGAAAATGTCCTGTGAATTTATATATCTATCAGTGAGAAATAGCAAAACACATAAATCTGTTTATGACAATGAACAGTATAAAATAACAGGCAATTATTGAAGATAAAAAATGTAGAATTAAACATGAACTTTGCCATGGGTCAGTAACAAAACAACAAAAATATTAATTAATTATACATCAATCAAATGGCATGTTTAACACAGCCACTGACCTGACTGTAAATACTGGTCTTACCCCATTCTACAGTGGGTAAACATTAAAATGATCAATTCCGTGTAACATGCAAGTTGATCATATACAACACATTGTGACAGCATGGTGCTTCTTGGTGTCAAACCAGACACTGAGCCAAGATTCAATTTGGTGAAGTGTCAAGATAAATGAGGAGCATTAGAGGTGACAATGCTATAGTGGGACGATGTGTGACGCGGTGTGTGACGCGGTGTGTGACGTGGTGTGTGACACGGTTACTAACAAGACACTCATTGAGCTAGGCCATGTATTGATGTAAAGCTGATCTAAATCACAGCGCAAAGGGTCAGGGTGCGGAACGACAGCCTACAAAATAGGACATTTCACTGGTTTATATACAACATAACCTGAGATAAAGGTTTATATAAACAGCCTTTTAAACATTGGTACATGTATGTAAGAATAAATAATTTTTAATATGTTATGTATTTATTTTTTATTCTTATTTCTAAATCAACTCTTTTACACTATTTATTTATTTAATGTTTTTTTAAAATAATACATGTGTATATATATTTTATAGTTTTATTTAATTGATGCAGTTCTAAGGATAGTACCCTGGAGCATTATAAAACACAGAAATTCTATTATAAAACACAGAAATGAAGAATCAGAGTTCACCTGTTATACTATGTAAGGAAGTTTATAATTATGAGGATAACAAGATATAAAAGATGTAGCCAAGATATAAAAGATGTAGCCAAGATATAAAAGATGTAGCCAAGATATAAAAGATGTAACCATGATATAAAAGATGTAGCCGATATATAAAAGACATAGCCAAGATATAAAAGATGTAGCCATGATATAAAAGATGTAGCCAATATATAAAAGACATAGCCAAGATATAAAAGATGTAGCCAAAATATAAAAGATGTAGCCAAGAAATAAAAGATGTAGCCAATATATTAAAGATATAGCCAAGATATTAAAGATGTAGCCAAAACATAAAAGATGTAGCCAAGATATGAAGGATGTAGCCAAGATATAAAAGACATAGCCAAGATATAAAAGATGTAGCCAAGATATAAAAGACATAGCCAAGATATAAAAGACATAGCCAAGATATAAAAGACATAGCCAAGATGTAAAAGACATAGCCAAGATATAAAAGACATTGCCAAGATATAAAAGACATAGCCAAGATATAAAAGACATTGCCAAGATATAAAAGACATAGCCAAGATATAAAAGACATTGCCAAGATATAAAAGACGTAGCCAAGATATAAAAGACATAGCCAAGATATAAAAGACATAGCCAAGATATAAAAGACATTGCCAAGATACAAAAAGGAAAGGAAAATGAAAAAAACACAGATGGTCTACCGTGTAAT
>JAODUO010000261.1:420000-437826 GCA_025642075.2 Ridgeia piscesae
GTGGCTGGTAGCTGCTTTGTAAGTGGATAGCTTGTCCCGCAATATGCATACCAATACCTGGCATCACCCGGCAGCACCTGGCACAGGGTGTATGAGGTACATACCAAGGTTCACAGAATCGGGGAATTGGCATTCACAGAACTATCTTCCAAAGAATGAGTTGTTTCGATCATATATTTCAAATGGTTTGGTGGGCATTAAGAGGCAGAAAGTATGTTTCTGTATCAGGTGCACACACACATATATACATGATATATATATATATATATATATATATATATATATATATATATATATTATATTATATTATATATATATATATATATATATATATATATATATATATATATATATATATATAAATTAGTAATAATATATTAACAAGCATGCTCATATGGACAATTAATTAATGTTTTTAGTTAACCTATTACTAATAATTCATACATTAAACTTTTTATAATTTAAAAATTAACTAAATCAAAATTTCACAATTTTGGCTTGCCATGCATGACATGGTGATTGTTATCGTGATTGACAGTTAGTGTGATTGACAGTTAGCGTGATTGACAGTTAGCGTGATTGACAGTTAGCGTGATTGACAGTTAGCGTGATTGATCGGCAGGGTGATTGACAGGCAAGGTGATTGATAGGTAGGTAGAGTGGGGATGTGACAGACACCCTCGGCTGGGTCAGTTCACCACTGGGATGGTGCAGGTGCCTACACCACCAGACAATAAGGCTTTAACCCTTGTCTTCTCGTGTCAGATACGTGAGCCATTCAGACAAATTAAAGCCCAGTTATGCCATCGAGATAATGATTAACGGCGACAATAAATAGTTAGGCAAAAGCAGTTACATCACAGTGATTAGTTAGAGTAGACAGGAGCACTGTCTGTCACTGTCTGTCACTGTATGTCACTGTCTGTCACTGACAGTCACTGTCTGTCACTGTCTGTCACTGACTGTCACTGTCTGTCACTGTCTGTCACTGAATTATCACTGCCTGTCATTGTCTATCACTGCCTGTCACTGCATGTCACTGTCTGTCATTGAACTGTCATGGTCTGTCATTGCCTGTCACTGAACTGTCACTTTCTGTCACTGCCTGCCACTGCCTGTCACTGCCTATCACTGTCTGTCATTGTCTGTCACTGCCTGTCAGTGTCTGTCACTGTGTGTTACTGAACTGTCACTTTCTGTCACTGTCTGTCACTGAAGTGTCACTCTCTATCACTGAACTGTCACTGAAGTGTCACTGTCTGTCACTGAACTGTCACTGTCTGTCATTGAACTGTCAATAGTTGTGTGTGAAAATGGCTACTTGCATTGACATTTCAGACATCACAGCACAAGTGTATTCTTCTCTTGATGCTACTGGTGTCCACATGACCAGTTCAAAACAGAATATTTAATAAATGAGAGAAATATATCCCAAGTTTGTCACAGTACCTGCATGTTAGAGTACACGACGAACACGTTTGTATCATGGATTTTATTCCCCAAACCCATTTTCACTACACTAACTTAAGAATAGTCACACCTTATTAATTCACTGTATACAACCTCATACAACCCGTTGAAAAAGATTCAAACTTGTAACCAAAGATAAGATTCAAACTTGTAACCAAAGATATGATTTCATGCAGAGATCTCATTTCAGACTTGTTTGTTATGACGCATACACAGAGGGGAGAATAAGAGGGACTACGTCATTACTGACTCATTCCCATAACACTGACACAGGCAGAAACTACAACACTCTCCAATTCCCTCGATACTTTCCCAAAGTGTCTATTCCCATGTCATTCCCCAAGTTCACTGACTGATTCATGTTGGGGCCGACTGCTGTAAGAACAAACCTCTGCAGACCTGGCTGTAACAACGACACACCTCCACAGTGTTACTGTAATGGACACACCTCCACAATGTTACTGTAAGGGACACACCTCCACAGTGTTATTGTAATGGACACACCTCCACAATGTTATTGTAAGGGACACACCTCCACAGTGTTACTGTAATGGACACACCTCCACAATGTTACTGTAAGGGACACACCTCCACAGTGTTACTGTAATGGACACACCTCCACAATGTTACTGTAATGGACACACCTCCTCAGTGTTACTGTAATGGACACACCTCCACAGTGTTACTGTAATGGACACACCTCCTCAGTGTTACTGTAATGGACACACCTCCCAAAATTTTTACTGTAATGGACACACCTCCACAGTGTTACTGTAATGGACACACCTCCACAGTGTTACTGTAAAGGGGCACACCTCCCACAGTGTTACTGTAATGGACACACCTCCCAGTGTTACGTAATGGACACACCTCCACAGTGTTACTGTAATGGACACACCTCCACAGTGTTACTGTAATGGACACACCTCCACAGTGTTACTGTAATGGACACACCTCCACAGTGTTACTGTAATGGACACACCTCCACAGTGTTACTGTAATGGACACACCTCCACAGTGTTACTGTAATGGACACACCTCCACAGTGTTACAGTAATGGACACACATCCACAGTGTTACTGTAATGGACACACCTCCACAGTGTTACTGTAATGGACACACCTCCACAGTGTTACAGTAATAGACACATCTCCACAGTGTTACTGTAATTGACACACCTCCACAGTGTTACTGTAATGGACACACATCCACAGTGTTACAGTAATTGACACACCTCCACAGTGTTACTGTAATGGACATACCTCCACAGTGTTACTGTAATGGACACACCTCCACAGTGTTACTGTAATGGACACACCTCCACATTGTTACTGTAATGGACACATCTCCACAGTGTTACTGTAATGGACACACCTCCACAGTGTTACTGTAATGGACACACCTCCACAGTGTTACTGTAATGGACACACCTCCACAGTGTTACAGTAATGGACACACCTCCACAGTGTTACAGTAATGGACACACATCCTCAGTGTTACAGTAATGGACACACCTCCACAGTGTTACAGTAATGGACACACATCCACAGTGTTACTGTAATGGACACACCTCCAAAGTGTTACTGTAATGGACACACCTCCACAGTGTTACTGTAATGGACACACCTCCACAGTGTTACAGTAATGGACACACATCCACAGTGTTACAGTAATGGACACACCTCCACAGTGCTACTGTAATGGACACACCTCCACAGTGTTACTGTAATGGACACATCTCCACAGTGTTACTGTAATGGACACATCTCCACAGTGTTACTGTAATGGACACACCTCCACAGTGTTACTGTAATGGACACACCTCCACAGTGTTACTGTAATGGACACACCTCCACAGTGTTACTGTAATGGACACACCTCCACAGTGTTACTGTAATGGACACACCATCACAGTGTTACAGTAATAGACACACCTCCACAGTGTTACTGTAATGGACACACCTCCACAGTGTTACAGTAATTGACACACCTCCACAGTGTTACTGTAATGGACACACCTCCACAGTGTTACTGTAATGGACACACCTCCCAGTGTTACTGAATGGACACACCCCAACAATGTTACGTTAAAGGGGCACACCCCCACAGTGTTACTGTAAGGGGCACACCTCCACAGTGATTTTAATTGACACACCCTCCACAGTGTTACTGTGGGGGGCACACCTCCACAGTGTTACTGTAATGGACACACCTCCACAGTGTTATTGTAATGGACACATCTCCACAGTGTTACTGTAATGGACACACCTCCACAGTGTTACAAAAACACCCCACAACTGTAATTGGACACACCTCCACAGTGTTACAGTAATGGACACACCTCCACAGTGTTTCTGTTTGGGCACACCTCCACAGTGTTACTGTAATGGACACACCCCCACAGTGTTACTGTAATGGACACACCCCCACAGTGTTACGTAATGGGCAACCTCCACAGTGTTACTGTAATGGACACACCTCCACAGTGTTACTGTAATGGACACACCTCCAAAAATGTTTTTCTGTAAGGGGCACACCTCCACAGTGTTACGTAAGGGGCCACCTCCACAGTGTTACTGTAATTGGGCACACCTCCACAGTGTTACTGTAAGGGGCACACCTCCACAGTGTTACTGTAATGGACACACCCCCACAGTGTTACTGTAATGGACAACCCCCACAGTGTTACTGTAATGGACACACCTCCACAGTGTTACTGTAATGGACACACCTCCACAGTGTTACAGTAAAGACACATCTCCACAGTGTTACTGTAATTGGGCACACCTCCACAGTGTTACTGTAATGGGGCACACCTCCACAGTGTTACGTAATTGGGAAAAACCTCCAAAAGTGTTATTTTAATGGACACACCTCCACAGTGTTACAGTAATGGACACACATCCTCAGTGTTACAGTAATGGACACACCTCCCCAGTGTTATGAATGGAAACACCTCCCAGTGTTACAGTAATGGAAAACCTCCACTGTTCTTAATGGGCCCCCCCACAGTGTTACTGTAATGGACACACCTCCACAGTGTTACTGTAATGGACACACCTCCTCAGTGTTACTGTAATTGGGCACACCTCCACAGTGTTACAGTAATGGACACACATCCTCAGTGTTACAGTAATGGACACACCTCCACAGTGTTACTGTAATGGACACACCTCCACAGTTTTACTGTAATGGACACACCTCCACAGTGTTACAGTAATGGACACACCTCCACAGTGTTACCGTAATGGATACACCTCCACAGTGTTACTGTAATTGACACACCTCCACAGTGTTACTGTAATGGACACACCTACACAGTGTTACAGTAATGGACACACCTCCACAGTGTTACTGTAATGGACACACCTCCACAGTGTTACAGTAATGGACACACCTCCACAGTGTTACTGTAATGGACACACCTCCACAGTGTTACAGTAATGGACACACCTCCACAGTGTTACTGTAATGGACACACCTCCACATTGTTACAGTAATGGACACACCTCCACAGTGTTACTGTAATGGACACACCTCCAGTGTTACTGTAATGGACACACCTCCACAGTGTTACAGTAATGGACACACCTCCACAGTGTTTCGTAATTGGGCACACCTCCACAATGTTACTGTAATGGACACACCCCCACAGTGTTACTGTAATGGACACACCTCCCCAGTGTTACTGTAATGGACACACCTCCCCTGTTACAGTAATATCCCAAAAGTGTTACTGTAATGGACACACCTCCACAGTGTTACTGTAATTTACACACCTCCACAGTGTTACAGTAATGGACACACCTCCACAGTGTTACTGTAATGGACACACCTCCACAGTGCTACTGTAATTGGACACACCTCCACAGTGTTACTGTAATGGACACACCTCCACAGTGTTACAGTAATGGACACACCTCCACAGTGTTACTGTAATGGACACACCTCCACAGTGTTACTGTAATGGACACACCTCCACAGTGTTACTGTAATGGACACACCTCCACAGTGTTACAGTAATAGACACACATCCACAGTGTTACAGTAATTGACACACCTCCACAGTGTTACAGTAATTGACACACCTCCACAGTGTTACTGTAATGGACACACATCCACAGTGTTACTGTAATGGACACACATCCACAGTGTTACTGTAATGGACACACCTCCACAGTGCTACTGTAATTGACACACCTCCACAGTGTTACTGTAATGGACACACCTCCACAGTGTTACAGTAATGGACACACCTCCACAGTGTTACTGTAATGGACACACCTCCACAGTGTTACTGTAATGGACACACCTCCACAGTGTTACTGTAATGGACACACCTCCACAGTGTTACAAGTAAACAAGGAAACCCCCATGTTACGTAATGGACACACCTCCACAGTGTTACTGTAATTGGGCACACCTCCACAGTGTTACTGTAATGGACACACCTCCACAGTGTTACAGTAATGGACACACCTCCACAGTGTTACAGTAATGGACACACCTCCACAATGTTACTGTAATGGACACACCCCCACAGTGTTACGTAATGGACACACCTCCACAGTGTTACTGTAATGGACACACCTCCACAGTGTTACTGTAATGGACACACCTCCACAGTGTTACAGTAATGGACACACCTCCACAGTGTTACTGTAATGGACACACCTCCACAGTGTTACCGTAATGGACACACCTCCACAGTGTTACTGTAATTGACACACCTCCACAGTGTTACTGTAATGGACACACCTCCACAGTGTTACAGTAATGGACACACCTCCACAGTGTTACTGTAATGGACACACCTCCACAGTGTTACAGTAATGGACACACCTCCACAGTGTTACTGTACTGGACACACCTCCACAGTGTTACAGTAATGGACACACCTCCACAGTGTTACTGTAATGGACACACCTCCACAGTGTTACAGTAATAGACACACCTCCACAGTGTTACTGTAATGGACACACCTCCACAGTGTTACTGTAATGGACACACCTCCACAGTGTTACTGTAATGGACACACCTCCACAGTGTTACCGTAATGGACACACCTCCACAGTGTTACTGTAATTGGGCACACCTCCCAGTGTTATTTTAATGGACACACCTCCACAGTGTTACAGTAATGGACACACCTCCACAGTGTTACTGTAATGGACACACCTCCACAGTGTTACAGTAATGGACACACCTCCACAGTGTTACTGTACTGGACACACCTCCACAGTGTTACAGTAATGGACACACCTCCACAGTGTTACTGTAATGGACACACCTCCACAGTGTTACAGTAATGGACACACCTCCACAGTGTTACTGTAATGGACACACCTCCACAGTGTTACTGTAATGGACACACCTCCCACAGTGTTTCGTAATGGAAAACCTCCACAGTGTTACAGTAATGGACACACCTCCACAGTGTTACAGTAATGGACACACCTCCACAGTGTTACTGTAATGGACACACCTCCACAGTGTTACTGTAATGGACACACCTCCACAGTGTTACCGTAATGGACACACCTCCACAGTGTTACTGTAATGGATACACCTCCTCAGTGTTACTGTAATGGACACACCTCCACAGTGTTACAGTAATTGACACACCTCCACAGTGTTACAGTAATTGACACACCTCCACAGTGTTACAGTAATGGACACACCTCCACAGTGTTACAGTAATGGACACACCTCCACAGTGTTACAGTAATGGACACACCTCCACAGTGTTACAGTAATGGACACACCTCCACAGTGTTACTGTAATGGACACACCTCCACAGTGCTACTGTAATGGACACACCTCCACAGTGCTACTGTAATGGACACACCTCCACAGTGTTACAGTAATGGACACACCTCCACAGTGTTACTGTAATGGACACACCTCCACAGTGTTACAGTAATGGACACACCTCCACAGTGTTACTGTAATGGAAAACCCCCCTTTAAACCCCAGTGTTACTGTAATGGACACACCTCCACAGTGTTACTGTAAGGACACACCTCCACAGTGTTACGTAATGGACACACCTCCACAGTGTTACTGTAATTGACACACCTCCACAGTGTTACAGTAATGTACACACATCCTCAGTGTTACAGTAATGGACACACCTCCACAGTGTTACAGTAATGGACACACCTCCACAGTGTTACTGTAATGGACACACCTCCACAGTGTTACTGTAATGGACACACCTCCACAGTGTTACTGTAATGGACACACCTCCACAGTGTTACTGTAATGGACACACCTCCACAGTGTTACTGTAATTGACACACCTCCACAGTGTTACTGTAATGGACACACCTCCACAGTGTTACAGTAATGGACACACCTCCACAGTGTTACTGTAATGGACACACCTCCACAGTGTTACAGTAATGGACACACCTCCACAGTGTTACTGTAATTGGGCACACCCTCCACAGTGTTACAGTAATAGACACACCTCCACAGTGTTACTGTAATGGACACACCTCCACAGTGTTACTGTAATGGACACACCTCCACAGTGTTACAGTAATGGACACACCTCCCAGTGTTACGTAATGGGCAACCTCCACAGTGTTACAGTAATGGACACACCTCCACGTGTTACGTAATGGAACACCTCCACAGTGTTACTGGGAATGGACACACCTCCACAATGTTACTGTAAGGGGCACACCTCCACAGTGTTACCGTAATGGACACACCTCCACAGTGTTACTGTAAGGATACACCTCCTCAGTGTTACTCAAAAGGGCACACCTCCACAGTGTTACAGTAATTGACACACCTCCACAGTGTTACAGTAATTACACACCTCCACAGTGTTACAGTAATGGACACACCTCCACAGTGTTACAGTAATGGACACACCTCCACAGTGTTACGTAATGGACACACCTCCACAGTGTTACAGTAATGGACACACCCCCCCACAGTGTTACTGTAATGGACACACCTCCACAGTGTTACTGTAATGGACACACCTCCACAGTGCTACTGTAATGGACACACCTCCACAGTGTTACAGTAATGGACACACCTCCACAGTGTTACTGTAATGGACACACCTCCACAGTGTTACAGTAATGGACACACCTCCACAGTGTTACTGTAATGGCCCCCAACCCCCACAGTGTTACGTAATGGACACACATCCACAGTGTTACTGTAATGGACACACCTCCACAGTGTTACTGTAATGGACACACCTCCTCAGTGTTACTGTAATTGACACACCTCCACAGTGTTACAGTAATGTACACACATCCTCAGTGTTACAGTAATGGACACACCTCCACAGTGTTACAGTAATGGACACACCTCCACAGTGTTACTGTAATGGACACACCTCCACAGTGTTACTGTAATGGACACACCTCCACAGTGTTACTGTAATGGACACACCTCCACAGTGTTACCGTAATGGACACACCTCCACAGTGTTACTGTAATTGACACACCTCCACAGTGTTACTGTAATGGACACACCTCCACAGTGTTACAGTAATGGACACACCTCCACAGTGTTACTGTACTGGACACACCTCCACAGTGTTACAGTAATGGACACACCTCCACAGTGTTACTGTAATGGACACACCTCCACAGTGTTACGTAATGGGCAACCTCCACAGTGTTACGTAATGGACACACCTCCACAGTGTTTTTGGACACACCTCCACAGTGTTACAGTAATGGACACACCTCCACAGTGTTACAGTAATGGACACACCTCCACAGTGTTACAGTAATGGACACACCTCCACAGTGTTACAGTAATGGACACACCTCCACAGTGTTACTGTAATGGACACACCTCCAGTGTTACTGTAATGGACACACCTCCACAGTGTTACCGTAATGGACACACCTCCACAGTGTTACTGTAATGGAACACCTCCCAGTGTTACCTTTAAAGGGCACACCTCCACAGTGTTACAGTAATTGACACACCTCCACAGTGTTACAGTAATTGGGCACACCTCCACAGTGTTACAGTAATGGACACACCTCCACAGTGTTACAGTAATGGACACACCTCCACAGTGTTACTGTAATGGACACACCTCCACAGTGCTACTGTAATGGACACACCTCCACAGTGCTACTGTAATGGACACACCTCCACAGTGTTACAGTAATGGACACATCTCCACAGTGTTACTGTAATGGACACACCTCCACAGTGTTACAGTAATGGACACACCTCCACAGTGTTACTGTAATGGACACACCTCCACAGTGTTACTGTAATGGACACACCTCCACAGTGTTACTGTAATGGACACACCTCCACAGTGTTACTGTAATGGACACACCTCCTCAGTGTTACTGTAATTGACACACCTCCACAGTGTTACAGTAATGTACACACATCCTCAGTGTTACAGTAATGGACACACCTCCACAGTGTTACAGTAATGGACACACCTCCACAGTGTTACTGTAATGGACACACCTCCACAGTGTTACAGTAATGGACACACATCCTCAGTGTTACTGTAAGGGACACACATCCACAGTGTTACTGTAATGGACACACCTCCACAGTGTTACTGTAAGGGACACACCTCCACAGTGTTACTGTAATGGACACACCTCCACAGTGTTACTGTAATGGACACACCTCCACAGTGTTACTGTAATGGACACACCTCCACAGTGCTACTGTAATGGACACACCTCCACAGTGTTACAGTAATGGACACACCTCCACAGTGTTACTGTAATGGACACACCTCCACAGTGTTACTGTAATTGGACACACCTCCACAGTGTTACTGTAATGGACACACCTCCACAGTGCTACTGTAATGGACACACCTCCACAGTGTTACTGTAATGGACACACCTCCACAGTGTTACTGTAATGGACACACCTCCACAGTGTTACAGTAATGGACACACCTCCACAGTGCTACTGTAAGGGAAAACCTCCACAGTGTTACTGTTACACACCTCCCCCAGTGTTACAGTAATGGACACACCTCCACAGTGTTACAGTAATGGACACACCTCCACAGTGTTACTGTAATGGACACACCTCCACAGGGTTACTGTAATGGACACACCTCCACAGTGTTACTGTAATGGACACACCTCCACAGTGTTACTGTAATGGACACACCTCCTCAGTGTTACTGTAATTGACACACCTCCACAGTGTTACAGTAATGTACACACATCCTCAGTGTTACAGTAATGGACACACCTCCACAGTGTTACAGTAATGGACACACATCCTCAGTGTTACTGTAAGGGACACACCTCCACAGTGTTACTGTAATGGACACACCTCCACAGTGTTACTGTAAGGGACACACCTCCACAGTGTTACTGTAATGGACACACCTCCACAGGTTTTTTTAACAGTAATGGACACACCTCCACAGTGTTACTGTAATGGACACACCTCCACAGTGTTACTGTAATGGACACACCTCCACAGTGCTACTGTAATTGGACACACCTCCACAGTGTTACTGTAATGGACACACCTCCACAGTGTTACAGTAATGGACACACCTCCACAGTGCTACTGTAATTGACACACCTCCACAGTGTTACTGTAATGGACACACCTCCACAGTGTTACAATAATGGACACACCTCCACAGTGTTACAGTAATGGACACACCTCCACAGTGCTACTGTAATTGACACACCTCCACAGTGTTACTGTAATGGACACACCTCCACAGTGTTACTGTAATGGACACACCTCCACAGTGTTACTGTAAGGGACACACCTCCACAGTGTTACTGTAATGGACACACCTCCACAGTGTTATTGTAATGGACACACCTCCACAGTGTTACAGTAATGGACACACCTCCACAGTGTTACAGTAATGGACACACCTCCACAGTGTTACTGTAATTGACACACCTCCACAGTGTTACAGTAATTGACACACCTCCACAGTGTTACAGTAATTGACACACCTCCACAGTGTTACTGTAAGGGACACACCTCCACAGTGTTACTGTAAGGGATACACCTCCACAGTGTTACTGTAATGGACACACCTCCACAGTGTTACTGTAAGGGACACACCTCCACATTGTTACTGTAATGGACACACCTCCACAGTGTTACTGTAAGGGACACACCTCCACATTGTTACTGTAATGGACACACCTCCACAGTGTTACTGTAAGGGACACACCTCCACAGTGTTACTGTAATGGACACACCTCCAAAAGTGTTACTGTAATTCACACCTCCACAGTGTTACAGTAATGGACACACCTCCACAGTGTTACAGTAATGGGGCACACCCCCCAATGTTTTGTAATTTTAAAACCTCCAATGCAGTTTTAAAACCTCCACATTTCAGTTTTAAAACCCCACAGTGTTACGTAAAGGGGCACACCTCCACAGTGTTACTGTAAAGGAACACCTCCACAGTGTTTCTGTAATGGACACACCTCCACAGTGTTACTGTAATGGACACACCTCCACAGTGTTACTGTAATGGACACACCTCCACAGTGTTACTGTAAAGGGGCACACCTCCACAGTGTTACTTTAAGGACACACCTCCACAGTGTTACGTAATTTGGGCACACCTCCACAGTGTTACCTTAATTGGGCACACCTCCACAGTGTTACAGTAATGGACACACCTCCACAGTGTTACAAAATAATAGACACACCTCCACAGTGTTACAATAATGGACACACCTCCCCCAGTGTTACAGTAATGGACACACCTCCACAGTGTTCCCGTAATGGACACACCTCCAGTGTTACTGTAATGGACACACCTCCACAGTGTTACCGTAATGGACACACCTCCACAGTGTTACTGTAATGGATACACCTCCTCAGTGTTACTCTAATGGACACACCTCCACAGTGTTACAGTAATTGACACACCTCCACAGTGTTACAGTAATTGACACACCTCCACAGTGTTACAGTAATGGACACACCTCCACAGTGTTACAGTAATGGACACACCCCCACAGTGTTACTGTAATGGACACACCTCCACAGTGTTTCTGTAATGGACACACCTCCAAGTGCTACTGTAAGGACACACCTCCACAGGACAGAAAGGGCACATCTCCACAGTGTTCCGTAATGGGCACACCTCCAAGGTTAATAATGGACACACCTCCACAGTGTTACTTTAAAGGACACACCTCCACAGTGTTACTGTTAACACCTCCACAGTGTTACTGTAAAGGACACCCCCCTCCAAATGTTACTGTAAAGGGCACACCTCCCAGTGTTACTGTAATTGGGCACATCCACAGTGTTACAGTAATGGACACACATCCTCAGTGTTACAGTAATGGACACACCTCCACAGTGTTACAGTAATGGACACACCTCCACAGTGTTACTGTAATGGACACACCTCCACAGTGTTACAGTAATGGACACACTTAGTTTTTACTGTAAAGGGGCACACATCCCAATGTTCTGTAATGGACACACCTCCCCAGTGTTACTGTAAGGGGCACACCTCCACAGTGTTACTGTAATGGACACACCTCCACAGTGTTACGTAATGGACACACCTCCAAAAATGTTTGTAATGGACACACCTCCACAGTGCTACTGTAATGGACACACCTCCACAGTGTTACAGTAATGGACACACCTCCACAGTGTTACTGTAATGGACACACCTCCACAGTGCTACTGTAATTGACACACCTCCACAGTGTTACTGTAATGGACACACCTCCACAGTGTTACTGTAATGGACACACCTCCACAGTGGTACTGTAATGGACACACCTCCACAGTGTTACTGTAATGGACACACCTCCACAGTGTTACAGTAATGGACACACCTCCACAGTGCTACTGTAATTGACACACCTCCACAGTGTTACTGTAATGGACACACCTCCACAGTGTTACAGTAATGGACACACCTCCACAGTGTTACAGTAATGGACACACCTCCACAGTGTTACTGTAATGGACACACCTCCACAGTGTTACTGTAATGGACACACCTCCACAGTGTTACTGTAATGGACACACCTCCACAGTGTTACTGTAATGGACACACCTCCTCAGTGTTACTGTAATTGACACACCTCCACAGTGTTACAGTAATGTACACACATCCTCAGTGTTACAGTAATGGACACACCTCCACAGTGTTACAGTAATGGACACACATCCTCAGTGTTACTGTAAGGGACACACCTCCACAGTGTTACTGTAATGGACACACCTCCACAGTGTTACTGTAATGGACACACCTCCACAGTGTTACTGTAATGGACACACCTCCACAGTGTTACAGTAATGGACACACCTCCACAGTGTTACTGTAATGGACACACCTCCACAGTGTTACTGTAATGGACACACCTCCACAGTGTTACTGTAATTGACACACCTCCACAGTGTTACTGTAATGGACACACCTCCACAGTGTTACAGTAATGGACACACCTCCACAGTGCTACTGTAATTGACACACCTCCACAGTGTTATTTTAATGGACACACCTCCACAGTGTTACAATAATGGACACACCTCCACTTTTCAGTAATGGACACACCTCCACAGTGCTACTGTAATTGACACACCTCCACAGTGTTACTGTAATGGACACACCTCCACAGTGTTACTGTAATGGACACACCTCCACAGTGTTACTGTAAGGGACACACCTCCACAGTGTTACTGTAATGGACACACCTCCACAGTGTTATTGTAATGGACACACCTCCACAGTGTTACAGTAATGGACACACCTCCACAGTGTTACAGTAATGGACACACCTCCACAGTGTTACTGTAATTGACACACCTCCACAGTGTTACAGTAATTGACACACCTCCACAGTGTTACAGTAATTGACACACCTCCACAGTGTTACTGTAAGGGACACACCTCCACAGTGTTACTGTAAATTCCACAGTGTTTGTACCTGGACACACCTCCACAGTGTTACTGTAAGGGGACACACCTCCACATTGTTACTGTAATGGACACACCCCCACAGTGTTACTGTAAGGGGGCCCCCTCCACATTTTACTTAATGGACACACCCCCACAGTGTTACTGTAATGGAACACCTCCACAGTGTTACTGTAATGGACACACCCCCACAGTGTTATTGTAATTTAAAACAACCCCCACAGTGTTACAGTAATGGACACACCTCCACTGTTACAGTAATGGACACACCTCCACAGTGTTACTGTAATTGACACACCTCCACAGTGTTACAGTAATTGACACACCTCCACAGTGTTACAGTAATTGACACACCTCCACAGTGTTACTGTAAGGGACACACCTCCACAGTGTTACTGTAAGGGACACACCTCCACAGTGTTACTGTAATGGACACACCTCCACAGTGTTACTGTAATGGACACACCTCCACAGTGTTACTGTAATGGACACACCTCCACAGTGTTACTGTAAGGGACACACCTCCACAGTGTTACTGTAAGGCACACACCTCCACAGTGTTACAGTAATGGACACACCTCCACAGTGTTACTGTAATGGACACACCTCCACAGTGTTACTGTAAGGGACACACCTCCACAGTGTTACTGTAAGGCACACACCTCCACAGTGTTACTGTAATGGACACACCTCCACAGTGTTACTGTAATGGACACACCTCCACAGTGTTACTGTAAGGGACACACCTCCACAGTGTTACTGTAAGGGATACACCTCCACAGTGTTGTACCAATGGACACATCACCAGTGCTAATTCTCACATTTAACATATGCCATCAAAACACATGAATAACCAAGAACAACCATTTGCCCAACGTCCATCCGTTGAGGGTCTGATAGTGCCTGACCTGAAGGCCAGCATAAATCTCTTCATGAATACACAAGATTGATGCCAGTTACTGCATACCTGAGACTGACCAAGTTCAACGAATACTTAGGTGATGGAATTTATATGGATTAGGACTATTTATGGACCACTGGTTGCGTATCTCAACTACTGCATTTTGTCTATGTTGACCTGGCCGTCACATCAACATGAAACGCCCTATCTACACTCCGTAGTTAAAGGAGAAAAACAAATACATTCTCAGTCCACCTACTACAGTTTATGGTTAAATTATTCTAAAACGGACAAATGAGAAAATTAAATGAAGGTGGGACCATGAAGTGTAGAGCAGCTATTATTTTGTGGTTTGTTCCCAGGGTTTACGGTGATTTTACACTGGCAGTCCCCTGTGGTGTTTCTGCAAGACTGTTTATCGAGTCGTTTGAAGTGCAAATTCAAATTGGACGAGTCCAATTTTTTTTGCTCGCTCAACCGTTTTTCACAGCATGGTCTTATTTACGAGTTTCTTGAGTCATTTCTGCTGTGGTCTATGCAGCCACTGACTGAATTTTTTATAGTGGATATGGGTTGGTATTTGTAAAGGTTATTCCGTGATTGCAATGTGGAGCAGTGCAGGTTAAAATATTAAATACTCACAGACATTTTTATAAACAAATTGTAAGGTACAAGTTAAAAAAAGTTTCAAATTTACTTTTAAAAGTAAAATTATCTTAAAGATTTCTGGCTTGGAACCTCACCTCTCGTCACTCCTCTGGTATTTGTTCGTCTGAGACAACAAAGAAATGTCAGAGGAAACTGTTTAGATGTGAGTTGTGACGTCCACACAAAGACATGATGTGAACTGGGTGATCACAGCCTCCGAGTGAACAAGGCGTCTAGTACATATCGCAACAGTTCAGCTGCCACCCTTGACAGCTGACGTGTCAGTGTGTGACACTTCCAGCAGATGGCGTGCAGGTATCCTGACGGAAGAGCATTCTGTGGCATTCAACGTGTGCCAATACTGTGAGTCAGGTAACCTGCCCCAACCTCAGAAACTTTGAAGTTGTTGATGCCTAGATGCTGTATAATTGAACTGACTTCTTTGACTGACAAGAAATCCAATGAGAAAGTCTCCAACCCATATCGATAGCCTGGCTAAAATTGTGTAGTTTCTTCACCATAATATGGGTGATGTTATAATAATAATAATAATAACTTTATTTTGACACCATCAAATCCGGGACGGCTGTCCCGTTCACGGGTGTGTACATACATGTAAATTTGCATATACTGATTAAAATAATGGTGACAGTAATAATGATAATAATATAAAGTAATGAGACACTATGATAAAAAACCGTGTAAAATTGGCTATGTATAAATTATATAATTCTTTAAAAAAATGAATATTAAACATAGACATTACAGACAAAACATTAGAACCCGCTATACTGCACTGATAGTAATAAAAATAAATAAGATAAATAATATATGTATACATCGTAATAATAAATTAGCTAAAATATAATGTTCATTGTGTGAAACTAGTTATGTGGAAAATAAAAATGTCTTTAATTGCTTAAAAGAAACTATGATTATTATCTGAGTTCAATTTATTGAGATTACTGTGAATACTGAACATTCAGGCAGCTTAGTTACTACGATAAGTGAATAATGGTAATTTCACCAAAACTGTATAAAAATGTTGCAAAATGTTACTAACTTGCTTAACTGACATACGAACCTGGTTTGCTTTTTTGTTAAATTAATTCAAAATGAGACCAAAAAAATAATATAGGATATACGTTTATTTTCTTATGTTGAAAATATATGGGTGTTCGTCACTGTGTCAGAATATTAAATTGAGTCTACAAACTCAATCTCGTTACACGTGTCAGTTGCACAAGTACTGTACAAAGAGACAGTGAAGCCTGGAGTGACAGTGGCACTGTGTAGCTGCGTGCGTTGTGTTTCTGTGTTAGACCTGATCCAGGCACTGATATGTACCATATTTTCACTGAAAAACGAACATGATTTCACATGTAAATTGTTCTGCCTAAAGAAGCAGTTTTTAAGCCTTAATCACAATGACTTTGAGGAGTCATGTTTCAGAGCCACACTCTATATGTCACACTCTATATCACACTCTCTGTCACAGTCTATATGTCACACTGTATATGTCACATGTCAGCTGATTTATTACTAAAAAAAATCGAGGACATGTCACGAGAAGGTTGTGTCTTAAAACAATTATAATTCAATTAACGAACATCAGATAAAGATAGACAAATGCCTCGGAATAAAGATTACTTTGTTAGACTGGATGGGCTTTGTTGCTAATGCTTCTTGTTGTGTGTCAGAAAAAAAACATCCGCTGCTAACTAGACTGGTTGTCATGTAATGTTATTTACAATATTGTAC
Source organism: Ridgeia piscesae (assembly GCA_025642075.2). Taxonomy (NCBI): domain Eukaryota; kingdom Metazoa; phylum Annelida; class Polychaeta; order Sabellida; family Siboglinidae; genus Ridgeia; species Ridgeia piscesae. The sequence continues at coordinate 437,696 of JAODUO010000261.1, forward strand.
ACAAGTGTCATTGTAACATATGGTGATATCACACTGATATATAATACTAGTAACACATTACTTTCACATGGGTATCCCTGTAACCTATGCCACTAGGAAGACCCCCTACTCAGGGAGTATCCCTGTAACCT
>JAODUO010000262.1:0-52500 GCA_025642075.2 Ridgeia piscesae
GTCATCTTCAATTTCAAGAGGGCGATGTTTAATTGATTATTTCAGTTTTCGTATAACCGTTACGCCATTTGTGAAATGAATGTATGTATAGATCTGCATTCTCGCAATGGATGAAGAGGCTGCAGTGAGGCGGTGATGTTATAGTATTATTATATTGTTATTGATAAGTTGAAAGAGAGCAGAGAGAACGATGAACTGTCATCGACCCGTGTTGCGGAAATGCAATGTCTTCGTTTCAGTGACATTCCATGAATATTGAAGAAAAAACTAAAGTTTGCAAGACATGAGCGAATCTCTTTGCTATTATAACTGAATAGTTGTGATATTATTTAGAAATAATATAACTGGCATAATTGTGTATATGAATGCAAACTGATTTAACATGTAAATGATTATGTGTGTGTCTTTGCATGCATGTGATGTTCAGAATTGCTTATCAAGGGTGGTGATTAGATCTCTATTCATGTGATATATGTGAGCGATTGCGTTGTTTCACAAACATGTTACTTTGCAAATAGAAATAATTGATCATATAATGGATTTATCACATTGTACAATGCCTCTTAAATGTACACGTTAAGTAAATTTGCAGATTCACGATGGGTAATTAAGGTTTCACTGTTGCTATGTTAACTAATGTTGCAAACCAACTTGATGTGAAACCGAATGGACCGTCTATATTCTGTTGGACTTGCTTTATTCTGGTGGGCTGTATATTTTGGTGGGTTGTCTTTATTCTGGTGGGCTGTATATGTTGGTGGTTTATCTTTAGTTGTTATCCATTTATATTCCTGTGGGCCATCTGTATTATGGTGGGCTGTATATTTTGGTGGTTTATCTTTAGTTGTTATCCATTTATATTCCAGTGGGCCATCTGTATTCTGGTGGGCTGTCTAAGTTATAGTGGGCTATCTTTATTTTATTGGGCTATCTTTATTCTGATGGCACGTCTTTATTCTGCTGAACTGTCAGTGTTTTGATATGGGCTGTTTACTGAAATAATTGATTATTTTGTCACTTGTTATAAATTGCGTGTGTACACTTTGCACAGCATACCATGAACAGATCATATGACCTGTCACGATCAGATCATATGACCTGGTCATTCGACGCCTACTGTAGATGATGCGACAAGACGGCAGCAACAGTGTGTGTTGATTTGATGATCCATGTCCATGTTGTTGTGTACATAATCTGTGAGCAGATTGTCTCATTATATTGATTACTGTAACTAGCTGAGATCATACAATCACTAATTTGATGTGTTTGTGTATTAATGGTCAACAACCCAATATCCATTATAGTGATATCTAGGTGAATGTGGACAAATAATGTTTTCATGCAAATATAATAAAATTCATCTACCCATCCACATTGTGTTAATTGTTTTACTAGATTTTAACTTGCAATCAAATTAAGTTGTATTCCTTTTCTATTGTTGCTGATTATGTGATGTTACGGATTCTCTGTCCCTCTCTCTGCACAATATGTATATGTGCCATAAGTTCAGTAATGACTGTAGTAATATGTGTTTTTGTGTAAAAGTACAGCATTGAGATCATAAAAAGCAAATATTTCATAAACACCATAACATATTTCTGTGCAGTTTTATATTTATTCAGTTATCTAACCTCTGTTGTGTGAATGTGCGAATTTATACAAATATGTCCTCTCCCTAAGAAGGAAGTTTCGAATTGACTGACATATAATTTGCAAAACATTTCAAAAGTGGCAAGCATTTATTTGTAGATATATAAAGATAATTAAACACATGCAACAGTGTCACACAGCTGTGTGATAGAGCCTTAGTAACACAAAACAATGTATACAGTTTGATGCATATGCACAGTTTCACAATTTTGTCAACAAATGGTTTAAGCCAGGTTAATAAAATCCATAATCATAATCTGTTCCATCACTGTCATATTCAACATGTTTTATTCTTAATAGTGTTCTCCAGCTCTTTCTTGTTAAGATGTGTTCATTGTCTCTTTCTCTTCAGCCACATTCATAATCTCTCTCTCTCTCTCTCTCCTCTCTCTCCTCTCTCTCTCTTCTCTCTCTCTCTCCTCTCTCCTTCTCTCTCTCCTCTCTCTCTCTCTCTCTCTCTCTCCTCTCTCTCTCCTCTCTCCTCTCTCCTCCCTTCTCTCTCCTCTCTCTCCTCTCTCTCTCCTTCTCTCTCTCTCTCTCTCTCTCTCTCTCTCTCTCTCTCTTCTCTCTCTCTCTCTCTCTCCTCTCTCTCCTCTTCTCTCTTCTCTCTCTCTCTCTCTTCTCTCTCTCTCTCTCTCTCCTCTCTCCTCTCTCTCTCTCTCTCTCTCTCTCTCTCTCCTCTCTCTCTCTCTCTCTCTCTCTCTCTCTCTCTCTCTCTCTCTCTCTCTCTCTCCTCTCTCTCCCTCTCTCCTTCTCTCTCCTCTCTCTCCTCTCTCTCTCCTCTCTCTCTCTCTCTCTCTCTCTCTCTCTCTCTCTCTCTCTCTCTCTCTCTCTCTCTCTCCTCTCTCTCTCTCTCTCTCTCTCTCTCTCTCCTCTCTCTCTTCTCTCTCCTCTCTCTCTCTCTCTCTCTCTCTCCTCTCTCTCCTCTCTCCCTCTCTCTCCTCTCTCTCCTCTCTCTCTCTCTCTCTCTCTCTCTCTCTCTCTCTCTCTCTCTCTTCTCTCCTCTCTCTCCTCTCTCTCTCTCTCTCTCTCTCTCTCTCTCTCTCTCTCTCTCTCTTCTCTCTGTCTCTCTCTGTCTCTCTCTGTCTCTCTGTCTTCTCTCTGTCTCTCTCTCTGTCTCTCTCTCTCTCCCCCACCCGAACTTCCTACGTCCGTCTCTGGGGTTGAATATTAATCCCTGCTTGCTTGGCAACCAAGATGCATGCTATCTATGAGGAAAGCATTAATATTACTGCATAAATACATTTATACATGCACTATCTTAACTATAGTTCGAAGCATTTCCGAGATATCACAAAAACAGCTACACTTATGAAATGTATCAATGTGTGTGCACAAGACATGTAGTGGTTGCATTAGGAACACCAGCAGGGCGTGAACCTGCTACACACAACACTGAACCAACATTACCAGAAACTGTGAAAGAGAACAAAATGGTTAGACAAACACTCAATCAGTCACAATTGTATGTTATTCAGTTAGAAAAAAGTGAATTGATGTACTCTGACAGGAATACATGATTAATAGTACATGATCTGACAAAAAAAGAGCAGAAAGATTTGTACAAATAAATACACCGGGAACTATTGTATGCAGATGACCGGCAATAGTAGCGGATGGGGAAGCAGATCTCCAAGAACAGCAGATAGAATGGAAAGATATTTTCAGCAGTCATGGACTGAAAGTAGGATTGGAGAAGACAGAGATAATGTGGGTGGGATCCGACCTAGATGGAAACAGCAAGAAATGAACCTGGAAGGGAAAAAGCTGAAGCAAACAGTTTTGTCTACCTGGGATGGAGCGATATATGGGGTTGGCAATTCGCCAACAAGGAAAAAACCTTTGGACGCTTGGACGCTGGCGAGCGTGTTCAGATGAACCGGTTGATTTAAAATGGTCATATATATATAATATATATATATATATATATATATATATATATATATATATATATATATATATATATATATATATAAACACGACAGACACCGATAAAAGGACTTCAGGGAAAGGTATTTCTAAATTCGCAAAATGTGTGAATTTATACAGCAGGAGAAGATTATCGGTTAGGAGGAAAAGTGTTATCTTGCAAACTGTGGTGTGCAGCTCCAGTTGGTACACAAGGAGTGTTATCGCTCTGCCAAACAAGGTTAAAGGGCATAAAAAGGCAACGGTTTCGTATCATACACTTAGTAGAATTTATACAAACTAACAATTTCCACATTGAGAATTTTTTTAACGTCAGCGGTTTACTCAGAATGTGACCTTAAAGTATAAAAATCTAACGAAATCAATGATGGCCTAGAGACCACCATCTTAACCGGTGACGTATTCGTTTGGCTTGGCCTGGCCTATAAGCACGCGGCTTTCTTGGTCTCTGCTGAGGCCGGTCAGCTTCCTGCGACGTCACTACGCTTGCCTACGGCACAACAACATCGAGTCTTCGTTTAGTTGGCGTGACATGTAGCAGCTGCTTAAACCTAAACCTGTGGTCAACAAGTAATTATGAAGTAGACATATATCACCAGTTGATTGAACAAGATCCAACAAAACGTCGCCGACCGTCGTCTTCTTAAACCAGGGGCAGTGCTGACAATGTTTAGCCATGGATGGACCTAAAAGCTAAACCGTCGAAGCAACGCATCAATGTTCAGATCGCAAGAAGGTTAGTATGATGTACTATTTGTTCTGTGGTATAACGTTTGTATTTGTTTTTTGCAAACGTCAAGCACACGTAACGTTTTTGTGCTGTTAAAAGTAGTGTTGACCTCCGTGACCGGCTATCGATTGATGATGGCTCGATCATCGATCTGTTGACGATGCCCGATGCCGATGGCGATGTCCATCGATGACAGCTAATCTGTTTCTATGGTATCACGTCCACATGTGTAAAAACTAAGATATACTTGAACCAAGCTAGGACAATAGCAAAATTTATATCATCGCAGAATTTAGTACAATGCAGAATAAATAATTTATCCTTTAGAAGAAACTTGAATAACTTAACTTGAACATGACACGTCTCATGTGTGATAATATGTCATCGGCGGAGGGACCGTGGCCTTGGATTGTCGTTGGCACTTCTTCGTAAATTCAGTAACCGCTCATAGTGACATAGACATTTATTTCCATCGATGTGAATGTAGGCTATATCAGAGTAAGGTGTCATTGATTAATACAGCTAGTAAAGCTTATGATCAGTGTGTTCAGATATGTGCTAAGAAACAATGAACATGTTATGATGCTGAAAACTAGAAATTCAGTCAGTATTTATTTAAACATTACGTTTTTACAAAGTTTTGTTAGTTGCATTTTTCTGTTAGTTTCCAATTATGAGATACACATCTGACTATATTTATCATAATTTTATCAAGTTGCTGCATGCACTTTGACACCCCACTTTCAAAATTAGTTTCATCTTCGAGTAGCAGTATTTATGATTGTTTAATGGCTGGTGGAATTCAATGATTGTTTGAAAGCCATGGACAGTTGCTGCAAAAACTATATCTTCATTTAAACTACTCATTTAATCTGCAACAAGTTGTGTTTATTTTGGTGTTTTATTAGCTTTTTAGATGTGACGTCGGTATCCACTGGTTAAAGATCTATTGTCACCTGTAAGTGATAACTGAAAAAAGATAAATTTTATTCTAGATAATTATAGAGTGAAAATTCACACACTTGATTGATATTGTCTGCTTCATTCTCACAATATGGCTGTGTTTCTCACTTTCTGGTAATTCCTTTGTTGTTGGTTATAGAAAACAGTGATTGTCACTCCTGTATCACATTGTGGCATCCACACGCATGTGCACACGCTGCAATTGTTGAGGAAGAAGATACGACAATGTATCTGGAGCAAAGTTCAGCAGCATTCAATGCCTTGCCTGAAGTCGGTCATCACAGCACGGCACTTTCTGGGAGCCATTCCCTAGCTCACTAAATTCTGTCATACTGGACAGGTGGAGGTGTATCAGAGTTACCTGCCCCAAGAGACAGCACTTCTATGAAAGTATGACAGCAGTCGTAACTACAAGGGGACTTTTGCGACAAGGGGACTTTTGCGATAAGTTGCATTTGAATCCTTGCTTGCTTGTACAGTTCTCTTCACATTGCACCAAGCTGTATAAAGTAGCACATAGTAATTGCAGTATTGCTTCATATTTCTAAGATAATACAGGTATGGCATTTGAATGAACTCCTAGTAACTGTGTCATGGAGGGACAAAACACAGCAGTAATCAGTTAATGTGTACACTTATGAATACAGCTACTTGTGTAATTAATACCTTCTCTGTTTTTGATAAAATAAAATAAATAACACGTCATTATCACTGAATGTATTAAAATATAATATAAAAATATTATAAACAAAATACAGTCACTGTATATACATGATACAAAGTGAAACATTAAGATTAGAACAACAAGTGATAATTGGGAGTGGAATGTGATAGTGGAATTCCTGGTCAATGTGTTGTTATTTAACTTATGGTTACTAATTTGGCTAATGTTTGATTACTAAAACAATTACTTCTTACATGATTATCAAATGAAATTACACAAAATTAGTACAGGTTTGTTTATAATCATGTAGAAAAACGTTTCAAAGTTGTCTAAATACTAATCAGTTAATGCAAGCACTATATTCATTGTAGGAATGAAATCACGATTGATGTTATCTGCTCTTGCGGGGAACTATCGGCCACGTCCTATCCCAGGCATCCCTGTTAACACAGATGTCATCTTCGAGAAACAATGATTAAACTGGAGGTTGCGCAACAGAACACAAGTCCGACATAACCGTCTACCCATGTTGATGAGCCACATAATCCATGTGGTGATGGGAAAAGTTACACTGCCACTAATCACTGTACCAACAGGGGTTGCTTGATCGGGGTAAATGTGCCAAAACCGAGTAAGGAAGATCTGCGGGCTGCATGGCTCAATCGTTTTGTACATTAGTCAAGTCTTCGAGAGCAAAGTGATATCCTTCCTGCTGCTCTCCAAGCGAGTACACGGAACTTTGTCCTGATTAGGTGGCTGATGCATGCTGGCAGTACTCGATGAACACTCCGGTAAACTGCCTATAGACAGCCCACCTGAGCAACCTGAAATAAATGTGTTCAGATAAATATACATATGACATTGTAAATAAGATGAAAATTAATCAATGATCCTTTTTAATTTAGAATATATAATTAAAGACACACCCCATTTCAAACATGTGGTGCTTTTTAAGAAAAACAAAAATAAATGTGTGGCAGTATTATAGCATATTGCATCTAATGTTGACAATATGCACTTTTAAATCGCTGTAATTTGGAATAAAATGAATTAGGGTATTGCCAGTAAGCTCAAGAAATGTTTACTAATTTGATTGAACCATTCTGAAAGCTGTCAAACATAAACATCTTGTCTAAAAACTCTAATGACAACTCCAGTCCCTACATTCACATATTTGGGTTGTCATCTCATAATGGATAACCAGAGAAAATGTCAATTATATTATTATCGTGAAAAGACTATGCACTATAATTTATTCTATGATCCATTCTATACTTTGGGCAGTAGTAGGAACTATGCACTATGTTAACAAATATACCTTTCATTTTCACTACATAAAATTATAATGGTTCCATGTGTTGTATCTATAAGTAATGATAACTATTATTTTTTATTTATAGTGCTACTTTGTTTGATGTTGTATTGTTGCTTCCTATTTGTTTATTGCAACATAATTATATAAAATGTATGCACTATATACTTACTTGTTTGTTGATGGATCTAGTTGCCAGTTATCTATCTGTGTATGGTTCAGTGCAACCAATACATTCCGAAGCACCAGTTGCTCGAAGCAGAGAATTTCAAATCCGACTTTTCGTAATACACAGCAGTCCACCTGTAATAAAAAAAATCGAACATTAAGAAATGTTTTATGTGAATCATTGCAAACATGGATTATTATTCTGAGTGAACATAATTTCACAAAGCATGAATTCTGACACATTTCCTGTATTCATCTCGTCATTAATATCTCTGGGTTCTTTGAAACAAACTCATTATCTATGTTTATATATGACTCCATAAGACACATGCAAAATGATGAGAAGATAACCCTGCAGTTTATGTTCAAATAAAATAATCGTAACTGCCTGCCATTGCTGTGTAGGCGGTGCATTTAGATCATGATATATGAATCAATATAGCTGCTGTTATTACAAATGTGATGGGTGTCCACACCTGGGGGATGCAAAAAAAACAGCAAGGTATTGACTATTCATTTGTATGGATTTTTTTCCACAATAGACACACCTGCACAATTGTGGGACCTGATTCATTTAATTTCATTGGAACTATTCAATACAATTAATGTTAAATGATAAACCCCACCAAGTCTTAACAAATGTGTTATTACCATAAAACGTAATAAGTGACACATACTTAGTCTAATAGTTGAATGCGGCAAGCCTGAGCCTGAGGTCATTGAGATGACCCGGCTGGCCCAAGCTAAGCGATCATATTTCGCTTGTCATAATAATACGATCATTAGCAGTCCGGACCTCAGGATAATAATATTTAAGCAATAACAATAATAGACAACTTAATATTTACCTCCATCAATACGCTCCGCGCGTTGCCGAGTTGCAGCCATTTCATGACAGCAGACAAACTTGTCACCGCATCAACAAATTGGTTCGGCACCGCCACCAGTTGACACCGTCTCTGGTAGTTTTGTTTTTGTACGTTCAGCTTCCCGTGTGTCTTTCTTTTCGTGGTCACTCGCCTCTAGTGTATCTTCCAATACGTGCCTTTGTCTTTGCGGCTGGATTCTATATCCAGATACTTCTGCATCCGTTAAATGATCCGATTTAGATAATCCATAACAAACACGCCATTTTGTTTCTCTGCGCACAGCGCCTCCCCACGGATTTATGAATAACTAATACGCAGGGAATCTGTGGAGAGGCCTAAGCGTAGTGACGTCATTCTTCGTCGACAATGGCGTAGCTCATAGTATTTCGATGGCTGGGTGTTCAAAAGAAATTTTCAGGTAAACGGCTGGCGTTACAAAATTGAATATATGTGGAAATTATTACTTTATATTAACTCTATTAGGTGTACGCCATTAATTTATTAAAATATTGCATCTGGGCTATGGGCAATCTATACAAACATGAATTAAAAAAGTGACAACGGTGAGCATTAAAGCGATGTTTACACGTAGCTTTACCTTGCGTATCAAGACCGATTTTAACCATTTAGCAGACAAAGATACATTTAACAAATACTGGTGTCGGGACAATGCCCTTGTGCGAGTTGAACGAAATGTAGTTAAGTTCTGCTCCGCCTTCATCCACCTTAAAGCGACATGATCAGTTCGTGGCTTTTTATTACTAGTTATAACTATTGTAACGTCCTGACCGCCAATGAATGTTTTATCGAAACAGAACTGACTTCGTAATGTTAAACGTCGAATGTTTATAAGAATCCCGACGCTGTCACTCAAATCGCCGCGAGTGACACCCACCCTTTGACCTTTACCAACTGGGAGCCGTGCACTTGGCTGGGTGGGTGTGGCGTTAGTGGCGTCAACTTGTGTTCACGTGATACTGCATCGCGTGATCATGCATTTCCTTCTGGGCTTTTAGCCACGCTTACAACGGTTTCGAAAACGCCTCGTGGTCGATGTGGACACCTTACGTACACGAGTTAAGCGCCCTTACTGCATCTATTTTCAACCCCTAAACGGTACATGAAAACATATTTTGACTGTCTTTACGCTATAATAGGTATAATTTATACCGTATAACATGATTTTGCAATAAAAAGCCACGAACGGACCATGTCGCTTTAAGGGGTGACAGAATGGAAAGCAGTTTCTTCGAAAATGTAGTGTGCTCATTTCACGAATTTTCTACGGCACCTTTGTCAGTCCATATTATATATACAGTGGGTATTTCAGGACACGTTTTAAACCATTTTTAGGACATGAAGACAACGTTGTAATAGACGCCTGTGGCGAACTGAAAAGTGGTTTCTCCCGTTCACCCGTTTTTATTCGAATGTACACGTGCGGGCGCGCACATTCACGCGCACACTATCGACAAAGCACGTACTCTCCCAATTTGTTTTCTGTATTTTATCTGGCGGATAGTGTCCCAAAAGTCCACCTTCAAGGGTAAAAGGTTAATGTTTTAATATAACACGAATACACACAGAAACACGCGAACGCACCCGCGAACGCCTACGCACAGGAAATATAGGAATTGGCGTAGGCGCAAACGTCATCGCTTACGCATTGCGCAACTGTGGATTCTCACAATTAGTGGTCACGTGATTGCGGTTTCCGCCCAACAACGAGACAGCGAGAAGAGCGTGATATCTATATGAAGGCGAAGTGGATCTGGTGCAGGTCAGTTTTCTCAATTCTTTCGTCGTTTTCTTCATCGCTGTCTATACGTGCTCGTTATTGATACCCTTACTATTAAATCGCTTCAGTGTTGTTGTAGTAAACGGCCACGATGACATCGAGATGTGAACTATAGGCCCTGCAAACTATACGACGCTCGCGATACGGCCATCGGATTGGAACTCGAAGAGGCTTTCATATTGAACGTCGGTCGCAAGGGAAGAGACGTCGGATTCAATTGAAGTTGATGAAGCGGCTGTCGAACCTACGTTACAGTGACTTTATTCACAATTATTGGACGATAAATGTTAGCGTGTTATGGCGTGTAGATCGGTGTAATTTATTTTCGGTCGGGAGGAGAGTAAACTCCTTTCGCTGTTGAAGCATTGGGAAATCAGACTTCCTCCTCCCCGAAAGGGGTTGGAGGTTCGCCGGCTTGCAGATTCCTTCCATGGCTTACCCGCCGTCTTCAACTGTCAGTTATTTTAACCAGGTACGTTTCGTATCTAATCTAAATGACTGGTTGATTGCTGACGGTGTCTTTTTCGTCATTCGGTGTATCATTTTGTTAAGTAATAAAACTGGAAAACTGAAACATGTGGCATACCTACTGTTTGTTTCGAAGCGTTGTTCAGTCGAACGAAGCGTGTACAGACCTACAGATAATAGAGACGAGCGAAATGACGACTTCCAAAATGCACTGTGATAAAAATTATCGCCTCGCAACCACTATTAAGTTTAGTTAAACTTGGACCCGTTGATATGTATGTACGTATTAAGCAGTATGATAGTTCACCGTGAATCCTTATCCAATCAGTATAGTTAGCACCGCGAAATCCGAGAAAACACCCGGTCTTGTAGAAATACAATATTTCGGATCAATTGCGTTCAAATAACAACGACTGTAATTATTTGTGACTAATGCAACAATGATGTACGCTGGACACAATAACGAACACGACTACTTGGACTATGGTTATGCATCTTTGGACGGACATACGTGGGTTCATAGGCCAACACAATAGAAATAATATATAGGGTGTGTTGGTGGATGGATCGTGGCAATTGTATCCCCTATACGCTTCGAAGCTACGATGCCCCCCACCACATCTAGACGTTCCGCCTTGGACGTTCTTGAGTTGTGAAGGTCGCCGCGAACGGATATCAAAACACTATCACCCCAGCCACCGCAGCGTCGCCATCTTGTCTTATGTTAATATACGACGACCGAGAAATTGGGAACGTCGCCGCGAAAAGGTCAACACGTCGCATTTCGATGTAGTGTCATGTTGAAGAGACGGCTAAGCTTTCTTCACAAGACAGCGCCGCCCGTATGTGCACACATGTTATTACTACTGTTCGGTTGTAATAACAATATGCCAAACCAGCATATAAGACGGTTCACCACCACATACATACAATATTTAAAAGGCCGCACGTCAGGCTAAGAATGTCCACGACAGTGAAGCTTTGCATTGTCTGTGTTAATTGACAATGAAACATGACAGGTATTACCGACGGGCAAAACCAGGTTGCTTTGCACAAGTAGTTTCACTCTTCTTGTCGAATGTGCAAATACCCATGACCGTTCTGAATTGCGGCTGGCGGGGTGAAAAAGATTGGTGGATGAAAGTATGGAGGGAGACGGGTGTAAAGAGACAGTGATAAGGGAAATAGTAGAGGATAAAGAAAGCGAGGGAGAGGGGCGGCCAGGCAGGGAGGGAGGGAGATAGAAAATAGTTGGTATGTTTAAAGGAAGGGATGGGGGGAGGTGAAATCAGCAGGGAGACAGACAAAGAGAGACAAACAACCAACTTGTTCACTCTGACACATTGCGCATCAGAACGATAAGGGATTGCAACGCCACTCATTTATTAGTATGCCTTTCTTTCATCTGTTTGCTAAAATCCACAAGGAACGGTTTAAATAATAATCACAACGGTATTCTGTGTGTGTGTGTGTGTGTGTGTGTGTGTGTGTGTGTGTGTGTGTGTGTGTGTGTGGTGGTGCGTGCGTGAGTGAGTGTGTTGAAACATACCCCTTTCCACCAACATTGTGATGTGTAATTCATAATTGTTGTGGTTTAAAATATATATATATATATATATCTTCCCAAGGGACATGCTTCGCAGTAAAGGGTTTGCAGTGGTGGGAGGTAATGTAAGCTTTATGAAACTTGTCACAGCCTGGGCCATTCTTACTGTTTATCTTGTAGGCCTAGTTGGAAAGATAAACAGGCATTGATGAAATGCAAGTAGAGATGATGGCGGTGGCTGAGCGAGTTGGAATATGATCGACAAATTAATTGCTGAACATCTGCAAGAGAGAGGGGAAGTTCACAGAGGAATGAAGAATGGGGCTGATAGTCCGAATATAGAAAAGAAAGGGAGATGTGCATGACCCAGGAAAAATAGAGGTACTACGTTGCTAAGCCATATGTTGAAGTTTCTGGAAAGAATCGTGGATGGCAGAATAAGCGCTGTAGTGTAAGGGGAATCGGTGAAGAACAGCTGGAGTTTAGACAAGGAAGAGGAACAACCGATGGGATGTTTACCCTGAGGTAGCTAGTTGAGAATAAACTGGAAGGACAGGAGGATATGGCAATTAGATTCATAGACCTGGAGAAGGCTTATGCTACAATCTCAAGAGAAACGACAATGGGAACACTGATGTGGATGGGGGTCCCAGGGGGAGGTCAGATTGGTGGAGGGGACACGAAGAGCAGGGAGCTGTGTGGACCGGGGGTGTAAGGAGAGTCCAAAGTAAATGTTGGCCTGACACAGGGGAGCGCCTTGCCCCCATTGTTGTTTATCGCTGTGGTGGAACTGGTAAGCAGAGAGAATTGTATAAAAGTCATACTCCAAAAACTATTGTACGCAGGTGGTCTGGCAGTGGTAGAAGATGGGGAAGCAAATCTCCAAGAACAGTTGATAGAGTGGAAAGATATTTTCAGCAGACATGGATTGAAAGTACGCTTGGTGAAGACGGAGGTAATGTGGGTGGGATTTAGAAGGAAAGAGCTGTAAATACACCTGGATGGGAAGAAGCTTAAGCAAAGAGACAATTTTGCTTACCTGGGTGGAGCGATATGTGGGGTTGACAGTTCGCCAATCTCAAAAAGGGAAAACCTTTGGGGTGTGGCTTGGACGTTGGCATGGGTGTTCAGTTAAAAAAGGTTAAGGTAACTTCTTATATAACGCAGTATCCATTCCTCAGAAAAATGTGTCAATTTATAAAGTATCACCCTGCAATCTGTGCTGTGCGGCTCCATGTGATACATAGGGAGTCTTACCTCACTACCACATAAGGTGGAAACATTGAAAACAATGGCATATCCATTTCTTTGGAACAGTAAAACCAAAGCTTTGAAAAGGGAATCACTATTAAACACATTTGCAGACGGAGGTCTTAGCATTGTAGATATTAGAACTAAAATATAATCTCTATTTATGAAACAAGTTCTGCAATTAATTAAAGAGCATAGAGCCAAGTAGTCCTTCTTAGCAGTGTCTTATTGTTATAGATGTATGTAACCATTTCAGTGTTAATTAAATTAAAACTATATAGACTAAAGAGATTTCAAATTTCTTTCTGTTTCAAAGAATGCAAACAAGCAGATTGTACATACACACCAATTATACACATCAACTCATCTCCAATATAATATTTATTTAATGGTTTCTACAATATAAAACTCAAAGCAGTTAATAATGCTAATTTTCAAACATCTTACCCAGATCTTACAGATAGTGTTCGGGTCGAGCTTTAGTCTACCGTAGACGATGTGTAAAATTGGTATCAGTGGCATTCGCCAAGGTAATTTTACACTTCTAGTAATTATTTGTTATGGTTGCTGGCCGTTCAGTATCGGGGAGGTTGAATTATCCTGCTATAACTACATTTAATGTGTTTTTTTTAAACTGTATGTAAGTTTTGTAAGAAATTATTGGAATTGGAAGTGGTTACTGGCAGGGGGGCGGTAGTAGGAGGCAAAATATATGGATTTGTTTCGCGGGAAATAAGTTTTTGTCAATATTATTTCACAGTTTGAGTTACGATTTGTAAGTGGTTCTGCAACAATGTCATCACGGAAGGACATGACAACGCCACCACAATGAGTGTTTCTGTACTTTTCGACGGCGTTATTGTGTGTGTGTGTGTGTGTGTGTGTGTGTGTGTGTGTGTGTGTGTGGTGCGTGGTGCGTGCGTGTGTGTGTGTGTGTGTGTGTGTGTGTGTGTGTGTGTGTGGTGGTGGTGTTGCGTGTGTCGTGCGTGCGTGCGTGCGTGCGTGCGTGCGTGTGTGTGTGTGTGTGCGTGTGTATGCGAGCGCTTGTGTATTTGTGTGTGTGCGCGCTTGTGTGTCTGCGAGCGCGCGCGCGTGTGTGTGTCTGGGGAGTGGGTGTGGGGTGTGTGTGGGCGGGGTGAGGTGGGGTGGGGTGGGGTGGGTGTCTGATCGTGTCTGTGCATTTGTGTGCGCATACATGCATACGTACGTGTGTGTGCATGCATGTACACGTTTGTGTATGTATGCGTATATGTGCTACCTTACAACTCACATACAACAAAAGTGGTCTTCCAGCTGGCTATAAAACAAATCAGTCCAGTCATTTCGATAAAAATACATGATGCAGTTCTAAAACAAACACGTTAGGTCATTCTTCACAGTTAAGCTGTCACCTACCCATGAATACTGGTGGTTGTGGCAAAATACGACGTATTTACACATTGCGAGCATAACTTTCGCATCCTTGTGCTAACCTGCGTCTTTGATAACAGAAGAACTAAAGTTGTTGTTCCCGCATTTCGTCCTCCAATTGGTCTATGGACAGCACCCACGGGACATACACATTCCTTTAGCAGTAGCACCCGTCCTGTTTACGAAATACTTTTATTTTTGTGACTGCTGAATAACAAATTAATGATACCATTTTGGCATTAATATATAAATTTGGTTGAAACGTAAAATGTGAGTGATATGTTAGCAAGGCAGAGCGAATACATAATTTACTCCTTAACGACCGAAATGACACTCGTTGTGTTGTAGATTGGTAAATAGGTGTATTGTTCAGGCTGCGGATAATTATATCTGTCAATGTTGTTTGTGCAAACAGACGTTTCATTAGAGGTGTGGAAATGTTGTTTCGTACAGCGTCTACCAGCTGTCGAAATGTTGCGTTATCGTGCGTTCAAGTCCAAAGGGTTTTGACCTATTTTTATAACACGTACGACTTGTTTCTGGTTTAAAATCAGTGGCACAGTAGAGCGATCCCTGTTTGTGTTTGTTGTGTTATTCGTTTTTCCATCGAAATGTAAACTTACTATATCAATAGCAACTGCAATCTAGTAATGATGCCTGTGCCTTCACCATATTTATTATGTGACAGTGCGGCCTCTCAGAGAAAACGTTTAGGTTAACACTATGAAACCACAACACACACACATACACACATCACAACACATTATATATATATATATATATATATATATATATGTGTGTGTGTGTGTGATGTGTGTGTGTTGTGGTTTCATAGTGTTCATATTAATAAAAAACTATGTCTTAGCATAGGAAAACTATGTTCAATAAATATATAAACCTTATTTTACATATGAAAAATAGCACGAGTACTCAATAATCCGTCTTGTTCCGTACCTTGAGGTTAGACGCCTGTGTGATACGACCATTGCCATTCCCTTCGCATGTTTAGCTTCTGTGAACATACGGTTGTTTAAAAATAAAATATAATTAATATAAATAGTAATATATTAAGCCGTTCTAGATATTCAGTAGATATCAGCATAATTTTGATCAGGATTTGGGTACATTCGGAATTCAGAGTATTTTTATTCGACGTTTACAATCGACCCGCGCTACCCTGCCACTTAGTTTTGCCCCAGGTACCCTATCCATCTGGTTCGTGTAACATTGATTAGTCGCCAGAAGGAGCCACGTACAGAAAAATGGCGGACTTACGACTGATTTATCGCTACGTTTAATTTGCATTTAATAAGTGTAAGGTACTGATTTCCTACTACACTGTTGGCAGTTTTATCTTAAAAAATATCCGTAGATTACTGCCAGCTGCAGATGCACCGCAACATGGAATTGTCAGGGTTGTCAGACTTATGCGATGACGTCGACGAAGACGAGAATGGGGAAACTGAACTCGGACTACAGGCGAGTGGTGAATAGAAACGGTCTGAACTTGTTGGACGAGGAGGGTTTTGTATAGATTATGCATCTCAGCAATGCTATATTTGTTTTCATACACGTTAACAGAGCCAGTTCAACGCAACAATTCTAGTACCATCGAATGACCGGTACCAGTATCGTTTGCGCTCGTGGTGCCATCTGTCGGTGGCGGTGTTACTACAACGATTCGATAAGCGATTATTATATAAATTAATGTGATACAGGCGGCAGATTGTAATTAAACTTCCTGTTCGGTTGCATATAATAAACATGAATGCAATTTTGCAGAGTGAATAGGTACTGGCAAGAATTATTCTTATTCACAATGCAAATATCCATTCTTTGCTTATTTTTTACTTATTAATACTACTGCTACTTAGTTTTAATTTCTGCTGAAATATTACGTATAAGCTAATGATGCAACATATCCATGATAAAGAATACAAGTGTCAAAATTGACATTTAGGTCAGACATTTTGAACAGCAACAGGATGGTTTAATAATAATTAAGACTTGGTAGCAGAACATTTTGGTTACATATATATGAAAAATAAAATAAAAACTGTTCAACATTGACATTCCTCGAATATACAACATGTATACGACTCATTTCTAATTTTAAACTAAGTACCTAAAATTAAGGTGGGATAGACTTAGTCAGTTAGCATTAGCCAAAAATATAAGTAGTTCAATTAATCCTGTTTATGCCAGTATCCCGCCGGAGGACGATGGCATTGGGGCTTCATGGGTTCTAAGCCTTTTTGAATCAGTTACATGGCTACATCTTTTAGTAAGTTGTATTTTGTTTATAATAACACATTCCGAATGATATGTCACGAGCCCCAATGGTGTAGTGCAAGCAGTGTTTGTTACCTAACGTGCCAATGTGTCAGATGTTAATTTGCAAATATGTATAGATCTAATACAGTAATTATTAGGAATATAGCAAGTTATGATACACCATTTATGTCAAATATATGGTGATATTGGTATAGAATGAAAATGGTAAACAACTGTGTGTTTCTATGATTGAAAAAACAATATCTTGTGTATTACATGTGTGTATTTAATAATAACTATTTATATAACGCACACATTCTTGTATATATGGAGTGTTTATTTATGTAATACAGTAGATTAACGACCAACTGCTTTTTCCTTACACTGTATATATGTCCCCTCGTCAATGAACACTGGTCAACAAATTTATTTATTTACATGTATGTACACACCCATGAACATTATATTTTAGCTTAACTATATTTATTTACTTACCTATTTACATGTATGTACACACCCGTGAACAGGACAGAAATCCTGGATTTTATGGTGTCAAAATAAAGTTTTATTGTTATTATTTTTATAAATCCAACCACGTCAGTTTAAATTTTACCTCTGATGAAAGGCCATCCAATAGGTGGCCAGCACATTTTTTAGCCTAAATCTTGCAATGAACTGTCATTGAATGCGCGTCAAAACGATTCATGAATCACGTGATGATGACCATTAATTTTGGCGATCTTTTAATTTCTGACCGAACTATGAAAACGACAATTAACAACCGCTAAACTTTCCTCACATATCTTATATATACAGTGTATACATATATACACACACTAGGTTGCAAAATTAAATCACTTTCATTATTGAAATAAATAACATTCACAGAACAAACTCGCGCAAAACTCGCCGGCAAAACATCATTGGCGGATATTGACATCGTTGGTGGCTAGTCCCCCTACACATAGCTCTGTGATTACTTACAGGTTCTTACAGGTCCTTTTCTAGCTAGTATTAGGCATTCCTGCCTCTTGTGCCAGCTCTGTCTTGAGCATTGTTTTGAGACTGTGCACATGCGTCTAAAGGTGACACAGTCCATAGTACAGGTGGTGCAGTAAAATTATTTTACCCTGACACTGGCAGCAATTTTTAGCCCCTCAGACCAAATTTAAAATAACATGTTAAATAAGGATACTTTTTTATCAGATAATATATTATAAAAAACTATTAAAAATTCAACTTATACTAAAACATGTTACACAAAATAAAGAGAAAAGAAAAGTTTTCGTTGTTAATGTGTGGTTTCATTTTTTATTTTCTACTTTTTATTTTTTGGATTTTACTACTTAGTTTTTATCATATCATGCTATATGGATATTAATTATGATATGCGTAAACGTTTGAATTAATCCAACAGGTAAAAATAGACCACCCATCTTTTAAAGTGACATGGTCCGTTGACTCCGTTCGTGGCTTTTTATTTTTATTGCAAAATCATGTTATACGGTATAAATTATACCTCTTATAGCGTAAAGACAGTCAAAATATGTTTTCATGTACAATTTAGGGGTTGAAAATAGACGCAGTAAGGGCGCTTACTCTGTGTACACATCGGCCATGAACCATTTTCAAAACCATTGTAGGCGTGGCTAAAAACCCAGAAAGAAATGCATGATCATGCGATGCAGTATCACGTGAACACAAGTTGATGCCACTAATGCCACACCCAGCCAGGTGCACGGCTCCCATTTGGTAAAGGTCAAAGGGTGGGTGTCACTCGCGGCGATTTGAGTGACAGCATCGGGATTCTTATAAACATTCCACGTTTAACATTACGAAGTCAGTTCTGTTTCGATAAAAACATTTATTGGCAGTCAGGACGCTACAATAGTTATAACTTATACACTACTGATTAACATAATTTTGCAATAAAAATAAAAAGCCACGAACTGATCATGTCGCTTTAAGACCGCTTCACTCCGATTTCGGGGGGGGGCAGTCTTAAATGAGGGGTTCTACTGTAAAGTGATTTATTCATTCATAGTATGAATGAATAAATCACTTTACACAGTCACTATAATTGTATGAATTTCATACAATTATAGTGACTGTCAAGCTGTCACAGAATGAAGAAAATAAAATAATGATTACTTCTCACCGTCTGTGTGACTGTAGAGCGCCATCCGGGGGGTGATGACAGAACTGCTGGACGAGGTGACACTGGGTCTCTGCTTTGAAATCCACAGGACGTGTAAACTCGGCACGTTTCTACTGGACCTGACAGATGAGAAGTAAGACATCGTAATGTGCATGCCAAGAGTCTTTTTCATACTTAAATCAAAACCCATAAGATTGCCCAGGACCTATCGTGTCATCCTTAGTGTAAGTCTGTGTCTTGTGGGTACAACATCTGATTGTTGGTGAAGACAGTGATAACTTCTTTCCACCTACCCGGGTACTAGTGTTTCAAAATGTGGTCAATTGCCTGCGTGTCTCCTTTGGAAGTGTAAAGATCAAACACTTAATAATCTCACATGTAGAGGGAAATGGGAAATGACCTCACCATTCACCAAGATGACGATGTTATTTCTCAGATGGTGTACAGTGTATGTAGAATCAATGAAGTTATGCTAAGTTTGATACCAAATGGCTCCACTTGTTCTTATGTAATTTTATTTAAATTTTTAGACAAAGTGACTAATAGATGGCACGGTTCAATAACTGTCACACCTAATGTATGTATATCAACTTTAAACAATTGAACCTTGCTTGAGTTGTTACTGATGATGACATTTACTACTGCCACTTTGTGTCTTTCTTTTCAGATCTGAAAAGGAATACGGTATGTAGGACAAGATGTTTTGTTTCTGTGGGTAGAAATGTCAGCACGGCTGGTTTTATATTATTTATTACATCAAAATAATAATTTTAATGAATAATTTACCATTATGACTTTATATATATATATATATATATATATATATATATATATATATATATATATATATCATATATGTGTATATATATATATATATATATATATATTATATTTTTTTATTAGTGCTGGTTCGATACCAGGTTTTGTTCGATACCAGGTTTTGTTCGATACCGATCGATATCTGAATTTTGTTCGATACTCGATACTTACATTTTATGTCTAATATTCACATAGAACACAGTTCACAGTAGAAGCACAATAGGCAACAGAAGTACTGCTGGTTCGATACCAGAATTCTTCGATATCGATCGATATATTGCTGGTTTGATACCAGAATTCTTCGATATCAATCGATACCAGATTTTTATTCGATATTCGAAATTTACCTTGTAAGTCTAATTCAGTACAGTAGAGATCTCCAAAGAAACACTATCCACTTAGAGTAATGCCACAGAAACACACACAATGTAGGGAAATATATGATAATTTTAGTCATGCAAACAATAATTAATATGCAATTTTCATTTTATTTAAGTAAACAAACAACGGTTTCAATATAATTGATTACTGTTGTAAAACTAAAAGGTAATTGTAATATAATAATTTTATTAAAACAATAAAGACAACTGCAATAAAATACCTGGTGACAAATACTTTAATTAATTGCACTGAATTATTTTAAATTAATAACAGTATTTCACCCCAGTTGTTTGCAAATACACTATAAAGCAGCTTAATTTCAAGTTAACATGTCCCCTAAAGTTACCATCAACAATTAAGTACAGCTGAAACATAACATATAAATAATATGTTATTGCTAAACACACATGGTCTATCACTTATAATAGTGCCAGCACAGTTGCACATTCACTGTTATAACTGTTTTTTTATTAAGTGTATCGTAAAGATAATTATGATTTAACATAAAAATATATAGACGATTACAATAAAATAACACTAATTAATAATAGTTAATTAATAATAATTAAAAATATTAATTAAAATTACAATAATTTTGTACTTCCCAGTTCACAGCAATATTGTTTAATATAAAACTTAAATTACCACGCTATCAAGTACACATAATAAGCCCCATAATGATTTTGCAACTGTTTTCAAGAACAAGTCGGTTTCTTCCTCTACCTCTGCCTCTGGCTCTGCCAGTGGGGAACCTGTTTGGCCAGTGCCAATAACAGTAGATGCAGAAAGCTGTATCGTCATCGTGTATGTCACTTATTGACGCTGTGGCCACAGTAGTAGATTCGGCAACCGATGGCGATTCGCTTCAACTGTAACTAGATGTCCACTGCTTGCTCATTGTCGAATATTTCGATAGAACACGTTTTCGAGTCGTTGCGATATTGTCCACGACGACGTCGACGTGTCCTTCGATGAAAGTTGATCATCACGTTTTAATAGTTTCTTGAATGGTGGACAGTGCAGGGATGAGATTTTTCCGGTAACTCAGACACCAGAATACATTCCTATTTGACAATTGACATGAAATGTACATTACCTGTTGAAAATGGTAAATAAAACATTATTATTATTACTGACTGTTTGTTGTGTCCCAAAAGGAAGGTGTGTAAACTCAAGAGGCCAAATTAAAAGTAATTACAGTACCTGGTGACACTTAACCATGCTGACTGCATGGAGTTGACACATAGACATATGATTGAGGTTGTGTTTGCAGAGATTGAGGTTGTGTTTGCAGAGATTGTAGATGAGAAGGGAGTGGATGTGTTTGGTCAAGTGCCCACCAAGAAGCAGTACGAGTGCGTGTGTCCCAACTGCCAACGCAACTTGGCCGCGTCACGGTTCGCCCCGCACCTGGAGAAGTGTATGGGGATGGGTCGCAACAGTTCCCGCATAGCTAGCCGCAGGTAGGGTTATGGAAGGGGGAGATTATTACTATAGAAACTTGTTTACTGTTGTATGCCTAAAATAACCTTGTATGCTTGTTGTTCTCTTGGCATCCCTGTCGTTAAACATTAGAAAACAGCTGGAGATCAGTGAGTTGTTAGGGGGAGAGGTTGGCCATGGTTATGATCGTCTTTTTCTTATTAATTTTATTTAATGAAAATGTCATCCTAGATATGCTCCTTGTTTGGGACTGTATGTTCAATTAAATTAGAGATTTTCATCAGCAGTACCAATTTTTTTTAGGATCTTTTCGCTCGTGCTAACACAAATGATTTATTCCTCACTGGGCATCATGTGGCTCCCTCTTGTGGCCAGGTTTGCATCATGTTACAGTTTCTGTGGATTTGTATAATAAACTGTTAAATCTTCAGATTCCTGTTGTCGTATTGCTGCATATGTTGACCATAAATATAGCCGCCATGACAGTGCCTCAAAGTTCAAACAGGTCACGTCTGACAGGCGACAGTTCCCGAACTTTTTCAGTTTACCACTGCATGCTATTATTCTGCACTACACAATTATTAAAGTTGACCAGTTTGACACCCTGAACATTTTTTTAAAAACCACAATCTTTCTACAACACACTAACGAGGTGTCCAGTGACTTTAGCTGAAATACGCATATTATTTTAATTGATAGAAACATACATATCCGTATTTTTATGTCTGACGATTTGCAATACAGTGAGAATTAATGCAATTGTTGGAAAGAACAAATATTTGAGTGTTATGGATGTGATTTTGTTCTAGGATCCTGAATGCTGGAAAGAAAGACAGTGATAATGAGAGTGATGACAACGACAACGACAATGACTGGAGTTACATGGCAGATAAACGGGGTGAGTGACCTTTGAACCCACATTGCCAGTCAAGTGTACTATGCTTCATCAAAAGGCAGACGTCTTTACATATTTAAAGTAATATGTTACTATGATTACACATGTATTAATGTTACATTTAACTACTTGTTGCCCATTACATGTAATGTATAATTATATTAGTTATTCATTTTCATATTGGCCTACATATAGTTGTATCTTTCTCTTGAAGATTTTTAATCAACAGTGACACTATTATTATGATTGTTTCATCATGTGTTGAAATTATTACAAATCTATACAACACGTGATGGTGTTTGGAATTTTTGTTGTAGCAAAAAAACTCAAGAGGGACAGGTTTAGCAACTCTCCACGGCGAACAAAACTTTCCAAGCTGAAAAATAATGGTACGTCCACAGAAGTATAGACTGGTATGTACACTGATTGTGGACTGCAGTGGCTCACTAAGTGGACTGAGAACCTGGCTGTAGACATGGATGGCTATTTATATATGAATGGGACTGGATACCATGCCATATAAGAACTTACATTTACCTTTAATTCACCTATGGATTGAATAGCACATCATTGCATGCTGTGCTTAGGCATATATATATATATATATATATATATATATATATATATATATATATATATATATATATATATATATATATATATTATATATATATATATATATATATATTATATATATATATATATATATACATATATATATATATATATATATATATATATATACATACAGCTGTATATATATATTCAGGTTCTTATTTGTGTAATTTGATCATTTGACAAAGTGTCTCTTTTCTAGTCAGGAATTTCAGCAATTTCACATCAAACAAGCTGCAACAAAAAATCTTTAGACATGCCTAAGCGGGTATATGAGAGATGATATGTTATATCAAACAGTGTGTTATGTAGCTGGGGAATATAAAATTGAGCTACCATCATCATCATTATACACGTATATCATCATCATCATTGGGCAGCCATAGTGTCCAGTGGTTGGGCGAAGGCCTCGGCATGCTGCTTCCACATCTGCCTGTCTTGCGCTATCCTCTGCCAGATGGTACCCTTCCAGTAGTCGTCTAGTTCATCTCCCCAACCAATGTTTCACCGGTCTCCCTGTCGGTCTTTTCTTTTGTAGCGTTTCCAGGTGGTGATACCCAGTGTCCATCGGTTATCTCATATTCTACTCACGTGCCCTGCCTATAGCCACTTCCATTTTCTGACTTATTCAGTCACGTCTGTCACCTTTGTCTTTTTTCTTACCCAGATATTTGCTTTTCTGTCCCGGTATGTGATGTTTACCATACTCCTTTCCATCTTTAGTTATGCAGCTGCTAGCTTGTTCTTTGCTTGGGTGAGTGCCAATGTTCCCGTGCCGTGTGTCATTGCTGGAAGGACGCATGAGTTGTAGACTTGTCTCTTCAAGCATGTTCCGATGTTACCCTTGAAGATGTCGCAGTGATTAGCGAATGCTGTCCATCCGGCCGTGATTCTTCTTTGAATGTCCTAGTCTTGGTGTGTGTCCCTGGTGCTGTGTCCCTGGCGCTGTGTCCCTGGTGCTGTGTCCCTGGTGCTGTGTCCCTGGCGCTGTGTCCCTGGTGCTGTGTCCCTGGTGCTGTGTCCCTGGTGTTGTGTCCCTGGTGCTGTGTCCCTGGTGTTGTGTCCCTGGTGTTGTGTCCCTGGTGTTGTGTCCCTGGCACTGTGTCCCTGGCGCTGTGTCCCTGGCGCTGTGTCCCTGGCGCTGTGTCCCTGGCGCTGTGTCCCTGGCGCTGTGTCCCTGGCGCTGTGTCCCTGGTGTTGTGTCCCTGGCGCTGTGTCCCTGGCGCTGTGTCCCTGGCGCTGTGTCCCTGGCGCTGTGTCCCTGGCGCTGTGTCCCTGGCGCTGTGTCCCTGGCGCTGTGTCCCTGGCGCTGTGTCCCTGGCGCTGTGTCCCTGGCGCTGTGTCCCTGGTGATGTGTCCCTGGTGATGTGTCTCTGGCCAGGTAACTAGTACTAACTACCAAGCTCACCCAAAACAACATTCTGTACCACTTGTGCATAACAACAAGTATCACCCAGTGTCGTGTAGCACTACATGCTAACTCACTCACACTCACAGGGTGGTACACAATGACACACGTTCATTGTAGGTGACATTCCCAGTGTTGGGAGTACAACGTCTGATGGATCAGGAAGTCAAGTACAGGCCTATGAAACCATGTCCATGGGTGAGCTCTTTGAACTGTTTTACTCACAGTTGTTCGCTATATAATATCTCTGGTACTTTAGCGCTTCAGTAGTGCTAATCATGGACATTTTTGAGATTTCTGCATTTTTTGTTTAACTGGCTGCAAAGATCTTTGTTCGCAGTAATTGTGGGTGACATTACTTATTTACAAGTCACTGTCCAGTGAGTTTTATATCATGTCTTGGATATATATTTACTAATTTGTTTATAACTTACATAACTTATTAATTAATTTATTTTAAGTATTACATTTTTAAGTGGTGTTTATCTATATGTAAAATTAAATATTTATCAATTATACAATCAATTGTACTGACCCTTATCATTATCAGTTAATTCAATTCAATTTAATTCAATTTATTTCAAAACACAACATTAAAAAGCAAGCAATACAAATACAAGTAATAATAAGTCACATGGCACGAATGAAATATAATTAAGAAATATGTTTTGAAAAGGAGTAGACATGAAGTGAAACATTATAGTTATTCTATGCTTTTACATTATCTAACTGATAACTTAATCTTTATCTATTCATACGTGTACCATATTTACCTTAAATAAATATATTCATAATAAAAACATTTTGTATTATGTCAGCAATGGTGATTTGGATAAGTTATCGCTTACCTGGTACGGATTGTTTATTATTGTTTGTGTGTTCAGTGCGAAAGTGAAATTGTAAAATGGAGTTTACTGTGTGAATTGTTAATGCCGTTCAACCGCCTGTGTGGTGATGATAAATGATTGTGTGTTTCAGATGAGAAGAGATCTCTACTCACTCAGGTAAGTACACGGTCAACATTTCCCTTAACATACACGAGAAATATATAACACCTGGTTAGTTTATTGTATGATTTAACTTACTCTGGAGCATAAATTTGTCGATGAGTATGACGTTTCAACCTGTTAGCTATGGGCCTTGTTCACATACTGGTGTCATGTGTGGTGGCTCAGATTTTGGCGGGATAATTTGGTTGTAGATGGCAGGCAGATGGTATCCCTGGTCTCTGTTCATGGTAGGGGCTCTCAGTTGGATATATATAGCCTCCTTCATTTTTCTCTTGTGCCAGTTGAATTCATGGGTCAGTACTTTAGTGTTCTTCATGGACACTGAGTGTCCTGTGGCCCGGCAGTGATCTCCTACAACCAAATTATCCCGCCGAAATCTGAGCCAACACACGTGACACCAGTATGTGAACAAGGCCCGTAGCTGATGGGTCGAAACGTCGTACTCATCAACAAATTTATGCTTCAAAGTAAGTTAAATCGTACAATAAACCATTATTGGAGCCATGAACAATATTCAATACTTGGTTAGTTATTGCATAACAGCGTTGTATTAGTTCTGTCGAGGGTACATGCTTTTTTCTCTTTCGCAAAAACTCTAATAAATGTTAAAGGGCACAAAAGACAACGGTTTGGTGTTATGCACCTAAAACAGTTTACACAAGCTAACCATTTGCATATACAATCAAATTTTTCGCATTAGTAGTTTCCTCAGAAAGTAGTGTTAAAGTGGGTAAATCTAGCTAAATCACAGAGACCATAAACGGGCCCATCTTGGTCCCTGCAACCAATCAAAACCCAGCTTCTATCTGCACTTTGGAAAAGTATTAGGTCATAAAGTCGTCTGCTGGTTCAGCTGTCATAACAGAGAGCCAAGCGGTTCGCTAAAAGTGCCTTACGTCGGTTTACAACGAAATCGCGACAGCAATATGCCACACTGTTCCTCATACGCTTGTAGCAATAGTTCAGTGAAAGACAGTATCACCAGTAAGCTGTCTTTTTGTTACCCTTTGAATCGACCAGAACTTAAATAGTAGCCCAGTTGATTCGTTTGGATAGTCACAGTCACAGTACGGATGCCAGACGACCGGGTTGGAATGACCCAACCATGAAAACGACCTCCACCACCCACCAAACTTCTCCTCACCTATATACATACACTAGGTTATAAAATAAAATCACTTGCATTCCTCTAATGAAGAAAATTCACAAAACAAATGCGCAGTTCTCGGCGGCAACTTTTAGATAATTATGTAGACACGTGTATTTTCAATATTTATTTTGAAATATTACCTGTTCGTCTTATTGCTTATATTTTAATAGCAATATATTGTGAAGCGCTACAAACAATTATTGATTTGGCGCTATATAAAATAAACTATTAAAATTATATATTTTTGTATTAAATTGTTACTGTATCAACTCTATTAGGCCCATATCACCAAAGCATTGCCTTTGTTTGCCGTTTAACATTTTCTGCAGACCATAGTGATGCTGCTAATTATTATTATATTATTTTATAATTAATTAAACTAATTCGCACGAGCGAATGCAGTAAGGTTTATAAATATTCGCGTGCACAAATGCGCCATCTACCGGTATTTTTGTAAAGCTAACTTATAATAGCGAGTTTATGGTAGTCGAAGTTGTCGAGTTGCCGTCCGTCGAGATTTGCGCGTTTCTTTTGTGAATTTTCTTCGGTAGAGGAATGCAAGTGATTTTTTTAAATGTATGTATATGTAGGTTAAAAATGTGAGAAGTTTGGTGGCTGTTGGCAGTTGTTTTCGTGGTTAGGTCAGAAAGTAACAGATAATAATACGCATGCATGCACAGTTCACGCCGACCAAGAAGACTTAACTACGTCATTTTGTTTCTAAAATGGCATAGTCTATAGACTTTCTACGGCTAGATTTTTTTCTGGTAAACCTCTGACGTTCAAATATGATTGTTGTTGGAAGTTGTTACTTTTATTAACTCTGTTAACCCTGAGGATCAAAACTTTGACTTTTGTTTCCCTTTAATCACTGCACTCACAGATTAGATATAAATAAACAACCAGAAAACCAATTTTAAAAGATTGATAAATTCAATGTTAAGAAAAGATAAATAATGCTCTAATTAGTGTACGCCCCTTTTCAACAGCATCTACCATCAGTCTGTGACAAAAATGTATCATTGAATTGATTGTTGTCATTTATTTCCTGTCAGTCATGGACGGTGTCAGAAACTGTCAATGAAGTCTCCAGCATTTGCACTTCTTTCACTACAAAATCACCACCAAGAAGAAATAATTTTCAGTCAGTTAGTTTGTTGATATATGTCATCCCCAATGAACAAAACAGAATTTAAGCTATGTCCCTGGTGTCATGGTAATGGTAATGGTAATCTACAAAAAATGGTGGATTTGATATGCAATGTGATGAGGTAAGTTATGAACCATTTCACTGGTACGATGATGTCAGACTGAAAGTACCGAATAAGTTGGCATGTTACGCTTACAAAATTCTCTACATCTACAAGGTAAAGACCACGTTGGATATGTTAAAACAACATTTGTCCTGTTATTGTGTTATTTTCTCTTTGTAGACTTGTGGTGTCATCTCTGAACACACAAAGAAAATGTGTACAAGGTATGTCTTGTCATGTCGTATCATGTTGTGTCGTGTTCAAAACACAAATACCAATAGCCATATTACTGTGGACATTATTTCCATGACACACCAGTGACAATGTCCCACTGACACGTCATGGTGTTGACAGTTTTCAGGTATTCAAAACCACTGTTAAGGATCAGAATTGATTTTAAAGTGTAAACTCGGGTAATAAAGCTTTTAACAACATCAGTGAAATGATCCCCCTTGTGGCTGTGCAGCTGGGTTTTGGATTAGTAAGTTAAGTAACTTGATCAATAAATATGTTAAGCTGCATACTAATGTACCAGGTATGCATAAGCATTAAGCATTACAATTCACTGGTAGATGAGATGAAGAACATTGTTAGTACTACCGGTAGGTATCGGTTGTTTTCAAAATGTCTGGTATGTTCAAAGTCCTTCATATCTCATCCTGTTGAAGGCGTGTTAATTTGAGGACCAATTCAACATCTCAAGGAAGTATTCAGCCATGCTGAAACTACTGCACACAGACTCTTATTAACTTAAATCCAACATTCTGTATATAACTTATGAAACTGGAAGAATTGAGGCAACATGGGGCAGATGAAATCGTCCAGGTTTCAAAATGGTAGACGATTTGAATCCGATCATTTGAATGTTTCAGCCAAGATACAAGAAGTTTATTTAGCATCGGTTTACGTGTAAATTTCATACCATTAGCTCATCTGAGCTGTTTTTCGACACACATGCCAAGAATAAAACATATTTACAATGTTTATCATGTGCAGTTGGAGCACTTTTTTTAGAAAATTAAATGTTTATGAATACATAAAGATGTATTCATAAATGTTGTGTGAACAAATGTTCAGTTGAACTTCACTGTTAAGATCACCACAATTGCGTCAATGTGACACGAGTGGTAGAACAAAATTCCTACACTTTACTGTTATCAACTAATTGTGTCCTAAGTTAACCCTAATCATGAGGTAGGTATATTGCTGACATCATTTTGTATTGCTATGTGTGCTTTCTTGGTGAAGGAAATGACAGTTGACAGACTTTGTCATTTTTATATGTTCCTTTTGTGGGGTGCAGTGGCTCAGTGAGTAGAACATCTCTACGTCTCTCCAGTGAGTACCTGGCTGTAGACATAGATGGATATTTGCATATAAAATATGTGCGTTAATCGCAACATGTCTGAATACTTCCCAGAGAAGTGATGATGGAGTTCAATTGAACATGAGTAAAGTGTAAAGCACTTTGAGCAGATATCACGCTGTAGAAGAAATCACTTTCACTTTGTTGCTTAGGTCTCAGAGATGTCCGCAGCACACAGAGGACCAGCGCAAGGCTGTGCGACAACATCTGCTTGTTGAGTCAGTCACATTTTTTTCATCCATATTGCGGGCCTGGGCATGATTCCTCACCTCCGATTGTAACAAAATTCCCGATCCTGCCCTGCTGTGGGGATTTTGATCCCAAATAAATAATTTTATTTCACTTAGATTCCACCTACATTATGTTAATTCCAATAATGTTTTTATATTTCCACGACATTACGATTTTGCAACAATTCATTGTACACATGTCACAGTATATAACTGTTGTATTCAGAGATCTGTATTTTAAATAAAAATATTCCCAGTGAGTCTACACTCTACAGGTGATTAAATATAATTCCGGAAATGTTTCAGTGAATATATAATATATTCCATAAGTTACTACTGTTATTATGGTAGTTACAATTGAGAGTTGTAAATCACTTATGTAGTATGGTAGTGAAGATTTCCTTGTGTTTTCCTCTGTATGAAACGTTGAAACTTCAGAGAGTAACACTTGTTGTGAGAGTAACACTTGTTGTTGTGACAGTAACACTTGTTGTTGTGAGAGAAGCACCGGTTGTTGTGAGAGCAACACTTGTTGTTGTGAGAGAAACACTTCTTGTGAGAGTAACACTTGTTGTGAGAGTAACACTTGTTGTTATGAGAGTAGCACTTGTTGTTGTGAGAGCAACACTTGTTGTTGTGAGAGAAACACTTCTTGTGAGAGTAACACTTGTTGTTGTGAGAGTAACACTTGTTGTTGTGAGAGTAGCACTTGTTGTTGTGAGAGTAGCACTTGTTGTTGTGAGAGTAACACTTGTTGTTGTGAGAGTAACACTTGTTGTTGTGAGAGTAACACTTGTTGTGTTACATTAGTTGTCAGGAGAACGTCGATGACGTCCACATTGACATTGACAGTTATGATGACGGTGACAGTCAGAGTCTACGTGACACCCTTCAGTGGGACGTTGCGTCAAACCCTTCGCCCATCGACTCAGTTGTCACAGGTAGGTCACCCTTACCCCACCTACCCTCCTGTCTACTTGGTCTGCCTACCTGGTCTGTCTGCCTGGTCTGTCTAGCCTCCTGTCTACCTGGTCTGTCTACCTGGTCTGTCTGCCTGGTCTGTCTAGCCTCCTGTCTACCTGGTCTGTCTACCTGGTCTGTCTACCTAGTCTATCTGCCTGGCCTGTCAACCTGGTCTGTCTACATGGTCTGTCTAGCCTCCTGTCTACCTGTTCTGTCTAGCCTCCTGTCTACATGGTCTGTCTACCTGGTCTGTTTACCTGATCTGTCTACCTGGTCTGTCTACCTGGTCTGTCTACCTGGTCTGTCTAGCCTCCTGTCTACCTGGTCTGTCTACCTGGTCTGTTTACATGGTCTGTCTACCTGGTCTGTCTACCTGGTCTGTCTAGCCTCCTGTCTACCTGGTCTGTCTACTTGGTCTGTCTACCTGGTCTGTCTAGCCTCCTGTCTACCTGGTCTGTCTACATGGTCTGTCTACCTGGTCTGTCTACCTGGTCTGTCTAGCCTCCTGTCTACCTGGTCTGTCTACCTGGTCTGTCTACCTGGTCTGTCTACCTGGTCTGTCTAGCCTCCTGTCTACCTGGTCTGTCTCACCTGGTCTGTCTACCTGGTCTGTCTAGCCTCCTGTCTACCTGGTCTGTCTACCTGGTCTGTCTACCTGGTCTGTCTAGCCTCCTGTCTACCTGTCTGTCTACCTGGTCTGTCTAGCCTCCTGTCTACCTGCTCTGTCTACCTGGTCTGTCTACCTGGTCTGTCTAGCCTCCTGTCTACCTGCTCTGTCTACCTGCTCTGTCTACCTGGTCTGTCTACCTGGTCTGTCTAGCCTCCTGTCTACCTGTCTGTCTAGCCTCCTGTCTACCTGCTCTGTCTACCTGGTCTGTCTACCTGGTCTGTCTACCAGGTCTGTCTAGCCTCCTGTCTACCTGGTATGTCTGTCTGTATGGGTGGTCTCAAATGGTCTAAATAAAGTAAGTGAAAGGTTTATTTAATGATGGTGAGCATGTCATGTTGTGCTCACTCTTACACCTCAATTTATATAGTTTTTAATAGCATACATTTCACAACAATAAAGGTATATAATAAATAAAAAAATACTAAATTATTTAATATGACAATACAATTAAAGCAACATCATAAATAAATTGTCAAATTCTCGACAAAAAAGGAGACAATGAAAAAGACAATAAAAATAGTAAATAAAAAAATGCAGTATTCACGTTTTGTATGGATTCTAGGATAGTGTCCCATATATTAATTAATACATTCCTATAAGCAAATATATAGTGCGTAACTTAGGAATAATGCATATAGCCAATAAAATGAACTGGTAACAGTGATTGATTCCACCAACTTTTTTATAGCTAAGATAATTATTTGTATACATGTAAATCCAGAGTTACAGTTCACTTTTGCGTATATTTCATATTCTTAAAACATTCAAGTGTTCACACGGAAACATTTATATACATAGATATTACAAATAATTATAATAAATATGTTGTGTAATGGTCTGTCTTCTGTTAATCAGTGGAAAGTGACCAAAAGTTGTCAGTTTTTATTTAATACATTAGTGTCATTGTAGTGTCTGTCTCTGACTCTCTGATGTGTTTTAATGGAGTCTTGGTGTCTCACAGGTTTGAATTCACGCAAGCGAAAGAACACATCGAAACAGAACAGAAAGCGACCAGGGAATAAGTGGACTGAGCGAAGTGGTCCAGGTGACGTG
This sequence comes from Ridgeia piscesae, assembly GCA_025642075.2. Lineage (NCBI taxonomy): Eukaryota > Metazoa > Annelida > Polychaeta > Sabellida > Siboglinidae > Ridgeia > Ridgeia piscesae. The sequence continues at coordinate 32,447 of JAODUO010000262.1, forward strand.
TATGACGTCACATGAGTGACATGTATGACGTCACATGAGTGACATGTATGACGTCACATGAGTGACGTGTATGACGTCACATGAGTGACATGTATGACATCACATGAGTGACATGTATGACGTCACATGAGTGACATGTATGACGTCACATGAGTGACATGTATGACGTCACATGAGTGATGCATACGTCGTCACACGAGTGACGTGTATGATGTCACACGAGTGACATGTATGACGTCACATGAGTGACATGTATGACATCACACGAGTGATGTGTCTGATGTCACATGAATGATGTGTATGACATCACATGAGTGACATCACGAGAGACAGGACTGTGACACTCATGGAATGATGTCATGCCCACCCACAGCTCATTCAGCTCTGTAAGAGCACAAGGATATTGAAGCTACTATCCTACCCTAGAGGTACAGATATCATGTGTAGTTGTCAGTCTGTCATACAGATGTATTATTTAAGTGACTGCATGTAACATTTTGTAAAGGTGAGTGAGCGAGCGTGCGAGCATGCGTGAGCGAGCGAACGAGGGAGTGAGGCATGCATGCCTCACTCACTCACTCACGATGACTACCATAAATGAAGTGTACTTGTATATCATATTGCAAGAAGCAATCGGTGACATCTGTTTCCAATGACATTCAAGATGGAACCGCAGTTACCGTCCTCCCAGACCACACATTGTCACAACCTGTATGTCTTGTGTCACTGCAGACCACACGTTGTCACAACCTGTCTGTCTTGTGTCACTGCAGACCACACGTTGTCACAACCTGTCTGTCTTGTGTCACTGCAGACCACACGTTGTCACAACCTGTCTGTCTTGTGTCACTGCAGACCACACGTTGTCACAACCTGTCTGTCTTGTGTCACTGCAGACCACACGTTGTCACAACCTGTCTGTCTTGTGTCACTGCAGACCACACGTTGTCACAACCTGTCTGTCTTGTGTCACTGCAGACCACACGTTGTCACAACCTGTCTGTCTTGTGTCACTACAGACCACACGCTGTCACAACCTGTCTGTCTTGTGTCACTGCGGACTACACGTTGTCACAACCTGTCTTTCTTGTGTCACTGCAGACCACACGTTGTCACAACCTGTCTGTCTTGTGTCACTACAGACCACACGTTGTCACAACCTGTCTTGTGTCACTACAGACCACACGTTGTCACAACCTGTCTTGTGTCACTACAGACCACACATTGTCACAACCTGTCTGTTTTTGTCACTACAGACCATACATTGTCACAACCTGTCTGTTTGTGTCACTACAGACCATACATTTTCACAACCTGTCTGTTTGTGTCACTACAGACCATACATTGTCACAACCTGTCTGTTTGTGTCACTACAGACCACACATTGTCACAACCTGTCTGTTTGTGTCACTACAGACCACACGTTGTCACAACCTGTCTGTCTTGTGTCACTACAGACCACACATTGTCACAACCTGCCACTATAGACCGTGCACCATTATGTATTATTTAAATAAATATTATTATCTCAACAACATTACGAGACAGTCTCCTGTGGTGACAATGTCCAACCATAACAGACTAACTTATCAGAATACCTTCTCGACGTCTCTACAAATGTGCATTCCGGTATTTCCCAGTCAACCTGTGCATCCTCTCCAGTATAGGTATTGTCAATAGTGTCATCTGAGCGTGTGACACTAGCATGTGTGGGGGGGGGGTGGACACTGGTGGTAACGGACCAAAATGGGAAAGTAATTGGGTTGACAGAAATACAAAAACAGAGAGGATGGAAGAAACTGCCTGACCTGAAGTATGACAGGAGGATTTGTATCAAATGCAGTTTGGCTGAATTATTCCCAGAGAAGTTTGACGTGATGGTCGATTGAGCAGGTCTGTCAGGGAGTAAAGTGTCAGGAGCTCAGAGCAGTCAAGAGGACTGTGTCAGGTCAGAACCTGTTGTGTAGCCAGGGGAGATAGAGAAGTTGCTTGATGTGGAGGAGGCAGTGAAAGGTCAAAGCTGCAGTTGATGTGGAGGAGGCAAGGAAAGGTCAAGGCTGCAGTTGACGTCGAGGAAGCAGGGAAAGGTCAAGGCTGCAGTTGATGTGGCGGAGGCAGGGAAAGGTCAAGGCTGCAGTTGATGTGGAGGAGGCAGGGAAAGGTCAAGGCTGCAGTTGATGTGGAGGAGGCAGGGAAAGGTCAAGGCTGCAGTTGATGTGGAGGAGGCAGGGAAATGTCAAGGCTGCAGTTGATGTGGAGGAGGCAGGGAAATGTCAAGGCTGCAGTTGATGTGGAGGAGGCACGGGAAAGGTCAAGGCTGCAGTTGATGTGGAGGAGGCAGGGAAAGGTCAAGGCTGCAGTTGATGTGGAGGAGGCAGGGAAAGGTCAAGGCTGCAGTTGATGTGGAGGAGGCAGGGAAAGGTAAAGGGGGGGGCTGCAGTTGCTGTGGAGGAGGCAGGGAAAGGTCAAGGCTGCACTTGGTGTGGAGGAGGCAGGGAAAGGTCAAGGCTGCATTTGATGTGGAGGAGGCAGGGAAAGGTCAAGGCTGCATTTGATGTGGAGGAGGCAGGGAAAGGTCAAGGCTGCAGTTGATGTGGAGGAGGCAGGGAAAGGTCAAGGCTGCAGTTGATGTGGAGGAGGCAGGGAAAGGTCAAGGCTGCAGTTGCTGTGGAGGAGGCAGGGAAAGGTCAAGGCTGCAGTTGCTGTGGGGAGGCAGGGAAAGGTCAAGGCTGCACTTGGTGTGGAGGAGGCAGGGAAAGGTCAAGGCTGCATTTGATGTGGAGGAGGCAGGGAAATGTCAAGGCTGCATTTGATGTGGAGGAGGCAGGGAAAGGTCAAGGCTGCAGTTGATGTGGAGGAGGCAGGGAAAGGTCAAGGCTGCAGTTGATGTGGAGGAGGCAGGGAAAGGTCAAGGCTGCAGTTGATGTGGAGGAGGCAGGGAAAGGTCAAGGCTGCAGTTGTTGTGGAGGCAGGGAAAGGTCAAGGCTGCAGTTGGTGTGGAGGAGGCAGGGAAAGGTCAAGGCTGCAGTTGCTGTGGAGGAGGCAGGGAAAGGTCAAGGCTGCACTTGATGTGGAGGAGGCAGGGAAAGGTCAAGGCTGCAGTTGATGTGGAGGAGGCAGGGAAAGGTCAAGGCTGCAGTTGATGGGGAAGGAGGCAGGGAAAGGTCAAGGCTGCAGTTGATGTGGAGGAGGCAGGGAAAGGTCAAGGCTGCAGTTGATGTGGAGGAGGCAGGGAAAGGTCAAGGCTGCAGTTGATGTGGAGGAGGCAGGAAAGGTCAAGGCTGCAGTTGATGTGGAGGAGGCAGCGAAAGGTCAAGGCTGCAGTTGATGTGGAGGAGGCATGGAAAGGTCAAGGCTGCAGTTGACGTGGAGGAGGCAGCGAAAGGTCAAGGCTGCAGTTGATGTGGAGGAGGCAGCGAAAGGTCAAGGCTGCAGTTGATGTGGAGGAGGCAGGGAAAGGTCAAGGCTGCAGTTGATGTGGAGGAGGCAGGGAAAGGTCAAGGCTGCAGTTGATGTGGAGGAGGCAGGGAAAGGTCAAGGCTGCAGTTGATGTGGAGGAGGCAGGGAAAGGTCAAGGCTGCAGTTGATGTGGAGGAGGCAGCGAAAGGTCAAGGCTGCAGTTGATGTGGAGGAGGCAGCGAAAGGTGAGGGCTGCAAGAACGAACCAGAACTTGGCTGGTTGAAGTGGGTAGAGTAGTTCTATAGGGATGGAGGAAGACATGTTGGACACAGGGGGGGGTACCCAAATGACTGTCACTGGCAGACCTGGTGGTGAAACAACTTGACTGGATCAGTATAAATTAAATAAATGGCTCAAAAAGCACTGGTGTGTTGTGTGGACCTGTGACCACTGTGTTGTGTGGACCTGTGACTGCTGTGTGTTGTGTGGACCTGTGACTGCTGTGTGTTGTGTAGGTCTGTGACTGCTGTGTGTTGTGTAGGTCTGTGACTGCTGTGTGTTGTGTAGTCTGTGACTGCTGTGTGTTGTGTGGGTCTGTGACTGCTGTGTGTTGTGTAGGTATGTGACTGCTGTGTGTTGTGTAGGTCTGTGACTGCTGTGTGTTGTGTAGGTCTGTGACTGCTGTGTGTTGTGTAGGTCTGTGACTGCTGTGTGTTGTGTAGGTCTGTGACTGCTGTGTGTTGTGTAGGTCTGTGACTGCTGTGTGTTGTGTAGGTCTGTGACTGCTGTGTGTTGTGTGTTGTGTAGGTCTGTGACTGCTGTGTGTTGTGTAGGTCTGTGACTGCTGTGTGTTGTGTAGGTCTGTGACTGCTGTGTGTTGTGTAGGTCTGTGACTGCTGTGTGTTGTGTAGGTCTGTGACTGCTGTGTGTTGTGTAGGTCTGTGACTGCTGTGTGTTGTGTAGGTCTGTGACTGCTGTGTGTTGTGTAGGTCTGTGACTGCTGTGTGTTTTGTGTTGTGTAGGTCTGTGACTGCTGTGTGTTGTGTAGGTCTGTGACTGCTGTGTGTTGTGTAGGTCTGTGACTGCTGTGTGTTGTGTAGTCTGTGACTGCTGTGTGTTGTGTAGTCTGTGACTGCTGTGTGTTGTGTAGGTCTGTGACTGCTGTGTGTTGTGTAGGTCTGTGACTGCTGTGTGTTGTGTAGTCTGTGACTGCTGCTGTGTGTTAGTCTGTGACTGCTGTGTTGTGTAGGTCTGTGACTGCTGTGTGTTGTGTAGGTCTGTGACTGCTGTGTGTTGTGTAGGTCTGTGACTGTTGTGTGTTGTGTAGTCTGTGACTGCTGTGTGTTGTGTGGTCTGTGACTGCTGTGTGTTGTGTAGTCTGTGACTGCTGTGTGTTGTGTAGGTCTGTGACTGCTGTGTGTTGTGTAGGTCTGTGACTGCTGTGTGTTGTGTAGGTCTGTGACTGCTGTGTGTTGTGTAGGTCTGTGACTGCTGTGTGTTGTGTAGGTCTGTGACTGCTGTGTGTTGTGTAGGTCTGTGACTGCTGTGTGTTGTGTAGGTCTGTGACTGCTGTGAACGCCCACCATACAAGTTCACGTACTGTAAGGTTTTAATTAGTTCTGAAGGGTTTTAATTAACACTTAATTAATTAATTCAACACTTGCAAAAATATATCTGGCCTGCTTGGAGGGAATTGCTGGTGCGATACAGGAAAAGACTGGCGAGTTATCAACAGAGAACTAGAACAAAGCAACTTAGATTTATGATTCTTCACAGTTTCACTTTCTCTTTGAGTGTCGACGAAGGCTGGACTGTTTAACATTGTGCACTGTTTGTGCATTTATTCTAGAACTATCCACATCGTAGGAGCATTGACAGGTATAATGAGAACAACACAGCGACCTCGTCAGCTTTTGTCTCCATAGAATGGGTCTGTCATGTAACAACATGTCGAGTCAGTGACATGTACACAATCCACTAGACAATGTATGTCATGCTGCAACTGCAGAAAACAACCCATACACTAAAATTATAGCAGAGGTGGTATCTAGATTACCTCATTATCAAGTCTGATAAGTCTGAGAACTTGCAACTAATTACCTCATTATCAAGTCTGAGAGCCTTGCAACTAATTACATCATTATCAAGTCTGATAGCTTTGCACAAATACTGAAAAGAAATACAAGAGAAACACCAATCTTTTATACTGAAAACATTTAGTGAAGTTGACCCAGTGCTAACATGAACATTTGCACATTCTTAACGTGATTACGTTTAAATCAGTACTCTATGCAGTATGCAACAATGTTTTACATCAATTATTTATATTACCTGACTACCGGTACAGAAACAACTTAAGTTTACCCCTATCTAAATCAATATAATGCAACACAATCATGAACCAGTTATGTGGTTACCCAAACATTGTTGACTCAAACTAAACACGGTGAGATTTCATTACAAATGTAATCACATTTCTGCAATAGTAATTCACGTAACAGTTCTGTTACACAATTATTTGTCAATTGTAGAAACCTGAGTTAAAATAATTTGTGGTACAACCAATTGAGGGCTCTTTCCCTTCAAAACAATGTAACTTTATTTGTAGGTTTCAGGGTTATGCCACCCTGAAACAGACGTGTTTTTACAAGCTACACCACGTCATCAATGTAAACAATCCAGAGCCATAAACACAATTATTTAGCACAAGCAGACTGCTAGCAAAACACTTTATTGCTGGTGTCAAATCAATGCCAATTATTTAATGGCAAACATCGACACTTGTAAATTTGAATAATCCCTGGACAAAAACGGAAAGATCCTGATTTGCATGTTACATCCGTCAACGTTACCCATTCTCTGAATGAAGAACTCAACAGATGACATCTAAATCGAGATATTATTAACTCAACAGATGACATCTAAATCGAGATATTATTAACTCAACAGATGACATCTAAATCGAGATATTATTAACTCAACAGATGACATCTAAATCGAGATATTATTAACTCAACAGATGACATCTAAATCGAGATAAACTTACTTTGAGCCATTTAAGCGCGACCAGTGACAGGTCTGAAAGACACACAGTGCCTGGTGTAAATACAAACACCAATGTCACCAATTGTCTCAACAAGGCGGTTACAAGGCGTGTTTTCAAAAGTTAAAAAAAAAACAGTGCACACAGCAGGTTCAAACCACAGTCCACCACAGCAATGATGTTGGATTTCGGGTAATATGTCTATATAGTGCCAATGGAGTATTTATTTTATAACAAATTAGATGCGTCTCGCCAACTTTTATTGAGGCAATGAAAAGCAACATGCAATTTTTCCAAACATCTCAATTTGGCCGGTAAGTATTCCACATAAAATTAATACATTTGTGGTGCGGCATTCATTGCGTATCGCCAGTAATATGATTCTTATTGCATACCAAAGTATAATTATTCCATACAATATCAATACAGACAGACAGCGTGATTCAATTGCATCAGAATGACATGGCTAACCATACAATATCTGCCATGTCGGTACAGCAGCGTCAATGTGTATTAAACTCTATCCCACCTGATAGGTGGCACCACTGTTACAATGTATTTATGTGGTGGCGACCTAAACCAGCACCCACCCAAGCATAATACTACACGGTTAGTTGAACTTCACAACGTAACACGACCCTGTGTAAGAATCAGGGAATGGACAGTTGCCCTGTGGCCAAAAATTACCATAAATGTTTTCATGAAATGGAACAAATCAAGTTTGTTTAGGGTTAAGATGAGCGTTTGGGTTAGGGTTAACATTGAGGTTACGATTATATTGATGGAATTTTAGAGCACCTGTCCTTTGGGCGACTATCTTAAACTTGTAAGATTCAACATATGTCAATTGGTAACCACCACTTGTCATCATGATGATGACACCATACAAGAGTTTGTTGAAGTCATTACACAAACGTCACTAAAGTGCACAACTTCATGTAAAAATTACCAATTGCAACTGTCCACTGGGCAACTGTCCACTGGTCAGTCAATGGGCAGCCACTCGTCGTCGTCATCCTCGTCATCATTGAGGATGACGCCGTGGAAGAGCTTGTTGAAGCACGGGGAGGAGGGGTTGCTGAAGTGACTGTAGGGACTGCGATGGGAGAGAACCTCCCCACACATCCAGCAGAAGTAGCACCGACACTTGGTACACGTCATCTTGTTGCAGCCGTCTATCTTCTGCCAAGTCAAACAGTCGGTTCTTACACAGCATCACAGAGCGTACTCTTTCTACTCAACAACAGACATACCTAGTCAATCTGCTACAGTTCTCTGATGTCTCTACGACCCTTAGATCATCTGTTTCCAAACAACTTTTTGTTCCTGAAACTACGCTGAATATTGGCAAAAATAAATGTGCTTTCTCTGTAGCTGCGCCAAATTGCTTTTCCACCATAAATGTTTGGCCGATCTATGCCCCAAAGATGACTTTTATCTGGCCCCGTTAATGATTTTATTTAAGGTTATAGGTGGTATAGACGTGTTACCACTATTATTGTTATATTCCATCCTTGTTTTACACTGTACTCCCCGGTAGACCTGTTCAACCAAACACCACCCACTGCATTTAATGCATGAAGATTATTCGTACACAAATATCCACTGCTGTCTATAACCAGGTATTCATTCATACAGCTGAGTGAACTGCAGTGAAGAGTGAAAGTTCAACATGGCAGCACAGGGTTTATCAGGTGTTATATAGTGTGTTACCTATATGTGTCAGTGTGTTATGTGTAAGTTGGTTACACAATGTGTTACCTGTAAGTGTGTTACCTGTGTGTTACACAATGTGTTACCTGTAAGTGTGTTACACAATGTGTTACCTATAAGTGTGTTACACAATGTGTTACCTGTAAGTATGTTATAGTGTGTTATCTGTAAGTGTGTTACACAATGTGTTACCTGTAAGTGTGTTACTCAATGTATTACCTGTGTGTTACAAAGTGTGTTACTTATAAGTGTGTTACCTGTAAGTGTGTTACACAATGTGTTACCAGTAAGTGTGTTACACAATGTGTTACCTATAAGTGTGTTACACAATGTGTTACCTGTAAGTATGTTATAGTGTGTTATCTGTAAGTGTGTTACACAATGTGTTACCTGTAAGTGTGTTACTCAATGTATTACCTGTGTGTTACAAAGTGTGTTACTTATAAGTGTGTTACCTGTAAGTGTGTTACACAATGTGTTACCAGTAAGTGTGTTACACAATGTGTTACCTGTAAGTGTGTTACAAAGTGTGTTACTTGTAAGTGTGTTACCAGTAAGTGTGTTACACAATGTGTTACCTATAAGTGTGTTACACAATGTGTTACCTCTAAGTGTGTTACAAAGTGTGTTAATTGTAAGTGTTACACAGTGTGTTACCTATATGTGTGTTACACAATGTGTTACCTGTAAGTGTGTTACAGTGTGTTACTTGAAAGTGTGTTACCAGTAAGTGTTACACAATGTGTTACCTGTAAGTGTGTTACACAGTGTGTTACCTGTAAGTGTGTTACACAGTGTGTTACCTGTATGTGTGTCACACAATGTGTTACCTGTTACACAGTGTGTTACTTGTGTGTTACCAGTAAGTGTGTTACACAATTTGTTACCTGTAAGTGTGTTACACAATGTGTTACCTTGTGTGTTACACAGTGTATTACCTGTAAGTGTGTTACACAGTGTGTTACCTGTAAGTGGGTTACACAGTGTGTTACCTGTATGTGTGTGCCGCAATGGGGACACTTCTTGCTGTGTTCCTCCAGCCACTCCAAGGTCTCCGTCTCCTCCATCACGTGGTGTATCGCTGGTAACCCATAGCGACGCTCCAGCATCTTGCGTTCCTGTGGTGACGCGTTCGTGTACTGCTCACGCAACTTTCGCGCCTCCTCTGAAACCGTCACAGCTCATCAACTTGTGACAAAGTACACCAAGTTAGAAGAATAACTTACTACATAAACAATTTGTTCTTTATACACAATCATAAATTTTGATGCATTTCAACAGAACTTTCAACGTTTCAACCACTGCCATTCTCCATAAATAAAAGTTATTTGGACATCTGAATCTTATCAAAATGAACTTTGTAGATAATAAACACACCACGCTACAGTAATATAGCATAAAACCATGCTGGGTATTTTTTGTGAAAAAATGTAATTTCATCTTAGAGTTAAGTAAGTCAATGTTCTGCTCATGACGAAGGACTACATCTTGACAGAGCAGCTGCGAGCATCCTCATGTGTCAGGGGTCAGTGCGGCTTATTAATACCAGCCTTCACTGAACCCCTGGCACATGCCTTCAAAACAATCCTCTTAAAGCTTCCCAATCATTTCGTTTTTCCCATCGCCAATCCTTTTCTTTCATGTCCAGTCGCGTTCTATATAAATAGGTCAAGTAATAAGCGCAGTTTGCTTAATAAAAGAATCATTAATATTTTTTTATCGTATAAAAAACAATCAGCGTTACACCGGGTAGCAGACGAAACCGATCGCGTTGGCTACAGCTGGCGACATTTGTTTGCCATCCAGGCACACATCGATCGATCACACAAGATTTTCACGCTACAGTCTTTTCCGGATGTCACAATAACTCAGATGTGTAATTCAACAATTCGCTACCGAGGTTTTTTTATTTTTTTCTGAGTTTTCTGTTTATTTCATAAAAATGAAGGCACATATATGCATAAACGAATTAGCATGTCACAGGGGATACTTTGTAGGTTTGCTTTTTTGTGACATTAGTCTCAAACGCGAGGAGCCAAAGTAATCGAACTGATAAAGGATTTTTAACATCAGCCAGTGAACTCATCCATGAGGAGTTTACCTATAATATTTTGGGTGTTTTCGTGTTACATGCTCATTACATTATCCCACCAGTCTTCAAATTGGGGCGGGTATTTGCAATCTTCCCACGGCTGACACAGTAGCAACTGATGAAGGCAATTGTTATAATTATATAGTTCAACTCTGTTCACTGCCCAGCTCTACACTTACAGACTTGATCAGCCAGAGGTAAATGTTTGTACTTCGGTTTTTGATTGATATAGCACCTTATTTAAATAATAATATTCTATGGTGCTGTGCAATAGAAAAAATGCAAAATGGAAGCTAACTAAAACCCAAAATTTATTACACACGTACTGTTGATATAATGTAAGAGTAAAATTAATTAGTTAAATTAATTAAATTAGTTGAATTAATAATAACATTTTAAAATAATATAAAATAAATAAAAATTAATAATTTAAGTACAAATACCTAACATACCAGGGTAATCTAAGTAATTATCTAACAAGTGTAAAACTATAAACAATATTTTAAAAAATTGTAAAATGTATAAGTTAGTAGGCTACACCAGTAATTAAGTAGCACAGCACAACGCCCCCGGCTAGCTTTATGTAGAGACCCGTCCACCCGTCACTTGGACGTGTAAAAACGAATATGAACGGGTAGAAATATGGGTGGACGGATGGTGGACGGGTAAAAAAATGATGGAGCAAAAAAAGGTCTTCCAAAACGATAGATATTGTTAGTTACGCCTTGAAAGTGAGTGAAAATGGTGTCACATGTGTGTTTGTGGTGCATTTCAGGTCATCAGACACATTTAAAAGTTTGTAAACTGACTTAACAGTTAACATCCACGTGTCCACTAAAACATAATTGTATCCTGCACAAAGCCCTGCTCTGGGACCTCACCCTCCTTGATCCGGCAGGGAGAGATGCCGTGGTACACCTGTTTGCAGAAGACACAGAAGACGTAGTGACAACAGGGACAGCGCGCCATGCTGCTCTCTGTGTCCACCATCACAGCACACCCACACGTCTTGCGGGAGCAGTACAGGACGTCCGGCATCGACTCTAGGGACGCCTGCAGCAGTAGGCGGTCATAGCGGGCAAACACCTCACAGGTCACCAGCTCCTTCACCTGCGGCAATATCATCCTTGTGAGGGGCAATCACTTTCCAGAAAACATGTGCACATACTGAAACATTTCCCATCCTTTCTGGAATAGATGGGCACATATTGAAAACATTTCCAATCCTTTCTGGAATAGATGTGCACATATTGAAAACATTTCCCATCCTTTCTGGAATAGATGTGCACATATTGAAAACATTTCCCATCCTTTCTGGAATAGATGTGCACATATTGAAACATTTCCCATCCTTTCTGGAATAGATGGGCACATATTGAAAACATTTCCAATCCTTTCTGGAATAGATGTGCACATATTGAAAACATTTCCCATCCTTTCTGGAATAGATGGGCACATATTGAAACATTTCCCATCCTTTCTGGAATAGATGGGCACATATTGAAACATTTCCCATCCTTTCTGGAATAGATGGGCACATATTGAAACATTTCCCATCCTTTCTGGAATAGATGGGCACGTATTGAAACATTTCCCATCCTTTCTGGAATAGATGGGCACGTATTGAAACATTTCCCATCCTTTCTGGAATAGATGGGTACGTATTGAAACATTTCCCATCCTTTCTGGAATAGATGGGCACGTATTGAAACATTTCCCATCCTTTCTGGAATAGATGGGACGTATTGAAACATTTCCCATCCTTTCTGGAATAGATGGGCACGTATTGAAACATTTCCCATCCTTTCTGGAATAGATGGGCACGTATTGAAACATTTCCCATCCTTTCTGGAATAGATGGGCACGTATTGAAACATTTCCCATCCTTTCTGGAATAGATGGGCACGTATTGAAACATTTCCCATCCTTTCTGGAATAGATGGGCACGTATTGAAACATTTCCCATCCTTTCTGGAATAGATGGGCACGTATTGAAACATTTCCCATCCTTTCTGGAATAGATGGGCACGTATTGAAACATTTCCCATCCTTTCTGGAATAGATGGGTACGTATTGAAACATTTCCCATCCTTTCTGGAATAGATGGGTACGTATTGAAACATTTCCCATCCTTTCTGGAATAGATGGGTACGTATTGAAACATTTCCCATCCTTTCTGGAATAGATGGGCACGTATTGAAACATTTCCCATCCTTTCTGGAATAGATGGACATGTATTGAAACATTTCCCATTCTTTCTGGAATAGATGGGCACGTATTGAAACATTTCCCATCCTTTCTGGAATAGATGGACACGTATTGAAACATTTCCCATCCTTTCTGGAATAGATGGGTACGTATTGAAACATTTTCCATCCTTTCTGGAATAGATGGGCACGTATTGAAACATTTCCCATCCTTTCTGGAATAGATGGGCACGTATTGAAACATTTCCCATCCTTTCTGGAATAGATGGGTACGTATTGACATCCCCTGTAGTGGAATATTGAAACATTTCCCATCCTTTCTGGAATAGATGGACATGTATTGAAACATTTCCCATTCTTTCTGGAATAGATGGGCACGTATTGAAACATTTTCCATCCTTTCTGGAATAGATGGGCACATCTTGAAACATTTCCCATCCTTTCTGGAATAGATGGACACATATTGAAAACATCTCTCATCGACCAATGATAATACTAATATACTTTATTTTGACACTAATTTCCAGGGGAGTTGACAAGTAGTGGAATAATTGCATTAAACATAATAAGAGTACAACACATAGAAACAGTACAGCTAAATCAACTAAAGAAACCTGCCAAAAGTATCAACAAAAGATATGTACAAAATTTAATAAACAATGCAAATTTGTTGACTTCCTATCGGAGCAATTCACGCACCTATCTGACAGAATGAGAACCTGGCTATACACAGCGGGCATTAATATTGTGTATGAGTCGTCTCACCTGTGCTGGATGTGCCTGTGACTCACACAGCTCGTAAGGACAGGTGAGACACTGGACACTGCCGTCCTGTATCTGGACATTGAAGTACGCCCGCATACAGTCCTTGCAGTACACGTGTCCACAGCCGTCAAACTGCAAGCACTCGTCACCAAGCTTCTCAGCGAAGCACACCTGGCACGTGTACACCGTTTGTTTAAACACACACAATCGCTGCTCCCTGTCGTACTCCAATATCGCGGGCAGCAACATCTGTTGGGAGCCGATGTCCTGGATGGCACGGGGGTCAAAGGTCAACTGTTCACTCGACGTCAAGCTCGATTTGTGTTTGATTTGCGAGTCGCTATGACCTGGCGTTAACTCACTGCCGTCGACAGTTTTTGTTGTAAGATCGTCCGACTTTGAAGCGGTCACCTGCCACTGCAGGATGGCACGTTTCAGTTTCATCGAGGCAACGACATGTGACAGGTCTAGGGGGGATGTGATCTGAAGGAAGCCGAGAGCTTCATCCTTCAAGAAACTCATCCACAGAAACAAGATCACGTCTCCTTTGTTCTCTTCCCAAACATCGTCCAGGCGATGACAAAGTTGCGAGAGCTGTAACAAATATCAAATTTAATCAAATAAATACTGAAGAGCTAGCATAGGTAATAACATTATAGCATTTTTAAATGTAAACACAACAAAACGTAGCACATTCTGAAGTCTGAACAATATTGCTGACACTTTCAAGTTTCATGAACCTAAATTGTCAATCAATATTAATTTTGCATTAGTGTCAAAGTCTTCAAGAACAAAAAGGAAACAAATAACAGGGTAACAAATTTCCCTTTGATACAATGAAATCTGCATATATATTGTCCAATAAAAAATGTGCAAGATATTAAAAAGTAAAATATGGTGCCGAACAGAAATAGCAGTTCTGTCACGAATATTTATAAACGAGAAATTACCAATAATTTGAAGTTGTCACATTAATATCCATAGTGCCATACCTGCTGCAATGTAAGCCACTTGCAGGATATTGTGAACGTTGGTGAACTGCATGATGGGTAATCTGGAGGAAGCTGGAAGAACAGCATGATGGGAAGAAGGTATTTCACTTCATGCAAGGTTGCACTGCTTTTGCTGAGGGTATCTGTAAAGGAAAGAGAATAATTACCGGTGAAGACAACCAAAACTCACACAAATGTACATGTACTAGCCACAGGCTCAGCAGACAAGGTCACAAGTGCCACATTTCTGATCATTTTAAGGATGCAGGCTCCTCATGAAATGGGTATATATCATATCTCAACAACTACCCCTGGTACTCATTGTATCTTGGCCAAATTTGCAGGGTATTATGTTTGTATAAAAAGAAGGTTACGCACCAGGTTATATACAATTTGCTTAACCGTAACCATGACAACATGACAATCTTTACATTTTGGGTAGGTGTGGTTTTGTGGGAAGTCCCATGAAAAACATTAATATTGTATGTCTCGTTTTATTATTTATTCTAGTAAGTAATATGCCAAGTTGTGCAATGATATAATTTGAATGAATAAAAATAAGTACTTTTGTAAAAAAAAGTTTCTTTGTTTAATATTATTTGTTTCTATTCATTACTATATTATTCAATAAAATACTTTTTTATTCACAAAAGTACTTATTTTTGTTCATTCAAACTACTTTATTGCACAAATTGGCATATTACTTACTAGAATAAATAATAAAATGAGACATAAAGTATTATTGTTTTCATGGGATTCCCATAAAACGACACCTACCAGTATCCAAAGATTTTCTGGTTGTCATATTTACGGTTATGCAAACTGCATATAATCTTGTGGGTAACCTTCTTTTTATACAAACATAATACCCTGCAAATTTGGCCAAGATACAATGAGCAGTTGTTGAGATAGATAGATACCCATTTCACGAGGAGCCTGTATCCAATGAATGTCCCGCTTATGTCTGCCAGACCTGAAGGTGATGCTTCGTCAGCCTTATGTGGTTAGATGAGCAACCTGCACCAGTCTGTCTATGCTAAGTCAAGGGCTCACTCACTGACAATGGCGCTTAGTCCTCCAACAGTCATGCAAATCATCTTCTTATTTCTACAGTAGCAGAGGGTTCTTTGACATCTTTCTACGCTTCTGTGAACCACTGATTGGCCCATTAGGACTATATGACTGCAGAACTCTGCATCTGTGCATGGCCTGTCCGGGCCTAAAGTGGCTATTGTTCACAAGAGCTTTTAATTTAAAAAAACTTTCATAAAGATGTTGAAGACATTTTTGCTACAATGCTTCAATACTGTAACTTCATGGTATGGAAATATCTTTTGCTCAATTTTTTCAAAAGCAAATACTGGATTAGTCACAACGAAATGCCTTTAACTTCAACTGCATTTCACTGATGTTGTATGTCTGTCTTTACCTGAGGTGCCTGTCTGTCTTGACGTGAGGTTTCTGTCTGTCTGTCTTTACCTGAGGTGTCTGTCTGTCTGTCTGTCTTTGCCTGAAGTGTCTGTCTGTCTTTACCCGAAGTGTCTATCTGTCTTTACCTGAAGTGTCTGTCTGTCTTTACCTGAGGTGTGTGTCTGTCTTTACCTGAAGTGTCTGCCTGTCTGTCTTTACCTGAGGTGTCTGCCTGTCTGTCTTTACCTGAGGTGTCTGCCTGTCTGTCTTTACCTGAGGTGTCTGTCTGTCTTTACCTGAAGTGTCTGTCTGTCTGTCTGTCTGTCTTTACCAGAGGTGTCTGTCTGTCTGTCTTTACCCAAAGTGTCTGTCTGTCTTTACCCGAGGTGTCTGTTTGTCTTTACCTGAAGTTTCTGTCTGTCTTTACCTGAAGTGTCTGTCTGTCTTTAGCTGAGGTGTTTGTCTGTCTGTCTTTACCTGAGGTGTCTGTCTGTCTGTCTGTCTTTGCCTGAAGTGTCTGTCTGTCTTTACCCGAAGTGTCTCTGTCTTTACCTGAAGTGTCTGTCTCTCTTTAGCTGAGGTGTTTGTCTGTCTGTCTTTACCTGAGGTGTCTGTCTGTCTTTACCTGAGGTGTCTGTCGTCTTTACCTGAGGTGCTGTCTGTCTTTACCTGAAGTGTCTGTCTGTCTTTACCTGAGGTGTTTGTCTGTCTTTACCCGAAGTGTCTGTCTGTCTTTACCTGAAGTGTCTCTCTGTCTTTACCTGAGGTGTTTGTCTGTCTGTCTTTACCTGAGGTGTTTGTCTATCTTTACCCGAAGTGTTTGTCTGTCTTTACCTGAGGTGTTTGTCTGTCTGTCTTTACCTGAGGTGTCTGTCTGTCTTTACCCGAAGTGTCTGCCTGTCTTTACCTGAGGTGTCTGTCTGTCTTTACCCGAAGTGTCTGCCTGTCTTTACCCGAAGTGTCTGTCTTTACCTGAGTTGTCTGTCGTCTTTACCTGAGGTGTCTGTCTTTACCCGAAGTGTCTGTCTGTGTTTACCCGAAGTGTCTGTCTGTGTTTACCCGAAGTGTCTGTCTGCCTTTACCCGAAGTGTCTGTCTGTGTTTACCCGAAGTGTCTGTCTGCCTTTACCGGAGGTGTCTGTCTGTGAATGGATGAATGAATGAATATTTAAATGAATGAATATTTATTTTTGGAATCGTACAAAACACATATGTAAACAGTATGTTTAAACTAAGAATGTAGCAATCAATTATATAATGTACGATTCTGGGCAGACAGCGGAGCCAATTAAGGCTGTTACCAGTTGGTATAGATAATAATTATGAAACCATTTCTCATAAATTAAACTGGTCGCTGCCAACCCTACCATAGCTATATAAACAATAATGTTATAATAATAATTTCACGTGTAACACATACTTTTAGTTTTTATAACTGACTAGATATGTAAAACGTAACAATAATATTCATTAATAAATGTTCAATTAACATATATAGCAAACGTGTAGTAATACCAACTACTAACAATGACAAGGATATAATTACATACGTATAATGAACAGGTATTTTATATTTAATAAGCTCCAGCTAGCTCTTCATTCCCTTTTACAACAATTGCTTTTAGTGATACTGCAAAACTGTTCATGTTTTTTTGCTGGATGGTAAATGGAATTCTGTTCCATATCAATGGACCTTTACATAAAAAAACCTGTTAGAAGATTTTACTGTTAGAGAAGTAAAAAGACGTATGTGTGAGGTTTGTCTAGTTTCGTGAATGTGTATGTCATGGGTAAATGTAAAGATATCGGATAAATAATGAGGTATACAGACTCCTGTGAACATAATTATACATAAATTTTCCACTTTCCAGTTTGTATACATCATTCAACTTAATTAATTTTAAGCACATAAAGAGGGGGTGAGAATGTTCCCAATAATTTATTTTGAGTATGGATCAAACTATTTTTTTTTAATAAATAATTTTGTCAAGTACGTTTTATATGTACATGTAGACCCCCACAAGATGATTCTTTACCCGAGGTGTCTGTCTGTCTTTATCTGAGGTGTCTGTCTGTCTTTACCTGAAGTGTCTGTCTGTCTTTACCTGAAGTGTCTGTCTGTCTTTACCTGAAGTGTCTGTATGTCTTTACCTGAGGTGTCTGTCTGTCTTTACCTGAGGTGTCTGTATGTCTTTACCTGAGGTGTCTGTCTGTCTTTACCTGAGGTGTCTGTCTGTATTTACCTGAGGTGTCTGTCTGTCTGTCTTTACCTGAAGTGTCTGTCCGTCTTTACCTGAAGTGTCTGTCTGTCTGTCTTTACCTGAGGTGTCTGTCTGTCCGTGTTTACCTGAGGTGTCTGTCTGTCTGTCTTTACATGAAGTGTCTGTCCGTCTTTACCTGAGGTGTCTGTCTGTCTTTACCTGAAGTGTCTGTCTGTCTTTACCTGAAGTGTCTGTCTGTCTTTACCTGAAGTGTCTGTCTGTCTTTACCTGAAGTGTCTGTATGTCTTTACCTGAGGTGTCTGTCTGTCTTTACCTGAGGTGTCTGTATGTCTTTACCTGAGGTGTCTGTCTGTCTTTACCTGAAGTGTCTGTCTGTATTTACCTGAGGTGTCTGTCTGTCTGTCTTTACCTGAAGTGTCTGTCCGTCTTTACCTGAAGTGTCTGTCTGTCTGTCTTTACCTGAGGTGTCTGTCTGTCCGTGTTTACCTGAAGTGTATGTCCGTCTTTACCTGAAGTGTCTGTCTGTCTGTCTTTACCTGAGGTGTCTGTCTGTCTGTCTTTACATGAAGTGTCTGTCCGTCTTTACCTGAGGTGTCTGTCTGTCTGTCTTTACATGAAGTGTCTGTCCGTCTTTACCTGAGGTGTCTGTCTGTCTGTCTTTACCTGAGGTGTCTGTCTGTCCGGGTTTACCTGAAGTGTCTGTCCGTCTTTACCTGAAGTGTCTGTCTGTCTGTCTTTACCTGAGGTGTCTGTCTGTCTGTCTTTACCTGAAGTGTCTGTCCGTCTTTACCTGAGGTGTCTGTCTGTCTGTCTTTACCTGAGGTGTCTGTCTGTCTGTCTTTACCTGAAGTGTCTGTCCGTCTTTACCTGAGGTGTCTGTCTGTCTTTACCTGAGGTGTCTGTCTGTCTGTCTTTACCTGAGGTGTCTGTCTGTCTGTCTTTATCTGAAGTGTCTGTCCGTCTTTACCTGAGGTGTCTGTCTGTCTGTCTTTACCTGAGGTGTCTGTCTGTCTGTCTTTACCTGAGGTGTCTGTCTGTCCGTGTTTACCTGAAGTGTCTGTCCGTCTTTACCTGAGGTGTCTGTCTGTCTGTCTTTACCTGAGGTGTCTGTCTGTCCGTGTTTACCTGAAGTGTCTGTCCGTCTTTACCTGAGGTGTCTGTCTGTCTGTCTTTACCTGAGGTGTCTGTCTGTCCGTGTTTACCTGAAGTGTATGTCTGTCTTTACCTGAGGTGTCTGTCTGTCTTTACCTGAGGTGTCTGTCTGTCTGTCTTTACCTGAGGTGTCTGTCTGTCTGTCTTTACCTGAAGTGTCTGTCCATCTTTACCTGAAGTGTCTGTCTTTACCTGAGGTGTCTGTCCGTGTTTACCTGAAGTGTCTGTCCGTGTTTACCTGAAGTGTCCGACTGGACAGAGAAGTGGTCAGGAAGCTCTAGGCGGGCACTGAACTGACCGCCGGGCTTGCCGTCCTCCCTCGTCACCTCAAACACATCCTCGTTGTAGATGCTCGCCAGGGCCAGCAACTCATCCTCTTGGGCTTCTTCATCCCCTGTTGCCATGGCAACCTGTTTGTAAACACAACCCTTTGTTTACATGTTATTTTTATTCCACTGCTAATCAGCTGTGTAAAGATGGCGATGTGTAAAAAACATCGTTTAGACGTCATTTCTATATAGTAGCATAACAGTGCCCTTGAAGGCTCATTTGTATTTTACATTAAAGGCATATCAAAATGTGTACAAACATATACTTAAAGAATATTTACGTTAAGAATTGTAGATCGTATTACACCAAGAATGTGTGTGACTCCTTCTGATAGTATCAAATAGCAGTAATTACATGTGTTCATTTCTTGTAACACTATCATAAGTCTCGTAAGTAATCACTACCATTACATTATCGTGACACTATCATGAAAGCTAAATATACTATGTTGCAATTTAACTCGTGTGAGTTAAGCGACATGTTGCATTGATCTGGCGTCATCTCTTAAATGTAGGAGTCGGTTGCTTATATACAGGTAAACTCACAATGGTGATCTGTGAGTTATGATAACTTGATTGACAATTTTATTAATGTTCATTGCCCATGGAGTATGGACTCATTAAATAAGTACATCTGGGAAAAGTATTACAGCAACACAAGCAAACGTACAGATATTTTTGACAAACATTTATGTTTAAAAATAAATCTGTCTAGGCCGTAATTTATAGA
>JAODUO010000262.1:60000-72500 GCA_025642075.2 Ridgeia piscesae
ATACATATAATATACACATATTAACATAATATATTTCAATTTTTATTACATTTATACATAATACAATTTACAACAATGCCATCTTTTATTTCGTTTTAATTTCTATAGTTCAGTTTCGTACAACAATGATTTCGCTATATGTATTTATATATTTTACTTGTACTTTTATTATACTTATTTCGTATAGTTTTTACCTATAGTTGTTAACACTATTGAACATAGTTTTACTTTGGATTTTAGCGTCTAAATGACATTTATTATCGTTACCTTGATGTCACAGGTTGGTTTCAACGCTGGCGACGGTCGACGCTTTTACTCCGTGTCTGGGTCTCGCCAGCCGTCGATTATTGACGTGGAGAAGACGACCAATGTCGGCCTTCCTGGTCGATGGATGTTCCGTATCGACGATGTGAAGGTGGAAGCCGGAGGCTGCAATACTGAAGGTTCGACTGGTTTTCTTTCATACATACATTTGATGTGTTAAACAACTGATTAGGCCTCGTTTAAAACACTACACACAATATTTGAAGTCACGCCGGAATAGAAGAACTTGAAAGCACGGAATAGCGTTAGTAAAAAATAATATACGTTACAAATCAGTAATTCCTACAGAGATTGTAGATGAATGCAATAGAGAACCTGTTTGGTTTGGTTTTGTCATATGGGAATTAGGCTCTGAACGCCAAACCCTTAAGATAAGCCTGTGGGATTTCGTTAATTATGCATAGTAAAACTTATACTAGCATGTAATCTGTTGTTTTATTAACTGTTATTATGTCACAGCGAACGTAGTTGTCGCAAGTAATGTTTATACATAGTCTAAGTAAAAATAGGAAGTTACAGTTATGCATGTTATGTAAATACTTAGGGCGAATGTCATCGTTCAGATATGTGGTAGTTATTTTATTATCATCGGTTGAGGTCTGTTGAGAAGTGTTGTATTATTATCCTGACAGGTTCACTGGCTGTGGGGCCCACGTTTGGACCAATGCTTGGCGGCCTGGAAGTCACCGTCTCTGGGCCGTGTTTCGACCAGTTGCCAAACACGTCTAAGGTTGTGTGCATATTTAACGACATACAAACGCCTGCCAAGATTATTGATGCCACGCGTGCGCAATGTATACTTCCGATGCTGCTGAAAACCGGAAGGATACAGCTAGCGCTCTCTGTGGACGGCGGACGTACACGCAGCCACACTGGAGTATACACACTCGGTAAGTTGTTGCTCCCTTCTTCACTGTAAAAAAGAGGTGGATCAATGTAAATTGATGTTAATGTTTTGCAAAGTATGATTGTTTTAGCCAATCGGTCATTTACAGATGTACACAAAATATGTAAGGATAACCGTAATAAACATCTCTGTTATGTATTGCAAAACGTTGATATACATTTGATCTACATTTGCGTATTATTCGACACACGCCACAATAAACAGCGACGACTTCGAATGTGCATTAAAAAGTATTGAATGTATTAGTGTAATGTTTTCTTGTTTACCGATAACTGTGAAATTAAATACAATCATGTATGGAATGTTAATACATAAGTAATGACACATTGTACACGTAAAAATAGTTGACATGTTATAGCATATAAATAATATTAATATAACTTCAAACTGTGTTGTTGCAGTTGGCAAGTACACTCGGCACGCCGTCAAGCTCGTAAACGGAGACAACATCGAGTGGGGCGATTTTAATAAAAGCCTCCGGATATCATGGCCGAGTTCGTATTTTAACACATCAGACGTAGATGTTGACTTCGTTATATTCTCGTAAGTAGTATATATGTTTATGTCGTAAACCTGCAACTTGGTGATTGAATAATGTAAACTTTTTCTCCAACCATACTTATTTAGCACATAAGCCGATTTTTTTATATGAATATCACTTGTCTTGTATGATCCCACGCATGTCTCTCCGAACCGTTAACACTGTAATATTTACTACATCATCGATTTAGTCTTCCCAATTCATCATCATTATCATCAGCATCATTGTCATTGTGCAGCCACAGTGTCCTGTTGTTGGGCCAATGAGTCAGCCTGCTGCTTCCACATCTGCCTATCTTGCGCTGTCCTACCCAATTACGACGCGCGATTAATTACATAAACTAACAACGTGAATTATGTTTTATTTTATTAAACAACCTACGTATAAGTATTGCTAAATGTATTAACTTAACTCTTAATCTTAACGCAATCTACGTCCGAATCCATACCCTGCATTTCGAATTAGTCATCTTTGGTGATAAACAAGCGATATGTTATATTACAATTTTCTACAAAAGGCATTTTAGCTGTAGTGTTTTTCATATTCAATATAATCATCTAAAGACACTCGAAGCCATCGTACGATGCAGCAATATAACCACATACGTGGTTACCTGTTTTAGGTACGTAGACTACCTGAAGGAAGTGCAAACCAAAGTAGTCCCTCTCGTGAGGTCAGCCGCTAACAGTGGAAGTCTGACATTGCCGAATGGCCTCAGTCTCGCCTCAGTTCTCGAATTGGGCCACGTGGGAGCGATACGAGTGCGTGCGGCAAATTCCAGCGATGACAAGTGAGTGAAGCAGTTGATTAACTACGTTATTGCAAGAATTATCTCATAGAAGCATATGAACTGTTTATTTGTTTATTTGTGTAATGATTTTTTATCAGTACTACTACTACTACTACTACTACTACTACTACTACTACTACTACTACTACTACTACTACTACTACTACTACTACTACTACTACTACTACAAATACTACTACTACTACATGGATCCTACTACTATGTTCAATAGTGATGAACAAATCCACAAAATTCAACAATTTTACTGGTATAACGGGTTTGTGTAAAACCTAAATAAATAAATATCAGTTATTAACACCGTGTTCTTCGGTAAAAAAAAAACCGCTATGTCACACGCAAGCCATCGCAGCGGAGACAGTCTTCACAAAACCACACGTTGTTTCTGTCTTAGGAACATTAAGTGTCTATGGTCGAACCTCCACTATGCACGCTGGTACCAGAACATGTATCTGAGAGAACTTCTACTGCGCGGAAGCAGAGGCGAAACATTCCGAAAACTGAACGAAGATTTGGACGGTGTATTCAACGGCATCACAAACGTCAGCGTCGCGCTTGACATATTTCGCCGACGACAGCTGAAGATGTCCAATGCCTTGTACACTCCGCAGTGCAACGCTTGGTACGGGAAAGACAGTACGGTTCCTCGGCAGACCACAGGCGTTCTCCACTGCCCGTGCACCAGAAGGCAAGCGAGGGTCGACATCCGCTTTGAAGACGATCCGAGTTGTTCCAACGGAGGTCTCGGATGCGACATTTTCCAGCGTGGCGCCTACCATTGCATCCGTTCTTCCTTACCCAGGTACGAAGATAATGCCAGTCAGTAGATGGCCCAGTCCAAATTTAACATGAGGTTCTGAACATATTTAGTTTGATTTTGATCAAAACTGTCAGCGAAAATCATTGTAAAGAGATAAAGAGAGAGAGAGGGGGGAGGTACGGAGGGAGAGGGAGAGGGAGAGGGAGAGGGAGAGGGAGAGGGAGAGGGAGAGGGAGAGGGAGAGGGAGAGGGAGAGGGAGAGGGAGAGGGAGAGGGAGAGAATATGTGTGTGTGTGTGTGTGTGTGTGTGTGTGTGTGTGTGTGTGTGTGTGTGTGTGTGTGTGTGTGTGTGTGTGTGTGTGTGTGTGTGTGTGTGTGTGTGTGTGTGTGTGTGTGTGTGTGTGTGTGTGTGTGTGTGTGTGTGTGTGTGTGTGTGTGTGTGTGTGTGTGTGTGTGTGTGTGTGTGTGTGTGTGTGTGTGTGTGTGTGTGTGTGTGTGTGTGTGTGCGTGAGTATACATGCGTGAGTCTGTGCGTGCGGGCATTCGTGCGGACAAGAGATAACATGCATGCATGAGTGTTTATTTTATCAATATATCTGACATAATTTCTATATTACATATGTTCTTCCGTTGATGACACAATAAAAGTTGTATAACGATCACATAAATGAAATAAATAACTTAGCTTGGACATGACCACAATACGTCATAGCTTCGGTTTATTTATCCGCAGTGTACAAGGCGCCGGGCAGCAATGTTGCTACGACAGGGCCGGAAACCTGCTACCTTTCGAAAATGGCGGAGGAACTTTTGACAGAGCGCATGTGAAAGGCTACGTCGGCAAACATGAAGACATTAATAAAATCCCTATTATAAGTCACCTGCTGGAAGATGTCGAACCCTATTTCTTATGTTGCAAACTGTCTTTCAACTGCCTGAAGTACAGTGTATTGCGACCGACTGACGACTGCAGGAAATACACTCCACCAGTCATACGTGAGTGTGTTTACAATAAAGTTTCATTTCGCCGTCATCTAAAGTCTCACGTCTTCCTTAGTTTCGTAGCAATTAGTTTCGTAGTTGTTTTGTATTTGTTTTTACACATTTACGTGTTTGCTTAGTCATATGGTTTAGTGCACCACTTAGTTCGACTTTGAGGATGCTGGCGCCAGAGAAATTAATACATTTGTCAGTGTTATCGTGTTCTACAACTTATTCCGTCAGCAAACAGTGGCATTTGCGCAAACGTGATGTATTATTCCGGCTTGATTAAATTGTTTATTGAATAAATACTTTAAAAAGCTGTCACCGAATTAATTCCTCACAAACGAAATAAACAAGCGTAGCGCAATTACCATGTAATAGGTCCTAATCTCTATTCGCGTTTATAATACTATGCTAACGTATTTTGCCATTATTATTCTAATTGCCATTCCTCGTCGTAGCTGGTGCTTCCACGTGTTCTGCTATATATTTCATTTTCGGAACCATTAATTGCTAAAGACACATTTGTTTGAATATAAAATACTGGTTTTTCAGCGAGAACTTTCGGGGACCCTCACATCATCACAATGGACGGACTTCAGTACACCTTCAACGGACTGGGCGAGTTCTGGCTCGTTCGTAGCGACGGATTTCTGATGCAAGGACGAGCAACTCAGGCAAAAGACGCTAAAGGTAGTATTCATAACAAACAATACAAGTATTGCAACTACTACTACTACTACTACTACTACTACTACTACTACTACTACTACTACTACACTACCACTACCACTACCACTACCACTACCACTACCACTACAACTACAACTACAACTACCACTACCACTACCACTACCACTACCACTACCACTACCACTACCACTACCACTACCACTACCACTACTAACAATATAATCTCGTCATTGCGTAGGCCGAAAAAGAGGTAATAGCCCATGGTGGCTGTTTCGGGTTATACTAATTTTGAAATTACTATGTTTAACACTCCCGTTTAAAACGCCGTCGCACATGTGTACCTCGCTTATATAAACGACTGTGGTATATCATAATCAGTATAACTCAATGGTCCGCCAGGTAACGTGACAAAGGCGACAGCGTGGACTGCCGTAGCGGTAGCGGCCGTCAACAGCACGGTACAGGTGCAGGTGAACGCGCGCACTGGGCTTGATATCATCATTGATGGCGTCAAAGAAGATTTTGACGACCTTCCGACTCAAGAGTTCTCAGGTAAGGAATTGTGTATGTGCGAGTATGTAGCATGTGACACTACACGTTAAATCCCATAGAGACTTCACTTTAAGTAACGAGATTCGAGACAGTTGCACCACAAACAATGTTGTTTATGACGACGGCAAAAGAAAAGCATATGAAGATTCAGCATAGTTATTAATGCATATATGCTACCATGGTCAACGTCGTCGTATTTTACAATTGTTCGTTTCTTAGGTGTGACAGTGACATATGACGCGGCCAAAGTTAAGGCCGTTCTCCGCTTTCGTGGGGAGCAAGACTTTGTTCTCGAGATCACGACAGTAGAAGGAACACTGGCCTACAAGATGAACTGGCCACAAAATGCAGGTACCGTATGTTTTTTCATCCTACGGATAGCTGTGTAGTCTATCGGTGGCTATGGTGATAACATTAATTTTGCAGAATGCCTGAACAGGCAGATATGATTTCATGCGAAAGTGTAATATTGAATGTCACAATTTATTCACATTTTAATATATTTGTTTACGGTACTATTGCTCTAACTGATGTAGTTGACGATAATGTTTAACGTTTGTATTGTCCGAGGCGTCCGTGGTATCTTTGCCTAATAACGTTTTCTTTGTTGTTGCTGCTGATGCTGCTCTTACTGTTAATGCCGATGCGGCAACTGTGTCATCTGTTGCAAATATTGCTGCGGTTGTACAGCTGAAACAGATTTCCTTTGCATATAAAGCGTCAGCAAAAATACTGCATTTGGGGTTTTAGTTTCTGTTTATATGCTGGCGATTTAGGTACTCATATTTTTGCTCCGACCACCAGTTATACAAACTGCCATGACCACAACTTCAGTAGGGCGAAACTAAATAACTATTCAGTACCCTGATCAAAGTGTCATATCTTGTTTTCCACAGAGCCTCCAACAGGGTTGCTAGGCAATGCAAATGGCAACATGGACGATGACCTACAGACGCCAGATAAAATGGTCATTGCGACCAACGCAACGTCTAGAGAAGTGTACGAAAAATTCGGCATGTCATGTAAGTATAACAAGCAAACCACTGCGTTTAATTAATTAAACTTAAAGGCAAATTCGCAGCAACGTCTCTAATAGTTCATGTGTGTGGGTTTGTTTGTTTGTTTGTTTGTTTGTTTGTTTGTGTGTGTGTGTGTGTGTGTGTGTGTGTGTGTTTGTGTTGTGTGTGTGTGTGTGTGTGTGTGTGTGTGTGTGTGTGTGTGTGTGTGTGTGTGTGTGTGTGTGTGTGTGTGTGTGTGTGTGTGTGTGTGTGTGTATGTGTGTTTGTGTGCGTGCTTGTGTGCGTACGTGCGTGCCTGGGTGCGAGTGTACGCCCCTATGTGTGTATAATATGCATATGTGTTTGTAGACATATAGGCGCGAACATACGTAAACACATACATATATTCACATATTCACTTAAATAACTTTGCAATATTTGGGTCATCGGTTGAGCTTAACGAATTCATGTCCAAACATATTTTCCTTGCAGGGCGGACATCAAAGGCGGACTCTCTGTTTGTCTACGCCACCGGACAAAACCACGCCTCGTTCTTCAATCAGTCCTTCCAACCGCTGTTTGAGCCGACGACGACGATGACTGGTGACGTCACGCGCGAGAACGTGACCCGGATGTGCGATAGTGTCCCAGAGTGCGTATTCGACTACTACGTCACCGGCAAAGGAAAGTTGGCGCTGAAAACGCTGGAAGCGGTACGAGAACACGAGAACTACCTCAGCGCGTCACAGAAAGGCAAGCGACATGTTCTGCGTTTGAGCCGCGTTAATTAGCAGCCGTTAAAGGGATACTCCAGTCAGTGAGAGATTCACACCATTTACTTACATCTGTATAACATATTGGTTGTGCATAGTAATTATGCACAAAGATCGTTAATAAACAATTAATTATAGTATAATTGTACCAGAAACACTCCATGTTGGAATCAGGGCGTTGCCATCTCGAGACTTATGTGCCAATGACGTAAGCCGTTTATGTCACTGGCGCATGCACATTCGAACATCCTACGTATGTCCGATGGTATTTGATGTATCCAGTACGTCGCGGATTGTTTACGTCACTATCACAATTATTAGTGAAGATTCCGCCAATCATTGCCTTTTTCAACAATGCGCCAGTGACGTAAATGATTTGGCCTACGTCACTGGCGCATACGTCTCAAGATGGCGACGTCCTGAATCTAAGATAGCATGTTTTTGATGGCATTTAACTATAAGAAATTGTTTATTAACGATCTTTGTGCAGAATTACTAGGCACAACCAATATAGTATAGTTATGTAAGTTAATAATGTGAACCAGTCACTGACTGGAGTATCCCTTTAAATTACAAATCTACATCGAGATCGCTCTATTTTTGTTTGGTAGTTCGTTGAGAGCAACTGTTGCTTTCGTTAACCCGCCAGCAAAAAAAACAATTCACCTGTTCAATTCTATACTTTTCAAGGATATGTATGAATGTATTATTTATTTAAAAGGTATTTGTTGTTCTTTAACATGTCATCTATGCTTGCAGTGATCACGTGCGGGTTTCTCGAGACGCCACCCAACGGCAGTAAGAGCGGAAGCAGTTCATTGGTCGGTTCCATCATAACGTTCTCTTGCAACAGCGGATTCGTTCAGAACGGTTCGGGTCAACGTCAATGCACAGACTCTGGAAGTTGGGACGGCGAACCAACTCTTTGTAAGTAACACTTGTGAATGCAGATGAATGCTGATACATAGGCTCTGATAAGTTGCGAATTGATACGAAAGTACACGTTGTAACATTTAGTTCGATGGATTATAATATATAGTCACTAACAACGTTGCGGTGCCAGTGTGAATAGCAGGTATTCGCGCGTTTGTTGTGCTTTTGTACAGAAATAAAACTGAAGAGATGTCTACATTCTGATACCAATCATGATAACGTGTTTACTGTAAACAATTTTTTTTTAACATTTTCACTCACGTTTGCATGATTGCTCGCATTCACTCACTAATTCACGCATTCATGCACAACATCGTATAGTATTCTATACATGTTCGTGCACAGTTATTGCAATTTATTACTATATTTTTGGTTTACTATTTGTTCTCATTTAATGTGTCCTCAGTATTATTCAGTCAGCCCATTCAGGCAGTTTATTTTACAATACACGTCACTTCCTGCGCAACAGCGTGTTTGAACATACACCATCTGTTTACAGGTGTGGCCAGTGACTGGGTCTCGGATCACGACAGAAAATGGAACACTGCTTTGATGATTGGGCTCATCTCTGTGTTGATCACAGTGGTCCTAATCTCCATTCTAGTCACAGTTACTTGCAAATTGCGCAGGCGCAAACGCTGCAGGGATAAAAGTGATTATTCCACGTGCGCAACGAAGCGTGACGGAGACTCGATTGGCGATTAAACCGTTTGTATTCCTTGCGATAGATGCATTGGTTTATGCAGCAGAATGGTAGAAAACGAAAACAGTGATTAACACACAGCTTATAGCTGTTGAAGAGTCGACTTTGTGGCACTCAGTTGTCATGTTTTAGCGCACAGCGTGTAATAGTGAGTTCGTATCGCCTACAGTGTTGATCACAGCTTGAGAAAGTAGAAATGTAATTGCATTATCTCTAGTGTATTCAGCCATAAAGCTAGTTGCATTGATTAGTTGAACAGACAAAATGACACGCACCCAAATGAGTCTACGTCAGTTATTTCTATATCCAAAAGGTATATTGAATTATTTCTATATCCAGAAGATATACCGTGAAATAAGTACGAATATTGTTCATTAAAACATTCCACTCTGATGAAGCGCTTCACTCTTATATTCGACACACCTCCAAATAGCACGTGGTGCGTGTCAGTGTACACTTCCGGTGTATTTGTACACTTCCGTTGTCTTTGTACACTTCCGGTGTCTTTACGTCTAAACAGAGCTGTCAACTTCACTGCAAATAACGTCGTAGTTAATCACTTACACACTCATCACCAAGTTGAAGATATTTATTTACATGTGACTGTTAGTGTTTGCTGCTGTATTATTAGCGCTGCGCCACATATACTCGAACGTTTGGATATAAATGAAACTCTGTTATTAGTATTAACCGCTGGAATCTCACTCTTAGGCGCACCCGTGGAATTGGGTGAAATTATTTAAATAGCAAGGTAGTAAAATAAATGCCATCAGTTAAACTGTTTCGGAAATAGTTAGACAATGTTCTAGGGATGCCTTATTTGTGAGGTGGCCGTACTGTCGAAGTGGCCTTATTAATAGGGTTGTCGTATTGTCGATGTGAACGTATTACCGAGGTAGCCGTATTGCCGATGTGGCCGTATTACCGAGGTGGTCGTAAAACTATGTATTTTTAGTTGGGTAACTGTTCTCAGGATGTAAAATGTAGTTATTGTGGGATCACTCGTGTATTGTAGCTATGAATATAATACATTTTTCAGCAACGGCATTAGTTAACATGATGCTGATTGTAGATTATTAGTGTTTTTATATAATTATATATATATATATATATATATATATATATATATATATATATATATTACGAAATACGAGGACGTCAATGTAAATAATGTGTGAATTAGCCGTTATGGAATTAATTAATTACTCTGTCTTATTTAGTGTCACAGCATGTTACATATTTTAGCGTGATGCTGGATGTTTTCAGTGTTTTGTTATAGATATACGTCAGTATTATTAATTAGTTGTGAGAAATGTTGTGAAGTTGGTTTGGAAGGCAGCTACAGTATTGCCAT
This sequence comes from Ridgeia piscesae, assembly GCA_025642075.2. Classification (NCBI taxonomy): domain Eukaryota; kingdom Metazoa; phylum Annelida; class Polychaeta; order Sabellida; family Siboglinidae; genus Ridgeia; species Ridgeia piscesae. The sequence continues at coordinate 70,331 of JAODUO010000262.1, forward strand.
TATTATGTTCTGCAAATTGTTGCTGATCTAGGATATTTCAAATAATGCAGGACCAATGCATTTGGCTTTGTAATAAATGTGTTCGTGTAACGTGTCTGATGTGATCGTGTTGTTATTATTGTCTTCTTATTGAAACTAACCACATTTCACTCTTCACTCGTTCATTATCAACATACCTTTTATTTTAATAATCTTCTTTAGCTGTAACTTATTTATCTAGATTCCCTATCATGTATTACTATTCTTTTTTGTACATATTTTTTCATTTACGTTAACAAATTTAATATTATTAATATTACGTAACTTATTAAAGTATTCTGCGTATATACATATAATGCTTAGGTGTGTACTCACAGCGCCTCCGAGTGGATTTTATCTAGATTTATGACCCTATATAAGTGTTCTTCTTCTTCTTATTATTATTATAATCAAGTCTGGCTTTGTAAGGATTAACGTCTTCTTCCCGCACTGCTCCACAGCAATTTCCCGAATCTGTTCGAACCCCCTATTTCCTTCAGCCTTGCTCCGATTTTTGTACATGTCCTTCTTCGCGGAGTTCTCCAATCTTAGCTGTTGGGTTCCATATTGTATTAGATCTTCAACTTCCCCTTTTGTGCTCTCTTCAGTTGTCGTCTCGCGCATCCGTTTTACCATGTGACCTATTTACATCATCCGGGTTCTTCAAGCTGAACTACAGCGACGTACGTAAAGCACCAGGTCACGTTATATTTAGATAGTGACAGATTAAACAACAGGCACTCGGGTATGAAAATATAAGAACATATAACTCACATACTGAATGTTCCCGAAACCCAGCAAATGAGATGTGATTTGGTCACGTGTGGCTACTACGTAAGTATCATTGGTATTTCATTGGCTCATGAGTTTGAGCTGGGAACACTCCACACATAGGCATATACGTCCTAAGTGTTATGTTCGTAGGTATGGCGTACATTACAGAGGTGTTATAATATAACTTATTATAACAGAGAAAAGTATTCAGCATCATCTCTCTGCTTATAGACAGACAATGAATAGGCAATGTACATATTGTGTGTGTGTGTGTGTGTGTGTGTTGTGTGTGTGTGTGTGTGTGTGTGTGTGTGTGCGTGCGTGCGTGCGTGCGTTCGCGCGCGTGTACGTGCGTGTGTGTATGTGCTGTGTGATGGGAGACTCGTACTAAATTGGAAATGGTCACTCTCTTAGGAACCGTTCAGACAATAATATATACATTGGGGTTGAGTTTGTTTTAACATAGTACCGATTGTTGAAAAGAAGGGCCTAACATTCAAACTTCTAATTCAGTATTTTGCTTAATGCCCCGGTCTTGATTAAATACTGAAGCGAATACATCTTAAAACTGTTCGCGAATCGCATCATATTGCTTACAGAGTTAGGCGAATTAGAATGATGATACCCATAAGTAATCAGAATGACAGTGACTATTTGACTTGACCACATAAAACATTCGTTTTACCCATTAATTGTTATTTGTATTACAATATTTTCTTACTTATTTTACATGGAACACATATCATGTATATACTACATACATTGTCATTTATCATTTATTTTTAATTACGATTGGATTTCGTCAATAAATACGAATCACGGCCATAAATCGAGAACACTTGAACAATCAGTATTTATTTACCCTTATCGATACATTTGTTAAATGAAAAAGAAAATATTTGTCCTAATTTTCTAATCTACCTACTTATGAAATGAAATATTGAAATAAGTACATCTGCTGTATGGTGGATGTATCTAACTGCCGTATTTCCGTCACTGACGTGTCATTTTTGTGAATGCGACTGTTCAGTGCACATGTGTCCTCATTCCGCTAGCGGTCATCTCTCTAACACCAGGGTCCCATCATGTCTTCATATCCGGCGTTGTCCATTGCAATCTTCGCATAGTGTCGTCGCCCGTCGGTGATCAACCAACACAATTGATGCTGCAGGTGTCGCTGCAGCGATATTGGACGATGACTGGGGGATTGTAATACGATGCTTAGTGAACTAAGCCGACTCGGTTTCATCACTGGAGCAGTATATTATGTAAATAGTCACAGACGTGATGAACAATCGAACTGTTCGTGACTTGATATTGACGGCAATGTAATAATATTACAATACGTGTTGCATCTGGACTGTGAAACTGTGTGTAC
>JAODUO010000262.1:77500-105000 GCA_025642075.2 Ridgeia piscesae
AGTTGCCCTGTTCCCGTACCACGCAACATTGTTAATTGTCCTGTCTCCGTACCACACAATATTGTTAGTTGCCCTGTCCCCGTACCACACAACATTGTTAGTTGCCCTGTCCCCGTACCACACAACATTGTTAGTTGCCCTGTCCCCGTACCACACAACATTGTTAGTTGCCCTGTCCCCGTACCACACAACATTGTTAGTTGCCCTGTCCCCGTACCACACAACATTGTTAGTTGCCCTGTCCCCGTACCACACAACATTGTTAGTTGCCCTGTCCCCGCACCACACAACATTGTTACTTGCCCTGTCCCCGTACCACACAACATTGTTAGTTGCCCTGTCCCCGTACCACACAACATTGTTAGTTGCCCTGTCCCCGTACCACACAACATGGCTAGTTGCCCTGTCCCCGTACCACACAACATTGTTAGTTGCCCTGTCCCCGTACCACACCACATTGTTAGTTGCCCTGTCCCCGTACCACACAACATGGCTAGTTGCCCTGTCCCCGTACCACACAACATTGTTAGTTGCCCTGTCCCCGTACCACACCACATTGTTAGTTGCCCTGTCCACGTACCACACAACATTGTTAGTTGCCCTGTCCCCGTACCACACAACATTGTTAGTTGCCCTGTCCCCGTACCACACAACAGTGTTAGTTGCCCTGTCCCCGTACCACACAACATTGTTAGTTGCCCTGTCCCCGTACCACACAACATTGTTAGTTGCCCTGTCCCCGTACCACACAACAGTGTTAGTTGCCCTGTCCCCGTACAACACAACATTGTTAGTTGCCCTGTCCCCGTACCACACAACATTGTTAGTTGCCCTGTCCTCGTACCACACAACATTTTTAGTTGCCCTGTTCCCGTACCACGCAACATTGTTAATTGTCCTGTCCTCCGTACCACACAATATTGTTAGTTGCCCTGTCCCCGTACCACACAACATTGTTAGTTGCCCTGTCCCCGTACCACACAACATTGTTAGTTGCCCTGTCCCCGTACCACACAACATTGTTAGTTGCCCTGTCCCCGTACCACACAACAGTGTTAGTTGCCCTGTCCCCGTACCACACAATATTGCTAGTTGCCCTGACCACGTACCACACAACATTGTTAGTTGTTCTGTCCCCGTACCACACAACATTGTTAGTTGCCCTGTCCCCGTACCACACAACATTTTTAGTTGTCCTGTCCCCGTACCACACAACATTGTTAGTTGCCCTGTTCCCGTACCACGCAACATTGTTAATTGCCCTGTCCCCATACCACACAATATTGTTAGTTGCCCTGTGCCCGTACCACACAACAGTGTTAGTTGCCCTGTCCCCGTACCACACAACATTGTTAGTTGCCCTGTCCCCGTACCACACAACATTTTTAGTTGCCCTGTCCCCGTACCACACAACAGTGTTAGTTGCCCTGTCCCCGTACCACACAACATTGTTAATTGCCCTGTCCCCGTACCACACAACATTTTTAGTTGCCCTGTCCCCGTACCACACCACATTGTTAATTGCCCTGTCCCCCGTACCACACAACATTGTTAATTGCCCTGTCCCCGTACCACACAACACAGTTAGTTGTTAGTTGATGTAATCAAGGCGAGGAAGATATTCAATATATTGACACGTCATTTGACGAACGAAATCAACAGGGAACAGATACCATAAAACATGTTTTCATGATCTTCTGTATCAAACTTATTTCTTAGGGACGATGAATACATAGGTGGACGAATATTTTGATTTGAACCACATACCGATATCTTAAAGCACGAACAGCTTACACTGATGACATAATATGTGCAGGAGATTTCCGCTATATCAAAGGTCAATAATTGTAGACAATCTAGTTAAACAAAGTTTCAAACGTCCCACTTTTGGCATTCAAACCGTAATAACTACTCTTTATAATGAGCATATCGTTTGTCTGAAAACAAAACCATCAAAATTGCGTCGGTCAAATTTCATTACCGATAGAGGAGCAAAACGCACTGTCAATAGTCGAAGTTTAAATAAATGACGCACGTGCTGTCAAAAATAACCACACTAATCGACTCAGCTGGTTAAACGGAGGAATCAATGTGGATGTTGTTTCCGGTAGATGTATAGTATTGTCAATCTTAGATCACCTGGATCACGAAAACAAGTGCACCTAGATCGAGACGAAGGCCATCGAATACTGCATCACGATGACATAATTGTTCACCAGGTAATATATTGCATATTGGGTTGCAATTGGAAATTTAAATCATTTCTAACATGCTTTACCTCAGGTTGCGTTCGAAGTGTGTGTGTGTGTGTGTGTGTGTGTGTGTGTGTGTGTGTGTGTGTGTGTGTGTGTGTGTGTGTGTGTGTGTGTGTGTGTGTGTTGTGTGTGTGTGTGTGTGTGTGTGTGTGAGTGTGTGTGTTTGTGTGTGTGTGTGTGTTTGTGTGGGTGTGGGTGTGGGTGTGCGTGTGCGTGTGCGTGTGCGTGTGCGTGTGCGTGTGCGTGTGCGAGTGCGTGTGCGTGTGCGTGTGCGTGTGCGTGTGTGGGTGTTTGTTTGTTTGTTTGTGTGTGTGTGTGTGTGTGTGTGTGTGTGTGTGTGTTTGTGTATGTTTGTTTGTGTTTGTGTGTATGTTTGTGTGTGTTTGTTTGTGTGTGTTTGTGTGTGTGTGTTTGTGTGTGTGTGTGTGTGTGTGTGTGTGTGTGTGTGTGTGTGTCGGCGTGTGTGTATGTGTGCATGAGTATAAATGTAACTACATTACAAAACAATTACTACTGCTGTAGGAGAATTATTCACACGTTCAGACAACTTTAGAAGTTTGTTTTGGCGTACCAGTTATATATTTCTTACGTTTAAGTTAATATTTACATTAAGGACTATCTCATTTGTGAATCTTTTTGAGACTACTATGCTAGCGCTGAAGGTTTGCCTAGCGATAGTGTTCCGAAAAAAGTCGCATCGCGTCCTATGTGCAATACGTTAATGCTGGGTACTTTTCGTTTGACCAGACCAGAATAGGCTCGCGCATTGACGCAAGAACGATATAATTTTGCTTGGTGGGCGCTGAGACTCGCCGGCCCTTCAGAACCAGCTTAGTGTTGTCATGCAGCTGATCATGACATCGGGTGACGAGGTAAGGGTGCTCGCTGTTAAGAAACGTCTGACGCCGTGTCGCCTTAAATGAAGTTTCTTCGCTACTGTGTCTCTTCAGCCGATTACCCTAGTGCTTCTGCTTAAAAAGTTCGTATCCGTCTCGCCGTAACTTCTGAGTTCACCCATCGAAAATACACAGGACATCTACCCATGTCCGTCCCACAGCCTTCCAGTACCAACGCTTTATATTCCCGTGTTTCGACACCTTTGTGGATGTGTGACGCGTGCTGTTGAAATATGTTCGTAGCTGTCTCTCTATACCTATTGCATTACTTGAACCATATATCTACCCCCTCTCGCAGACTAACATTGATCAGACCAGATTACAATTGGCTGTGTGGATACATCCTACCCTTAGTGAAAATCGGCAAAGAGTTAATAGTATGCAACAATCGCCATTTGATACCGTATATCATTAATTAACTATGTACATTATTGCCCAAATATGAGATATATTACTAGAAACTCATGGTTTGGAGAAAGGTGCTTTTGAGTGTGTAATTAGTACTGTTTGGACAAGTTGGATGTGATTGTCCAGTATCGCGAGTGTGTGAACCGAGCAATTTGGAAAGCCTCAAGAGTGAAAATTGTGAATATGGCTGACGTTTGTTCGAACAAGCTTCCCCCAGTCTCACCATGTCAGGAGTGGAAGTTGAAATGACAAGCACAGCTCGCAAGCTGTTGTAATAGGACGTGCAAGTCTCGCGCGCGAAAACGAGGCTGGGGCAGTTGGGGGCAGGAGGTCCATATACTCCATGTTAACATATAGGACTTTGTTTTGTTTTGGTCGTAATAATCAAACTGTCCCGAAATAGCGTATTTCAGTTATATTGTCCGAAGGATTATTACAAGCAGAAGCAGTGGAACACTTTGCCGGTGACAATGATCACGGAAATCATGAATTTTAACCCATTATTATGGTGGTTGCCATGGCAATAGCGGCAAGTACTTGTGTTTGGCGATTTTGACTAATAATGAAGAGTGTCAGTTTTCGCGCAGAACAACCTGTTTGGGCCAAACGTATACATGTGTTATGATTATGTGCATTTAGACAACTTGTCAGATATAAGTGCTTATCGAAACCACAACGTACAGCAATGTAAAACGCAAATCCCGTAAAAGACACATACAGCCTAGCATCGTGTCGATTAGCTGCATTACGTAAATCGCTGTGTCTATGATCTAGTGTGATAAACTCAATATTAAATCGGACATTTAAGATAAGAAACGTATAACACAAGATATTTATGAACTGATTTTCCTAGTATTCATCAGTCGTTAGCTACAACTGTCATCCATCGTTAGAATATTATTCTTGTGTCCAGTCCCGAATTAGTCTCGCTTAGTCCCCAATAAGCTCCAGTCGCGCGGAGTCACGCCATGTATCGTGACCCACTTGCAGGCCCTATTGATGCAGATAAACTGATTGCGAAACACCGATTTTGCGTGCGAAGTACGAACACGTTATCAATTCGCCGTACAAGGCGTATTCGGGCAATAACTTACAGAGTCAGTTAAACATATGGTATCAAGTGACCCTACACACATAATAACATATATTAGCTGGTGCCCACTTAGGGTAGGACGTAGGATCGTATGGCGATGATAATACTTGTTTATAACAAAAACACTATTGTTTTATTATATATATATATATATATATATATATATATATATATATATATATATATATATATATATATATATATAAAATTTTAAATATATCCTGTCATTGGGATTACATGATTGTTGACGCCTATGAGCAATTTGGCAATTGGTTATCAGCGAAGCTGAATACTTATTTTACAAAAACATGTAACATATGTTTATATTTAACGGAGAGAGTATATTATACACACTGCGTCATTTGGGAGTTGCTCAAGAAGTGGTTATCGACGACGCTGAATACCATTTACAAAATATATACTTGTCTTTACTGTACGCCAACTGTGCAAACTATTTCGAGCGGTTCAGAGGGGACTTAAAACTCGAAAATGTTGGGACGTTTTCGTTGATCGTGTCTATAACAACGCCTCGTGTTGTTTGAGAGTAAAAATATGTTACATAGTTAAAACAAAATATAAGTGAATCTACAATCCGGTCGACAGCCGAACGACACCGTTATTTTTACAATGTAGTCATTTTGCTTTCTATATTGATGACGCAGTTTCAGATACAGCTTCGTTGTAGTTCCGGACGTGATTGTAGACCACACACCGAACAATTCATTGGACCACTCCCAACACTTTTATAATTCACGGGCGTTATCCAGCAGGTGTGAGAGTGGTTCAGACAGGCGGCTAAATTGACGAAGTATATAAGACATATTTTACTAAAATAAACAAAATTTGTTGTCCTCCTCAATTAGACTAGTTCCGCAACAGATAGGAGCGGAGGGCGGGGTGTCAAATTCGGGAGGAGGCCGAGGAAATGGTTTGGTTTATGTCTTTAAGTCAACTAAATCAAGTCAAGTAATAAGTTGATAGAATTGGCAGTTTTCCAACATACGCCACCAAATGAATGGTAGAGCACATGACAAAGGCCACATTTCTTCAGGCCATTTAAACAGCCAACTCCTTGCTCTAGATTCAATTCGCTGCTGCTTGAGCTGCGAAGATCTCGATCAGGTAAGAACGTTCACGTGTCACGGCTGATGATGTCCGGCCCGCGATTGTGACATGTTAATCTAAATATGCCGTTTTATTTAAATAAACGTAACAGAACTGTGTGCGAAATATATCAATATTAGAACATTGTAACATAACTGTTGTTCAATATAACATTATTATTTTAAAAAGCTATTTTAAAATAAGGATCCCAAGTGGAAGTCTAGCAACGTAAATCCACGAGGACAGCAAGAAAGACAAACCGAGGTAGCATTATATTTATATTTGTCTGTGCATGAACCCCTGGGCAGTCTCTCGTTGGCCCACTTAGGATGGTTTGTAGATTTCAACTAATCTAAACTTTTGGGTATCATCGTAACGATAATTATGCCATCGACATATATATCATAGGATGAATAGAAAATAGTTATTGCATAAATTATTGTTGTTTGAATCTTTTGGTTGACTTTGTGGTGGGACTCAATCGTTGGGCAATTGCGACTTGTTCTATTTTATGTGTTTATAATTATGACAACAATAATTGTGTTAGATTACAGGGCAAATAATTTGATATTTTATCGTATCTGGTTCAGTGCTCAAGATTGTGGAAGCGCTCCCTAAGATTTAATATATACAGACACACATACACAGACAAGGCTTATCTTTACAACTTATCTATATATATATATATATATATATATATATATATATATATATATATATATATATATATATATTAAAGACACTATAACTCAGTTAGAATATGTATCCAGGGCAGTGTGATCACAATGGTCAAACGTTTGAGCGCGGCCGACTGCCTTTCCCCCACAGAAACGCTGATTAATTCGGCTAGTACGTAATTGTACACAATGAGAATAAGTGTCGATCTTTTCGGGGACGTTAATGAGGATGTTTGTATTTATTTCAGCTCTTAAGATTTCGACCATTTCGTTCTATTTTTCAACATATTTTGTTTAGATTTGTTTACTTATATAATATTCACTACGTCCGACACCGTGTTCCAATAAAACGTCCAACACCGTGTTCTTATTAAATTTCCAGTCACAATTTTGAAAAGAATTCAACTTTTCACGCATGCTATATCTGCATAGAACAAAGAAACTATCGTTAAGTAAGTATTTGATTGTGCTCTACATAAGCCGCTAGGGGTTGCAGAGGACTCGTCGATTGCAGTATTTGCTTATTGTTGTTTTTAAATCACTGGTTATTAGTGTGCGTAAGTTTCAAATCAATTCCAGTAGTCCGCATCTTCCGAATACATAATATTGTAATACCATACCTCTTCCATTTTAGCGCATTAGGTTTCATGACCTGGATACCAACCGGTGTTCCAGCAAATTATAACTGTATATTGGTTGTGTGGGATGGTGTGGCGGAGAGAGGGACACAGGCGAGAGAGAGAGAGAGAGAGAGAGAGAGAGAGAGAGAGAGAGAGAATATATATATATATATATATATATATATATATAGAGAGAGAGAGAGAGAGAGAGAGAGAGAGAGAGAGAGAGAGAGAGAGAGAGAGAGAGAGAGAGAGAGAGAGAGAGAGAGAGAGAGAGAGAGAGAGAGAGAGAGAGATAGATAGATAGATAGATAGAGAGAGAGAGAGAGAGAGAGAGAGAGAGAGAGAGAGAGGATAGAGAGAGAGAGAGAGAGAGAGAGAGAGAGAGAGACAGAGAGAGAGAGAGAGAGAGAGAGAGAGAGAGAGAGAGAGAGAGAGAGAGAGAGAGAGAGAGAGAGAGAGAGAGGAGGAAGAGAGAGAGAGAGAGAGAGAGAGAGAGAGAGAGAGAGAGAGAGAGAGAGAGAGAGAGAGAGAGAGAGAGAGAGAGAGAGAGAGAGAGAGAGAGAGAGAGAGAGAGAGAGAGAGAGAGAGAGAGAGAGAGAGAGAGAGAGAGAGAGAGAGAGAGAGAGAGAGAGAGAAGAGAGAGAGAGAGAGAGAGAGAGAGAGAGAGAGAGAGAGAGAGAGAGAGAGAGAGAGAGAGAGAGAGAGAGAGAGAGAGAGAGAGAGAGAGAGATGATAACAACTGATCATACTCAAACAACTATTTATGTGAACGGTTTGCGAGCGTGTCTAACGGCCACTATCATACATTAACAAAAACGAATCGGTTGACCATATTGTGACATTCGTTATAATCCAGTGTGTAAGACTAACATCAGGTTCAACGTGACACGAATGTTATTTGGTACTATCAGTGTCCCCTTTGTTGCAGACACAATGCGTGTGGTCATCGTCCTTGTGTCCGTCTGTGTGGCGCTGCTGGCTTTAGCTGGAGACGGCGCGTGTCAGGAGACAGCCGTGGTACGAACATTGTGGTGCACGAAAACTATTATTTTATATTGTCTTCAGATCGTGCCATAAAACATTAGTACATTGTCGACTAACAACATTTCTACTGTCTGTTTAAATGTGTCAATTTGTAAGTAGAAACGTCTAATATTATTTGGGGTTTATCGCAGGCAGATATTGGTAAAATATAATCGTATATAAATGCCTTACTAGCCAAATCTTATAAAAATAAAATATTACTATACTTATAAAGCATACTTTCGTAGAGATGTTTTCTATGTATGTTGCTAGCAAAGGATACAAATGTATGCAGCAGATACTTTATATTGAAACATGTAATAATAAATGTTTCATTAGGAGGAAGATTGGTACGCGGTTATGAATTACCGCGAGAAAAGACATGCTGATTCCGGTATGTATTTATTGCATACAATAGTTTCATAGTTAACAATATTTCTTTAATTGTTATAATTAATATTGTATTATGTATAATTATATATATATATATATATATATATATATATATATATATATATATATATATATATATATATATATATACAGGCATGGTTTGTACGGTTGAAATATATGTCACAACTCACTCTGTGAAGCCAAAAACCGTTAGGCAAAAACCGTTATAACTGTTAGGCAAGAAGTTGCAAATGACAGTTCAAAACTATGTTACCTTCGTCAATCGTACGTACGCGTCCTTCGTGAGTCGCGTCTGTCAGCGAAATTATTGTTGTGACGCAATAACTGAACATTTGCTAAGATAACTACGTAAATATACATCACAGCTGTCTTACTTGAGTGTTTCGGCCTTAGATAGTCTAGGTTACACGGGTAAGATTGGTTGATCGGCCTAGACGCACACAGGAGAGAATCTTGACTAAGTTCATAATTACTTGACGGTTAGAAATTGTCTGATACTTCACCTACTATTCATAATCAAATTGTGTTTGTGATATTATCCTAATGATTACCGTTGCTTACTTCTCAGTCTGTAGTTTGTAGGTGTAGCCGTTATGAGGGCAAGGGATTGTATCATACATTATCAATATCAACACGGTTCCTTTACATCTTACGCACCACAACATGTAATTAGCACAAGGGTTATCATAATATTTTCATATTTATCGATTAGTTGTTTTGCAAAATATATTCATGTTTGAAACAATCCCTCTCACTCATCGAGTTATGACCGTCAAAAGTCCATAAAGATGTCTCTTCAACACTTATCTGATTAACGTAATGATGCTTGTAATCCATGTTTAATTATCTATAATAGTGTCTGTCGTGAGATGTTTAGCAGAGGTATTCACGTCGCATGTTCACATGTCGAAAACACCCAGCGGTGCTATTGTTTGTTTGCATCTCATCTTGTTTTACTTCGTTCATTTTGATGACTTCATTTACTCCTTTTATCGTGTGATATTTTATGTTTAAAATAGGTAAACTGATACATTATTGTGACACAGTAATATTGTATTCTTTATTTATATACTTTACTTAGTTATTTTTGTATTATCTAAAATATATTGGTTTTAATTGTATATTTTATCGAAGTTTTATAGATGTGGATGTAATATTGATAGACTAGTGAAATTCACATCGTAACTCGTGATGTAGTCACCAGCATTAAATAATACTGATACTATGCTACCCCCTCAATAGAGTCTAGTTGAATACAATGCTTACAGATTTCATCCCGACGACGACGACGTATGGTCCAGAGACGACGCCTAAACGTAAGTCGTACAACCGTTGATCACATTCGTATATCGGTCGGAATGCATTACAAATTATGTTATGATACCACCGTTTCTTACTACAGTTCCGACTTGAAACATCATCGCGCGCCAGGGGTCGGTCCTGCTGATTACGTCAGTAACAGCCACCACTATCTCTGGCACATCCCTTTGCAAAATACCTCTTTAAAGATGAGCCAATGAAATCGCTCACGATGAGTGTAGTCGGCATCCGGTCACGTGATGTAATATCTGGCGATTTCAGCCACACGCTGGTCGCGTTACATGCAGTGTTTGGGGCGTGGAAACAATTATTCGGATACACGCAACCGTTGAGCAGCTCGTGCGATTGGACGGATGTGTGGTTATGTTAGAATTCCCAGAAAATATTTATCCGTCTTAAAATTGGGGCAGGTATTTCCGCTGTTCTCAAGGGCGAGGCGTCACGATTCACTAAAGGGATAAGCAAAATAGTAGTCGCGCCATCTTTGTGAGGTAACACAGTCCACCAAACCATAACTGTCTGCTTGTACCGATAACACATTGGGTTATAACATGTAGTACCTGTTATAGCTTAATTTTGATGGTAAAATCTTCGTAACATCTTTCACGGTAGTACATTTCGACGATTTATTTTGTTCACAAATCTTCATATTTTAAAACTAGTATTGTTCAGTTTCATGCTGTTAGCGATGCTTTATAATAATATAGTAACTCGTGGATAGACCAGAACTTAACGACGATGAATTAGAAATCAGTATTTTAACATACGCCAGATTGTCTTTCAAACATGTGAGTGAATTGGAACAATATACAGTGATTTATATTAATTATTTACTACATTTGCGTTTCAAATTTATTACATAATATATTATTTCAATTGCACTGTTATTGTATTTTCGATGTATTATCAGACCTATTTATTTATTAATACGCGGCATATGAATAATATTTTAAAGCCCAACTGCACGCCCTTAATTGATCGCACTTTTGTCTAAATTAAAAGGTATCCTACCTCAACATGCATTTAAGCAAAACTCATGAATATTTCTAGAAATATGCCAAGTTAATATTATCTGGGTGTTAGTAAGTGTGTCAAATGTAGGTTACATCACAGCATAGATAGTAGTTCAGTTCACTGGTAGTATTTCTATTTTCACAGGGCAATTAATTTATTTTATTTACCGATGTGTACAATTCATTTACTTTATTTACCGATGTGTACAAATCACTAACTTAATTTACCGATGTGTACAATTCATTTACCGATGTGTACAATTAATTTAGTTTGTTTACCGATGTGTACAATTAATTTAGTTTGTTTACCGATGTGTACAATTAATTGTGTGGCGGCCTAGGAAAACCAGTCGGAAGTCGCTAGGCGTATTTGTCTGTAAACGCGTCGTAAAGTTTTTTTGGGTCACTCAGTCCATTTTGAGATTTTACTACGATGTTTTTGCTAACATACTTATTTATACGTTCACCGAGTATTTTCCTGAATACACAAGTGTAAGTTGCATTTTGGGGGTATTTTGTAACTGGGAAGATCGTTCTACGCAGCGAAAGTTAACGGATTTGTATTTGGGAGTTTGATTTGAGTTGTTCAATTCAAAGATGGCGGCGCCCATGGACGGACCGAAGCCGAACGATATTGCTCGTTGTCTGAACGCACTGGCGTTGATGAATATGCAGGATATTGCCAGCGCCGACATCATCAGTGACCTTGTGAATGATTACTTCATCATACGACCAATTGGCAACGATGAGAGCAATTCTGACTTGTGTGAATTCGTGGAAGACTTTGCTACCTCTTGCGTGTTGATTATTAATGTACATTTCTGCTAACAAACACCTATGACTTTTAACGTATACCCTATTTAAACTACCTTAACTGTGTCCTTAAATAAACAAAATATTTGGATAAATTAGTATTGCAAAGCTAAGATATACATCTACATTTGTTTCGTGGTAATAACACTGGACATACAGCAGTAAAAAATGAATTTGACATTTTCTCCTGCAATTAAGTTTGACGTGTGTTCTGTTTAATTTAAAGTAAGTTTAAAAGTATCCATCAGAATTGCGTAGTGTTTTCAGGACACTAAAGGTAACAAATACAGCTACATTTCCCTCACAGAACTCTACAAGGTAACTGCAACAGTTATTGTGTTGTGCAGGTGTTCGTGTGAAGAATGAATCTTGACTTTAAAACTCGTTTTTCTCCTGCAATCAAGTGTGACATGTGTTCTGTTAAATGTTTTTGTAACCTTAAAAGTACCCACCAGAATTGGATAATGTTTCCATTACAGTAAAGGTAATTTACAGCTACATTTCCCTCACAGAACTTTATAACGTAACTGCAAAAATTACTGAGTTATGCATCATAATAAGTGGTTTTCATGTGAAGAATGAATATCGGCTTTAAAACTCGGTTTTTTTCTATAAGTAATTTCTGATAGGGGCCTTCTTTAAATTCCTGTAACTTTGTTTCTAGTGGGAATATTTGAAAACAGTAAACAGTAGAGGATATGAAAATAGTGTAGATTTACATTTCTTAAATAAAAATGCAAATTTGTTTTGGTCAATGTGACTGGTTTTCCTAGGCCGCCACACAATTTATTTTATTTACCGATGTGCACAATTCATTTACTTTATTTACCGATGTGCACAATTCATTTACTTTATTTACCGATGTGCACAATTCATTTACTTTATTTACGATGTGCACAATTCATTTACTTTTTTACCGATGTGCACAATTCATTTACTTTATTTACCGATGTGCACAATTCATTTACTTTATTTACCGATGTGCACAATTCATTTACTTTATTTACCGATGTGCACAATTCATTTACTTTATTTACCGATGTGCACAATTCATTTACTTTATTTACCGATGTGCACAATTCATTTACTTTATTTACCGATGTGCACAATTCATTTACTTTATTTACCGATGTGCACAATTCATTTACTTTATTTACCGATGTGCACAATTCATTTACTTTATTTACCGATGTGCACAATTCATTTACTTTATTTACCGATGTGCACAATTCATTTACTTTATTTACCGATGTGCACAATTCATTTACTTTATTTACCGATGTGCACAATTCATTTACTTTATTTACCGATGTGCACAATTCATTTACTTTATTTACCGATGTGCACAATTCATTTACTTTATTTACCGATGTGCACAATTCATTTACTTTATTTACCGATGTGCACAATTCATTTACTTTATTTACCGATGTGCACAATTCCATTTGCAGAAACCAATCATGGTTGCGTTACTATGGGTTGCAAAGGAACCAACCTGGCGTGCTCTTGCTACAATTGTCGCGGTTGTAAATGTTAAAAAAATTCGTTGCGGAGCCCAACTTGCCGTTTGCTTTGCCTATGCAAGCAAATATTCCCAGATTCGAAAATAGCTAAGAAATTCTCCGGTGGCCGAACCAAGACGACGATGATTGTCAAAAATGCCATCGCTCCAACTTTGGAAGAAGAACTTGTGAAACAGTGCAAAACTGGACCATTTTTATTCGGGTGTGACGAATCTAATGACACTAACCAGCAGAAAACTCTAGCAATTGTGGTTAAATAGGTGAGGGAAAGAACTGTCACGGGATTCCTGGAAGAATGTAGTGGCCTTCATAAGTGATAATTGCAACACATTGGTAGGGAAGAGAAACTTTTTATTCTTGCAGTATCTCAGTTGGCCAAGAAATCCCAGCAGACAAGATCTCCAAAGTGGAAGAGGAATATGAAGACTTCCAAATCACACCAGAGGCTGACTTACCCAAGTATATCAAGAATGAAGGTAGACTGGATGAGTACTGGGGACAGGTAAACTTAATGACGAATAAAGTCACAAAGGACCCAAGGTTCCCGCTCCTGTCAAGACTCGCCACAGTCATGCTCACCATTCCCAACAGTAACGCTGATTGTGAAAGGGTTTTCAGCATGGTCAGAAAGATCCAAACAGATTACAGGTCTGATATGGACAACAGTACCTTGTGTAGCCTACTCGGTGCCAAACTCAATGCCAAACAGACATGTTACCAATTTCAGCCGAGCAAGGCACTCCTGAGAGCGGCAAAGTGTGCTACCTACAATTACAATAAGGAACACCCAACCAGAAGTGAGAACTAATCAAAAGACTTGACACTACAAATCTGATGACCGTGACATATTTTGTGTTTATGAACTAACTCTAGGTGGTCATGTGATATGCTACTCGTCTTGTGATATTTTCAGTATTTGTCCCAATTTTATAGCCTGTGATCCAGTGGTTAACACCAGTTATTCACAATGTGGTAATAACAGTGTGATAATTTGTTCAATGTTGGACTGACAGAACATTGTTTATTTTTATTTTTTATTTCATCTACATTGAGGCATGTAAATTGGATCTATTTGCGGGTTGTTTGGTTTAAATGTTGTGATGAGCTAATAAAATCATGGAAATTATTTTTCTTGTTGTTTCGTTCATAATTTCACCGGCTATTACTATTCCAAGTATGCGTCCGCAAAGGTCGCGTTGACCCGTTCGTGGTTGGCGTAAGAGCTCGCGCGCAATCTCCCCCATGGAAGTTTTCAAATGTTTACAGATATATATCCCCATCTCTTGACCCCCCCTCTAACTTACCTTATCCCCATCTCTTGACCCCCCCCCCTTCTAACTTACCTTATCCCCATCTCTTGACGCCCCTCTAACTTACCTTATCCCCATCTCTTGACGCCCCTCTAACTTACCTTATCCCCATCTCTTGACGCCCCTCTAACTTACCTTATCCCCATCTCTTGACGCCCCTCTAACTTACCTTATCCCCATCTCTTGACACCCCTCTAACTTACCTTATCCCCATCTCTTGACGCCCCTCTAACTTACCTTATCCCCCATCTCTTGACGCCCCTCTAACTTACCTTATCCCCATCTCTTGACACCCCTCTAACTTACCTTATCCCCATCTCTTGACGCCCCTCTAACTTACCTTATCCCCATCTCTTGACGCCCCTCTAACTTACCTTATCCCCATCTCTTGACGCCCCTCTAACTTACCTTATCCCCATCTCTTGACACCCCTCTAACTTAACGTTATCCCCATCTCTTGACGCCCCTCTAACTTACTTTATCCCCATCTGTTGACGCCCCTCTAACTTACCTTATCCCCATCTCTTGACACGCCTCTAACTTACGTTATCCCCATCTCTTGACGCCCCTCTAACTTACCTAATCCCCATCTCTTAACGCCTCTCTAACTTACCTTATCCCCATCTCTTGACACCCCTCTAACTTACCTTATCCCCATCTCGTGACGCCCCTCTAACTTACCTTATCCCCATCTCTTGACACCCCTCTAACTTACCTTATCCTCATATCTATAGCCGCCCCTCTAACTTACCTTATCCCCATCTCTTGACGCCCCCCTAACTTACCTTATCCCCATCTCATACATCTTTCCAATATTGTAAAGAAAATTAATACTTTTGACACCAAGTTCATAATTAAAACATTGATATGTGTTCTTAGTTATGTTAAGATGCAGTATGTTTGTTATTTTTAGGATGATAGGTAGCAAATCAGCAGAAGAGTTTAACAAATTAAGAGGAACCACATGTACTAAATATTAACGTACGATACCATCACAAATATTAGTTTGATGATATGTATTTTGGTTAAACATAAATCATAGTCAGACAGTTTATTACTAAGTAACACAATAAGATAGCTTGTAGTAATAACTAATGAAGTAGTTTACCATGGAAATTCAACATAGTTTATGACTTTGTCGAAACTGTTCATAAAATAACGGCGCCGAAACAACGACAAATATTCACTCGTACATGTCGCATCGGCAAGGATACCATTTCGAAGACAATGCAATTTCAGCGAGTTTGTTTTCAGTGCGACCGGATTGACCCGCCGAAGCTACCACCTTTTTCTACTTAGCTGAAGTAGACGGGCAGCCGAAGCTTCTTAAGGGCAACACGAAAAACGAGTGGCGCTGCAATCGTTATTTTGTGTTTTTTCCGTACTGGTGCAGGGAAAATTAAAAACGGTATAGTGTATCGTTATTTTATTATGAAATCGTATTGAATCTTGTAATTATTACCACCAGCGCGTTACCATTTCGATTCGTGGCACGGAAATTTGTTCGCGTGACTTCTTCGTCTCGCTGTGCATGCCAGGGTACATGATTTTGTGTATTTCGCCAAAATATGCCTTTTTAATTTGTTTTGCATAATTGGAATAAAACAGTTGTAACATATTTTGAATAACAGTATACTTTGCAAAAGTTTCCTCATATATTAGAAAAATTGTGTTCGACTCGCGGACTGGCCGCTTCCCCGCGAAAACTCTACTTCCGGACATGCGCACTAAGTGTCACTGCGGAAGTATTTTTCAGCTGCAGGATTTTTATCTACAGCACGACGCCACGGAGTCAAAATAATCGACCTTTACAACATCGCAATGCAAGTAACTAGAAACATTTGCAATATATGATCACGCCTATCTCTTTCTAGATGGAGGTGACGGTCTTTAGATACATTATTTTCAGCTTTGTTTTCGTTGGGTCCTATTTCTGTGTGTGTTGTTGGTCCGTTGCTGAACTTGTTGGTGTTTAGTAGTACCAGTAGTGGTCGCTAGGGTTCTGTGACTTGGTAAGTGTCATTTTAACTTGTTAGACATTCGAATTAAAACAACATAACCATCATACGACGTGAATGTCTGATGCTTAATGTTAACTTTTACTAGAGCTATATCGTGATTAATCAATGGTAGATTGTACCAATCACCTATCCAGTAATCAGTGATACTTGTGAAGCGCTATTATCAAAGACACTCTATCAAGAGGCCTAACTTGGCGAGTCCGCAGAGGTCACAAGTTCAGAAAACGTCTTCAACGAACGTGGCAAAACCCGCAGCCAAAGACCATAATTCGAAGATGTCGCAGCGAATGTGGGTTTCTACTGGGCAGTGACGTACTCCTGAGTAGTAATTACTATAATAACTGTCCATAATTGTTTTATTCTTGAATTGAAGGATGCGCACAGGTATGTGAATAGTAATTTTTACAACGATACTGCCATACAACATTGTCATTTCATGGGGCGCATGAATCGTATAGCATGCTGTTTAATGCCGTTTAAGTAAACCTAATCGAATTCTTCCACGTAAGTCGTAACACGTGTGTGCTAAATCTCGAACATCTATCCGTCAAATGTGTGTGTGGACGCACACGAGATTGACATACATTTTTATCATCGCATGACGGAATTTATGCTAAAGAAATGGTCAAATGATGGATACGTCATCTCTCAAACGTTTTAATTGGAGTGGTTGCCGTTTTATATCAAATACCAAGCATCGTTGGGTAACTTGGTTAGTACACACATATATATATATAGTACACATATTAGTACACACACACACACACACACACATATATATATATATATATATATATATATATATATATATATATATATATATATTATATATGCCGAGTATATGGGTGATTCCAGATTTTCGTTGCAATTCAGTGCTCGCTATATATTCTGACCTGTAATTTGGCAAAAACAAATTTCTATTTTCATGCGTTGTTTTAGCTGCCAACATGCCATTAAAATCAGTCATAATTAACTGTGATAATTCAAGAATATCGTCTATATTATCCCATAAGAGATGATTGGATTTTTCTTTGCATTATGTGTTCACCATTTGCACGATTTACAGTTTAAAACTCTATTCAACTAAATTGATATATCATGTACTAAAATATCTACAATTTTCTTATTGCAATAGCTTAATTCGGTACTTTTTGATTTAGTAATCAACAATTTATCTTGCCCAACAAAAACTGTCCGTACCGTTACGTCAGCACTGTTACCGTGGTTAAATATGGAATTGTAGAGTTGTGTTTAGTTGCACACATCAGATGGCGGCACTGATGAGATAGCGGGAAATCAAAAAATGTGAGGAGCTCATGGCATTAGGATTATAATGTTTATCGCCATTGATTGGATACGTTGTCGAAAGTTACTTTATTCATGGTCAGTCATGGCACTTAATTAACTGACTGTCAAAACATCCACCGACCCAATCTTTTGTGCAATCAATAACACGAATAGACCCATTAAAAAGATCGCCATCAGGTGTGTGATAACAGGGATGTAGTTTTATTTAGAATTTGCATTTAACTCCAATGTCAGTGTTGTTACATGTCGTTTATCGTCAGTCCTATTACACTGAGTATGTAACACTGACATTTAGATACCTATCATTTCTAGCGGTTACTAGAAGGAGCTCCATTAGGATTATCATACGAATAAGATGTCGTTTAAGTGTATATTTTCACGTACACCATGTTCTGGCAGATAATGAGAAAAATAAATGCTGAACGCCAGCGGCTGTACCAGCAGCGACGAGATGCTGATCAACCTAGAAGAGAAAAGCACCTGCAAACAAAGCAAGCGCAGTACACCAAGCTGAAAACACTTATAAAGCGAAAACTAATTTCTAACCAATCAGACAAAGAAAAGAAGATCACACGAAAGTAATGGAGACGATACCAGCAATCAAGGAAAAAGAAGTGACGCCAGTTTTGGCTGCCATAGGAATGCCTCCTACACCACCCAACCAAGTTGTATTTTAACCAGAGAACACGGGGAACGTGGCAGGAAGCAAGTGAGACGAGACCGAGCGAAGTTTTACCAGGAACCAAAGAAGGTTAGGCTCACACTTGAAAAAGATTACAGAAAATAGAGGAAAAGATCCCAGCGTGTTGAATCTCCTCGGACAGAAACGCGAAATCTGATGCGAAATGTTCAAATATCGACACCAGTCAAGAAATCGTTGCAATTGCACTACGTCATTACACAGATCATCCGAGAGAAATACCAGCAGTTAAAATGCGAGAGAGAGAGAGAGAGAGGGGGGGGGAGGGTGGAGGGATGGAGGGATGGAGGGAGAGTGAGTGATGAGTGAGTGAGTGAGTGAGTGAGTGAGTGAGTGAGTGAGTGAGTGAGTGAGTGAGTGAGTGAGTGAGTGAGTGAGTGAGTGAGTGAGTGAGTGAGTGGGTGAGTGGGTGAGTGGGTGAGTGGGTGAGTGGGTGAATGACTGAGTGAATGAGTGAATGAGTGAGTGAGTGAGTGAGATGAGTGAAGAGAGAGAGAGAGAGAGGGGAGGAGAGAGAGAGAGAGAGAGAGAGAGAGAGAGAGAGAGAGAGAGAGAGAGAGAGAGAGAGAGAGAGAGAGAGAGAGCGGACAGCTATTGGCCATTGCATCATTGGATCTATCTTTAAAAAACGTATAAGCTCCAGCGATACACTGAAACAAACGTTGGGGTTTCACGAAGACACAGTCACGCCATTCCAAAGCATGATAACAATACAAACGAAACCAAGGAGAAAGTGTTTGGATTACACATGAAGAAAGAGGTTCGCAGCTTCTATGAGAGGAATGATTTCTCAAGGATCACAACTGGTTAAAACGAACCAGTCACGAAACAAAAGATCAAGAAACAGAGTCGACTACTCTGTGATACACTGAAAACATTCAATGTCGTACATGTACACGTGCAGATC
Organism: Ridgeia piscesae; assembly: GCA_025642075.2. Taxonomy (NCBI): domain Eukaryota; kingdom Metazoa; phylum Annelida; class Polychaeta; order Sabellida; family Siboglinidae; genus Ridgeia; species Ridgeia piscesae. The sequence goes on from JAODUO010000262.1 coordinate 96,909, forward strand.
ATCGCTACTGATCTGAAGATCGAAGAATTGGCAGCATCATTGAGTTGTGATCCCTCAGTAAATGCCTACATGTGTAGAGAATGTGAAAACTGCAAGTGTAACACCATCGAGATAGCCGCATCGTATGACCCCGATGATCTTGTGAAATACCTCCAGTGGAAGACAGCTGCTGACGAAAATGGTTCATCATTGTCAAAGAAACTGAAACTCAGTCTTTGCAAAAGTGTTAGAAACCTTCCAGCAAACCATGGAGTGTTTTGTCGTCATGCCTTCAACATATGCCACCAATACAGAGAGTACCGATCGAAATGCGACAGCCTTGAGACATATGAATGTATTATCCACATTTATCTCGCCGATAAATACATACACAAAGGAGATCTAGGCTGTTCATGCTGGGGATTCCCACCGGCAAGTCACTTTGCACACCTGAGTGGTGTAAATCCACGGCAGCAAGGCATTTCCATTTTGCACCATATCAGATTCACCATAGTACGACCCCTTTGGAATCCGGTGCTATCTTCAACCTGTGATCCAATGGATAACACGGTTTCAGTTCTTTAGTGATGACCCAACTTCCCAGAATAGACAGAAGAAAAACTTCGCAAAGTTTCTCAGCTTCTCGGGGACGAAATAAATACACATTGTTCGCTCAGTTGGTCAGATTAGTTAATTTTGTGTACATATGCTAATACAAGAAATGCAAAATGTTAGGTCTGTTACATGTTTATAGTATGGGTCAGTGCTGTTACACTACAGGAAATATTTTGTATAGGGAAATGTATATAAGTAGACTCGAAAAAAGTGTAATAATATTACATATTTGGTTTTTCATATGGTGTTTTGTGATTATGGATTACATCATTATTAATAAATTATATATAAATCATTTACACTGTGCTTCAGAATTATGTGACGCAGCATTCTCGATTTTGTATCTACCCCCAAAATAAAGTTAAATTGAACTTAACAAATGAAATTGATTTTTTTCTCATTTGTATCTCCTGAAATGTACCGAAAATAGGGAATCACTCATATACATACTTATATATATATATATATATATATATATATATATATATATATATATATATATATATATATATCATGCTAACGTTTGGCGTAGGCCTTCATACAGAGTTGTTGTCTGCGTTAAGCGCTGACGATTTTCAAACGCCAATAATAATAAAAAGTACGCAGAATGTTACCGACATCAGCGACACAGTCTTAGATGGCATATACTTATATTAACGATTATATAGAAAAACATTAAATTCCGTGACTAGAACTCCACGTTACAGTCTTTTGAAATACGGAGCACTCCCAATTTCTCCAACTCCTCTGAATGTCTCGCTTGAAGCTTAACCAGGAATGATAATGACATTAAAGAAAAAACCATAAACAAAACCATGGGTGGATTATTTTCAGATTTTTTGACACTAACTACACTGCTGACAACAACTACACAGCTGACAACTACACAGCTGACAACAACTACACAGCTGACAACAACTACACAGCTGACAACAACTACACAGCTGACGACAACTACACAGCTGACAACAACTACACAGCTGACAACAACTACACAGCTGACGACAACTACACACCTGACAACAACTACACAGCTGACAACTACACAGCTGACAACAACTACACAGCAGCATGAGTTCAGAGACGTCATCTTGGAGAGACTACGTCCTGCAGTCGGTGGGTCTACAGAGGGAACGTGAGATCTTCTGTGACGCAGTGATCATGTGCAGTGACGGGAGAGGGGTGATCGCACACGCCTGTGTCCTGGCTGCAGCCAGCCCAGTGCTTCAGGCGAGTCTACAGACCCAGACACAGCCGTACATGTTGTACATGACGGAAACACCGGGCGACGTCGTCGAATTGCTACTGACGTTCATCTACACAGGTATATCAACTAACTGTGTCACTTCTAAAATCACTGCATTGATTCTATGGCGTTGTTTTTAAGATTTCTACAATAGCCCGTCAAGCCCTCTCATCTACACAGCCAGCATATCTGAATTATAATGGTCACTCCAGCAAGAAATCCCTGACAGCTACGATTAACCAGTAGTAATCTGTACATTCCTCGGGTGAAAACGAAAGCTGGAACCTGAGCTTTCTCGGTTGCCGCACCAACTCTGTGGAATTTGCTTCATGCCAGCGTTGAATTAATAGGAAATAAGTTCATTTCGTTGGCGTCTAAAGATTTATCACTTTAATGTTGTCAATCCTCCTTAGCTTCCTATCACGTTCATCCATCCCCTCTCCCGTCGACGAATCGCGCATTGTTTGTGATCACGAGATTGCTCGATCCCTTGGTTTTGTCGCGCCACTGAGCTTGATCTTCGAGGTTATCTGCGCGTAAGAAGTCATTATTATTAATTTAATAAGATCTCATCGTAATATTATCAAAACGCTGAGTCTGGATCACTGTGTGTGCATTTCCCCCCACGGCAGTAACTTCAGAAGTTTACTCTGATTGGTAATATATACAACATAATAAATGAAGTTAATTGTTTATTCACAATTATACATGGGCTTAGCCATATAATTGGCTGCCTATTTTCAACTCAAGTAGACGACTGACCAAGACGGGTAATTATAACTGATAAGGCAGGTGCACGTCAGACTGTTAGGATTAGGCCAGCTTCAAGATTACTATCACGGATCCTACCAAGCGTCCTGGATGGAACATACATCACCTTGTCGACTTTTGAAAGACGTTTTAATATTGACTTGTAATTGCCATTGCCGCTCTCGTGTTTTATATGTTGTTTTATGCACAGGTTCGATCCCGGCAGAACAACTGCCGCCACACGCCGGCAAGTTGACAGATGTAGCCAAGACACTCAACATAGTTCCACTTTTGAACTTGACAAAGAATTACCAGAAACAAATATCGGCAGCTGAAAGATATGAGGACACAGGCTCGGTACAAGGCAGACGTACATCCGCGTATCTAAGGCAGGCAACCATGGCGGATGACGAGAAGGATAACACATATGAAAAAGAGACTGAAAGTGTTCGTGAGAGCGACAGTACGGGAAATGACATAGCGCACAGTGGAGGCGGCGTTGAAAATAAAGAACACGAAGATGTGATGATGCGTGTCGACGAGCAAGCTGCAGCGACTGATGTTGGTTGTTCGGAAGATTCTTCAGTCGTTTCAACCGGTAAGTGAGTTTGGCCCTATGAGTGTTATTTAACAGCCGCTTAGAGGACATGATACGTTCAGCTAGACAATCAAAACGTTTTCGTTTTGAGTTGCTACTTGAGCAGGACCCGCCGTGTAACTGTAGCGTGTTGACACGGTAAGCAGACCGTCCTACACTGTCAGCGTGACGTTCTATGGATTAAGAGCGGCGAGACTTAAGAGCGGCGAGACAATCAATCGATGATCAATCGATAATTCAATAAATAATTGCGGCATTCAAACCTATTTGCCTTCCTTTCGTGGGAGATGGTGGTCCCAGTTTGGTGGCCGCAGTTTATTATTATGCAAACCGCCCGCGTATTTATTTATGAACTGCGGTTGAAGTCATGTCAAAAGGTGCATATGCGCTGAAAACAAACCTTGTTGTGCGGTATTTATAAGCACTAGTAACACTTTCCATATTGATGGCATATCATTGATGGCTTGGTCTTTGCTGTCTATTAAATGTGATGGAAAAAGTCGTACATGTTAGCCAGCGATCTTATATACCGATGCCTATAAATGTACGTTTCAGACTCGGCCAACCGCAGCCTTACGCCGGGGGTGACTGGAACGACAAATGAACACCAACATCTCAACTCGGAGGCACCTCGGTCTGTCGACACAGAGCCGCCGACGATGCCTCACATTGCTGGTGTTTCAATCTCTCCGGACGTTTCCGCAGCCGAAAAACCCGTATCAACGACACAAACGAACGGGAAACAGACATCGCGACAAACCGATGACACAAGTGATTTCAATTGTCGGTTGTGCTGTAAAGTGTTTTCAACTCGTCGCAGCTGGAAGCGTCACCAACTCACGTATCACGTGAGCTCGGAGACGTGGCAGCGGTTGCGGGGGACAGTGCCGTGTCCGCTGTGTAACAAAATGTTCACGTCGTCCGGAAACATGCGACGACACTTCAAGGCACACGACGAAATCGCGCCGTATAAATGCGCGTTCTGTGATGTCCTGTTCACGCGCAAGAACCTGTTGATACGCCACGAGAGACAACACAACGAAAGTCGCGCTGTTCCCCCCGATAACCAGGGTGGACCGCCGTTCAAATGCACGCACTGTGGCGTGTCGTTCGGGTCACAGGAGGACTTCAGACGACACGAGGGCGACCAGCCGCTGACCTGCTCCACCTGCGGGGAAGCGTTCATGTGTCGCAACCTCTTGGAACGACACGAACTGAGCCATCCTTTCCCGCATCGCTGCACGGCATGTGGGAAGGTGTTTCGTACCGTTGAACAGTTGAACGTCCATACGCCGATCCATGACTTGGACTCGTACAAGAGTTGCTCTGTCTGCTCTAAGACGTTCGACAATGTCTGCGGTTTACGCGTACACATGCGAACTCACAGTGGGGAGAGACCGTATCTCTGCTCCATCTGCGGGAAAGCGTTCACGCAGTTCTCACACTTGAAGGTAATTGATTGATTGATTGATTGATTGATTGGTTGATTGAATGATTGATTGATTGATTGATTGATTGATTGATTGATTGATTGATTGATTGATTGATTGATTGATTGATTGTATGTGTGCACACGTGTGTGTGAGTTCGTGTGTGCGTGCGTGCGTGCGTGTGTGCCTGCGTGCGTGCGTGCGTGCGTGTTGGTCGTGTGTGGCTGAATGTTTCGCATAAACGTTGATGTTGAAGTGGTGTTTGCATAACAAGTTTCCCTGGGGCGTAGCATAACAAACAAAGTGAACAATCCTAAAGACTGGTTATCACGATCTATAAGAACTTATCTTCGATTAGCTACACGTGGGAGATATCGATAAGCTGTGTGTTCACGGAATACCAAGATGGTGTCATCTTTTAGCGAAGTCTTTCAAAAAACCTATTTTTAGGTTATTTTCAAACCAAACCGCTCGGACGCGCCCCTTTGAATTCTCTTAATAGGAACATAATATTTATTAGGTTACCCGCGATATTACATTTGTAAACGCATCTATACTAACAGCACTGAAATTGACAAATGAATATGATTTATCTGACCTGTCAATGTCACCAAGCACTGCCGTCAGGTTCTGACTTCGACAATAGCGTACATTGTGTGTTAGAACCTGTCCTAGCCGTGCGCCGCCGTAGATCAACTGGTATTTGCAAACAAATGTGTTGAAGGTTTAACAAAATTTAACAAGATTGCCACCTAGAGATTCAACTCTAGATGGCAGGTGGACTAGGAAGCCATTTGGCTTATCGAGAGTCCAACCTATCTATCTAAGTATACCCCGCCCGTCTTAGGTATATGTCGATTTTATTTTTTAAATATATTAACACTACTAGCACCTACACAATCTGTTCCATTCGTTTACTGTTCTTTGTGAAAATGAACATTTTCTAATATCTAGTCTACACTGCTTCTTTGCTATGTAACTCCATGTCCTCTAGTCCTTCTCTCTTCCTTGACTGTGAAAAAAATATTTCTGTCAATATTTTCATACCCATTCAATATTTTAAACACATCAATCTGATTTCCTCTCAATCTTCTGGTTTCTAGTGTTGTTAAACCACATTCTTTTAGACGCATTTCATAACTAATATTCCTGAGTTTTTGTATCATTTTGGTTGCTCTCCTTTGTACTCTTTCTAGCATATCAATATCCTTCTTGCGATACATCCTACATGCTTGTATACAATATTCTAAATGAGGCCTAACTATTGTTTTATACAGCGGTATTATTAGTTCTCTTTCTTTGTACACTATATTTCGCCTGATTAATCCAATAATTTGGTTTCCCTTCGCTGCTGCAATTCCACACTGCTCTGATACCTTCATGTCAGCACTAATAGTTAACCCTAAGTCCTTTTCCTTTAAGGTAGTATTTAGTACAGTACCACCCATTGTATATTGTGCATCTTCATGCCCATGTCATGTGTAGAGGCATTTACACTTTCCAAAATTATATAGCATTTGCCACTTCTCAGACCATTCTATCAACTTATTAAGAGCATCTTGTAAATGCTGTCTATCTGCATCACTTTTAATTTAACATATGTTAAATGTGTGAACAAATTCGACCATCCCGTAGAGTATTTTTGTCGGAAGTAAATGTTCGATGTTTACGACAATTGTATCGTCATTCCTTCCTTCGAGTATTTTACTCAGCTGTAAAACTCACGCTCGATGTTTGTGACAACATTCTCGTTCTGTTTTCCCTCAGGCGCACAGTCGCAAGCACACCGGGGAGAAACCTTTCGTGTGCGAAGTTTGCGGACGTGGCTTTGCGCAGACGGGATCTCTGACGTCACACCGCCTCATCCACTCGGGAGAGAAGCCACACATGTGTCCCACTTGTGGGAAACAGTTCCGTTCATCCACGGCCTACTCCCAGCACCAGCGTGTCCACCGCAACGACCGTGAGTTCTGCGGCCGGACGTTCCTTGACCACTCCACGTTGAAGTCTCACCTGCAGGCGCAGACTGGCGCACGCAAGCACGCGAAGGGACTGATGTGTCCGACGTGCGGTAAACAGTTCCGCTTCTACTCCTGTCTGTACGTGCACCTGCGCCTACACACGGGCGAGAAGCCTTATCCCTGCCCGCTCTGTGGCTGGAGGTTCCGGTCGTCGAGTAACATGAATAGACATCTGAGAACTCAGCACTACAGCGGCGGTGTGAAACCATTCAAGTGTGACGTGTGCGGCCATGCGTTCAGTCGCGCCGTCCAGCGCGCTGTCCACCTGAAGCGACTGCACGGTGTCACTGTCACCTCGCAGCCGGTCAAGACGGAAGTCAACGTGGCGCCTCGTTCCGGTGTCCCGGTGACATCCCCCGTCCCATCGCTCGTGTCATCGCCCGTCACATCTCCCGTGGATACAGGACCAGCGTTCTCCACTATAGAATCGGTGTTGGATTTAACCGCTTTTGCGATGAACTTTGAGAGTTGAAACTTCTGTTTGGAGATATCGGTAATTACCGTCGTTTAAAATGTTCGGGAATATAATGTGTGACTTGAATATCGTAGCACCTCTGCTGAGGTAGTTTAAAACTAAAACTTTGTTATTTGTTAATTGAACGAACTTCCGAAAAAAAAGGTATTCCAACGAATACATGTGTGAACAAACTAACCAGTGAATAACAAAACATATGACACTGACATATGTTGTACGTTTTTCTTGTGAAATTTATAAACCAATAATGCATAATATTACTAGATAAGGTGTTGTTACTACTGTGGAATTGTATAATATTTAAGTTAGCTTAATACAATGTATATACGTTGTTTGAATTGTCCGCTAAGGAGATGGTCACTTATGTATAAACGCAGTTAATGTGATAGTCATCGCATTCAGCGGGTCTGATTTCGTTGGTCTTGTTTCGAGAACCAGTGTTTTCCATGGCAATACTTTGTGGATATAAATTCAAGATGGTTGTTACAGTTTCATGTTTCAAGCCGCACGCTCGCGCGCATGTGTGTATTGTTCAAAGTCGTGTTCATACGTGCGTCTAATTTGTTGTGCCTATTTGATTGTGAATTATTAACTAACAGTGTTAGACTGCACACTGACCAGATATATATATATATATATATATATATATATATATATATATATATATATATATACGTACATATATATATATACTATTATATATATATATATATATATATATATATATATATATATATATATATATATATATATATGTATATATATATATAATATATATTGATTTGACAGTTAGCTTCTTTGTTAATATGTAACAGTTAGTAAAATACGTATTTGCGAACTTGCGTCGTGTTCTATCCTCACGGATGATGCCGTTATTTAATACAAATATGTATCACGTAACTTGTTGCTTGGCAACATGGTCCGTCAAGCTAACGAAATATAAGACCGAATCACATGTATGCATGTAACATCTGCACG
>JAODUO010000262.1:110000-132500 GCA_025642075.2 Ridgeia piscesae
TCAAAGAAACTCTACGCATTAATGTTGGTCAAATACGTATGCGTACAAGCTGACCTACGTGTCTCAACACACTTGACAGTGGAATATCTCATAAAATAAATTATTTTATTAGTATCCCAATTGTATTATAAATATACTCTACTGTTGATTCAGTTAGCTATATATGTCAAAGCCATATTCTTGTATAACTGTAACGTGAGCGCATGTGCATATTCAGCAAGAGTTTTGATAGACCTGTAGCCTATTATTTTGGTCTTATACTTGACTGTTTTCCTTTGATTTTCAGGACACAACATATCTAACTATGGCTTTCAACTACATTCGTACAGGTTCTTACAGGTCCTTTTCTGGCTTGTGTTAGGCGTACGTTCCTACCTCTTGTGCCAGCTTTGACTTGAGCATTGTTTTGAGACTGTGCGCATGCGTCTAAAGGTGACACAGTAGAGGTGGTGAAGTAAAATCATTTGTATAGGATAATTTTTCCATAGTTTCTAAATTTTTACTTCAAATGATTGGACTGATGGAGCATCTACCACAGACTGTGGCAGACTATTCCATACATCGGTAGATCGGTATATAAATGATTTTTTCTGATGTTTAATTAATCGGCATCTTTCTTTAAATATTTTTAGGTTGTGCCCTCTCGTTATTGAATAATTTACCCTACATTTGTAATAACAGTAGATATGTATCCATCATTTCTTATGGAGGAATGTCCAATTCGAACGTGGCAACATTTATCGGGATGAAATTTCAATAGTGATGTATATGTCCATTTTTCCGCTGAGGTGAGATCTTGTTGTAGGTTGTTGCAATTATCTTCATTATAAATAGGATTGAAAAGTTTCATGTCATCGGCAAATAAGAACATATGAGAGTGTCTTTATAACATCAGGTAAATCATTTATAAAAATAACAAAAAGAAGAGAGCCGACCACGGATCGTAGTGGTATTCCGCTGATCACCTCCTGCCAGTTAGAAAATATGTTGATAACCTGTACTCTTTGTTTTCTCTGTGCAAGTAGACATGTGACCCAGTTAATTATGTTACTCTTAATTCCATAGCTCTGGATTTTCTTAATTAGTCTAGCATGTGGGACCTTGTCAAAAGCGTTCATAAAATCACAATATATTACATCTATGCAGCCTCCATTATCCAGCGTTTCTGTCCATGTGTCTAATACTTTTAATAGCTGGAGTACTGTTGAACGGCCATTTATAAAGCCGAACTGTTTTTGCACAATAGCTCTTTTTCCATATAATTATATGGATCTCTGATTATTTTTTCCATTACCTGGCTGACTGACTGGTGGATAATTTTGTGGTAAAGTTTTACTTCCTTTCTTATGAATCGCAGATATGTTTGCCTGTTTCCATTTTATGGGTAGTTTGCCTGTTGTTAGAGTTGTGTTAAATATAATTGATAGAGGAATACTCGATGCAGTCTGCTAATTCGTTTATGACCCTAGGGTGAACGCCATCAGGTCCTGGTGATTTATATGTATTTCTTTTTTAGTTTTGATGCCACTATTGATGGGTTGATAGTACACTTTTCAACTGTATTAAATTATAGCATCTTATATAGGTTCCTCAGGTCTATACTCTTGTGGTTCTCTTGTGAATACTGAGGAGAAATAGTCAGCCAACAACTCTGCTTTTTCCAAGTCTGAATTTGTTAAGTCATCTTTCAATTAATTTTCTATTAAGTTAAGTATACCCGTTCTTGTCTTCATTTTTGCCTGGGCGTATTGCCAGAATTGCTTAGGATTCTCTTTTATTTGGGTAATGATATTTTTTTAACATATTTTTTGTGTCTTTCTTGTTAGCCTGATTACGTAATCTGCAGAATTCCTGGTAAGCTTGGACATCTCTAGTTAGAAGATATACATGAACAGTTTTTAAAATATAAACAGTACATACAAATACAGGCAGAAATTCATCACGAATTTGGTTTTATAATATTCATGTTTCGTAAATGTTCTGTAATAATGAAGGGTCCCGTTAAATACATTGCTCGTTGTGGTATGGGGCCTGGGTTGTTTACCGACTTGTTGGTGTTTTGTTTTAGCACTGACATTTTGGGTATTTCTAGATCATAACAATATTTTTAAGCGAGTTATATTTATAGTTTATATAGAATAAACCTGACATCTCGACCAACACCATGTGAGGTACATGTTCAATTACAAAAGTTATAAATTCAAATAAAGTTTGCCGTATTTTGCAAGATGTTCCAAGCACCGCGACTGGCAGTGGCAGTGCCCTGGCATTGCATACCCGCAAAATGTCGTGAATCTGTGTCAGCTGTGAAACTATTCTTTATTTACAAAAAACGTTGTTTTCAATGGCATAACGTGTATTTCTGGTGATTTATAAATTTACATACAATTATGTGTATAGGCAGGTTATTTCTAATACAGTGACTGAGTGAACGCAGCTCTAGCCTGGGCGATAATGCATAATATGGTTCAGTTGTCAGTATTTTGTCAAATAGAGATATCAATAAAATTATGCCGAGCCTTCGCCTAATAGGTAAATGTAGCTTATCCATTATGCAAACTAAGCAGATTTTAACATGTCCAGTGGCAAATTTACTTGTCCAACAGAACTCAAACTAACTGCTCACCACTCCAGGCTATTCTATAATAATCATGTCTATACCTGCTAATATACTTCTATTGTCTGGAAGTCTTCCTGATGTGTGAGTCTCCCAATACATCTTCTGACTTTCAGTGCTATGCCTCACATCACATCTCTCATATATCAAAGCTACACATTTTGCAGGTGTACTGAGCCTAACTCTCTAAGTGAAATTTCACACTAAAGCAGTAGGAGCACTTTCATCAGCATCAAAATCCAGACTGATGGACACTGCTGATTAAATACATAGACATATCGTTTCAGAAATTTGTAAAATATCTTGGACAGATTCCTGATTCAACTGCTTGGCGTTCATGTACTGCATTTTTGTTCCAGCCAGAGGCACAACCATGTTAAAGGTAAAGGCTAAGTCAGCAAGCAAGACAAGAAGATCATGCAACAGTTCTGAAAAGAATGCACCTCCTTGCTTAGCAGGCTGCAGTAGTTACTATAATTATGAGGCCCATCACAAGATCAGTGATACATCCTGTGGAAATACTGAGCAGCAACCTCGCACCATAGCCCACCATCGTGGTGTACAAGAGCCTACCAATATGTATGTAATGAATAAGCAGGCCAACATGCAGGTTAATGATATGTCAAAAATGGAAGGTAATTGTGCTGGTGATACCTCAGACCAAAAAACATTTCTACGTGACGTCAATGCGTGTCAGAAAGACAGTGTCGTCCCTTTGGGTATGATTCATGTCGAGCCAATGGATGACCAACAAGAGAGTGTCATTGAACAGTCATATGTGCAGTTTGACAGACATGAGGTGATTGATGACATGGGAATCAGTGAAACTGTCGAAGTTGAGTTGCCGTACCTGTACCCAGTAGGAGAGAGCCAGGACGGTTGTGAGAAATTATCTGTGAATGTTCAGTATGAGGACACCGCTGACGGCGATGTGATGATACCACAGAACGTGGCTGTGGTGCAACGAAATGACGATGACCCGTGCCGAAGTAATGTCGTTGTGGAAAAAATTATGTATGAGATGCCATTGATCAAGGCAGAGGCTGCTGGAGGCAGCGCTGATTTCGAAGGAGATAAACTTTCTGCAGTGGTGTATCCACAAGACAGTGTGGTTCAGTGGAGTGGACATGTTGACGATAACACCAGCGATAGTGTGCTTCATCGGCGTGGTGAACAGTCTGTGGAAAAAACAAGTTCTGTCTGTCATTTTGTAACGGAGAAGCACAGAACAATTACGATTAAAGACGTGACAAACTGTGGAAGAAAGAAGGCAGTGTCTCCACTACAGGACCGACCTAAAGTGGTCAGTTCTCGTCCAGTTACAGCAAGTGCTTTGGCTGACACAATTATTATCGTGACCCCCAAATCACAGGTAATGACCCCTCTACAAGTTCAGCACCCAACAATGACACAGTTGTTACGGCCGTTTGTGTCAAGCATGCCAGCGCCAACAGTGTGTGTGTATGAACAGACAAGTGGACCTACACCTACCCCAGGCTCTCCCCCACGGCTATCTCCCAATGATCCAATAGTTGTCAACGTTGCCACAGTGTCCCAAACTGAAGAGAGTCTTCCCCTTTCAGGAAGCCATCATGCAGTTGGTGACCATGTGATCATGGAAAGCCATACTCGTACAGAAAGCCTGCATGCTGATGATGGTGTGGTCACTACTACTTGGTCTCGGCGGGAGGAAGTACCTAAGGCAGAACAGGAAGAAGTTGTATGTTCTCCAATCAAAACACACACAGCTGTCATCATGGCAACACCAACAACAACAACAACAACAGGTGGTTGTCATACAGTGTTAACTATGTCAGCTACAGATTTAACAGTGGTCCCCAAAACATCTAAACCCGAGGACCATGTCACCTCCACTGGCAATGCGCTGAATCCGGACACAAACAAGGCCCTGAAAACGTTGCTGTCAAAAGTGTCACATGAGCAGCAGAGAGAGATCAACGTTGTCGGTCTTGTGGCTGACTCGTGTAATGGGCTCGGCAAACAGCCAGAGACGCTTGCCGACAGATACATGAAGAATTGGAAACAGACCGGACAGTTCCAGTGCAAGTTCTGCCCCTACTCGTCAGTCACACGCAACTATTTGTACCGACACTGGATGGCTAACCACATCTCGGTGACACCTTACCAGTGTCACCACTGTGACCTGAAGGCATCATCCCGTGACGTCATCACAAGGCATCAGACTGTTGCACATCGGTCCTCAGTCAAGTCTGTGCTGATTGATGCCATTCTGGAGCAACATACGATCGATCAGTTCGATCAGATCTTTAGCGAGTCCTTCGGGAGGGAGACACAAGCTGCGGATGAGGGAGCAGTCAGTGATGCTGTTGATGCAAAGAAAGTGAAGATGGAAAACGACAAGTGTGAAGATGGACCTCTTGCTGGGGTTGCACAAAGTGATGGGTTTTGTAATGTACCGGTAGTTGAGGTACGAATAGTAGCAGACAATGATGGTCAACAAACGTCTGTTGTCTGCGATGCACTTTCTAGTGTGACATCTCCATCATGCGTGGACTGTGACACGCGGACTGTCAAATCTGAATGTCATGTGTCATCTGCAGTAACTTTACAACACATGTCTTGTCCATTGAGCACTGGACATAGTCCAGTTGATACCGGACCCAAGAACGTTGACAACAGCGGGTTGTCAGACATTTCAACAAACGTCATTGACTTGGCACAGGACACACATGTTGATCCGTCATCAGATGACACTGAAGGTGACAAAATCACAGACGCCACATCAGAGCAGCGCAGCTCAACATTGGCTCCAAAACCTGAGCAGTTACAGGAGCAGATGATGGCGGCACTTCATTCCCGCAGTCATGTGTGAGGAGACCATTGGTAGTTTTTGTTGGACGGATTTCTGGTGTCATTCAGTGTATTTCTGGTGTCATTCAGTGTATTTCTGGTGTCATTCAGTGTATTTTTTTACTATTTCAAGTAGTTTCTGTGTGGCCCCTGATACACAAACTTATGTCGTCTGTTCCAGGTCAAGTTGGTGTGGAATTAATGTATCTGTTGAACATCAAATGGAATTATGGTTGGCTCCATTGGAACCTGATTGATGAGTGAACATTTTGTTTACAGTTTTAACATATCGTATACACAATATTCAAATTGTGAAATCTGTTGTGGACATATGAAAATTAGGTGGACAATACCTCCAATTTTATATTATTAGTATTTATTGGAATGTTATGTTTAAAAGTACGGAACAGAGAACCTTGGTATACTGATGTTCTGGTTGTTATGTTGTGTCATTGCGTGTTTGGTTTATACGGTGTATTTCAGTTATAACCTTTGTGTTTGTGCATGTGTAAGGTTTCAAGGTCATTTTATACTGTTTTGCAAAATGTGGAATGAAGGGGCTCTTTGTGTGTTTTCATTTGTATGTTAAAACTGTGATGACTCTTGACTAAGTTACTGACCTGTGCCCATTTTACAAGTTAGTGTTGTTACTGCCAATCGTTGTTATTTCTGTTTGTTTTTAAATCTGTTTAAGCAAGGTTGTCTGTTGCCTGATATGAAATCATCCATGGTTGGTAATTATTAGCAGTTGGGAACCATGTGACTTCATAGATTCTTCCACTTTCCACTACCAGGCACTGTTGACCTTTGCTTTGTTATCACCTCAGCAGTGCAGTCACCTCACAAATAGGGTCACTCTGGGACAGTCTCAAATTAGATTATTTTATTGACACAAATGTTGGAAATTTTTGCTGCTATTGTGGCCACCTCTTGATTAAGGTCACTGGTCCAGTACTGAGAGTGACCTCAATCGAGAGGTTTCACTGTGGTATTGTTGTTGAGTTTACCTCGATTGTGAGGCACTGTGCCACTATTTTGACTTTACCTCCAAGGGAGTATGCTGCCTGCCTTTACTTTTGCTGTGCAGTTATGTTTTGCAGTATAAATTACATCTATTATAAAGTACTGAAAACCCAGATATGTATTAACTTCAGAATTTAACCATTCAGTGTTTATAATGACCACCGTGCTGTTATTCAGATTGCTGCACTGTCACTGAAAAAGCGAGCTGGGATATATCCAAGGAAAGTCATTAAAGCGACATGATCAGTTCGTGGCTTTTTATTTTTATTGCAAAATCATGTTAATCAGTATAAGTTATAACTATTGTAGCGTCCTGGCCGCCAATAAATGTTTTATCGAAACAGAACTGACTTCGTAATGTTAAACGTCGAATGTTTATAAGAATCTCGACGCTGTCACTCAAATCGTCGCGAGTGACACCCACCCTTTGACCTTTACCAAATGGGAACTGTGCACCTGGCTAGGTGTGGCGTTAGTGGTGTCAACTTGTGTTCACGTGATACTGCATCGCGTGATCAGGCATTTCCTTCTGTGCTTTAGCCACGCCTACAACGGTTTCGAAAACGCCTCGTGGTCGATGTGTACACAGAGTTAAGCGCCCTTACTGCGTCTATTTTCAACCACTAAATGGTACATGAAAACATATCTTTACTGTCTTTACGCTATAATAGGTATAATTTATACCATATAACATGATTTTGCATACAAATTAAAAGCCACGAACGGACCATGTAGCTTTAATCATCGGCGAAACTGACAAATTTCAACCCTTAGCAGTCAATATGGCTTTCACTGTTCATGGTGATGATTATACTGAGGGTCAACAATTGATTCATCATGAAGCATAACATTTCACAAACCAAAATTAGTTGTTGATACGATACAACATATTCATGTACATTATTTTACAATAAAAAAACAGGAGGCACAGTGTTTAATTATGCATTTTTACAGTACCGCTGTGGTGACTTGACTGTAATTTTGAGGTTTTGCTGTACTGACTTTGTGACTTGAGCTTATTATGTGACTTTGCTGTACTGTCATTGTGACAGTTGTCTGTTGGGGCAGTCCTCCTGTGCTCAGTTTGTATACTTGTTTCTTCTGAATGTTGATGTAGTGTCGTCACATTGCTGTCAGTGACTGTGTCACCAGTGTTTGTTACAAGTTGTTCTGTGTGTTATGCTTAACATCTGGGGGGGTAGGTTAATAGGATTTAATTAACATACCCCCCTGAGATGTTAATAATAGGATTTAATTATGCTGGAAAAGGTTGCAGTTGCAGCTCACTATTAATGTAATCTGATAGAGTGACCTGAATACGGTGAAGAGGAAGGTGACTATAGTAATAAGTGAAATTTACTGTTGTGTATATAATTTGGTACAATAGTGGGTTGACCTTAATTGTGAGGTGGTTTTATTACCAAGGTTGGTTTGACTGTGTTTGTATTTGGCGTCCTTATATTCAGGAGTATTCCTTGTACACATTGATGTTTCTAAAAAAAATTGTATGTAATTTTTTATGCCCTATGTAAACATAATATATATATGATATATGTGTGTATTTGTATGTATAAAGTACAAATTATTTTGTACAAATTACTTTCTATACACCAGCAGTGCTGTTAGGGTCAGCCCTGTTTTGTCACAGCGTTAATTACGAAGACAAGACTGCCTTGGTTTGTTACATTCAGCAACATTTGTTGTAATGATGGTCTATTTTGTAACCATAAGTATATACACATACACACACCACACACACGCATACACACACATGCACGTACACACACCACACATACCCCTAGTATGTATACATACATACATACATACATATACACACCACACACACACACACATACACATAAAAACACACACCACACACACTACATGAGTGTATGTGTTTGACAGCAGTGTGGTGATATTGTTAAGGCAGCTACAGTTCTGTGAACTGGTGAAGTGTACTTGTGTTGCTTTTGTTATTATTGTAGTCTATGAATAAAATGTTGTGAATGACAGTTGGACACAATTTATGTTTAAGGACAAAAGGCTAAACATAACAATTGCAACCATGCATGATCATAATATAATATTATAATAAAGAAACCATCCTAAGTGGATAGACCTGTTTAGGCATTACAATTGGAAATCCATCATTCTATTGAGTGTCTCTCTCTTCCACTCTCTCCCCCTCCCTCTCTCCCTCTCTCTCCCTCTCCTCTCTCTCCCTCCCTCTCTCCCTCTCTCCCCCTCTCCATCTCTCCCCTCTCCCCCTCTCCCACTCTCTACCTCTCTCTCCCCCTCTCCCTTCTCCCTCTCTCTCCCTCCCTCTCTCTCCCCCTCCCTCCCTCTCTCCCTCTCTCCCTATCTCCATCCCTCTCTCCCTCTATGTTTAATTTATGAAATAAACACAGTAACTATACATAGCCATGTCGAGAAACTTTATTTGATAAATACTTGAATAATGCTTTTGCATCTACCTGCTAAATGGAAACATTCACTTAGGTATGGCTGATTGTTTGCATTTGGCAGGTAGATTGTTTGGATTCATTCATTTTTGTATGGTTGTGGTAGTAATAATAATAGTGGGGATCACATTTCAAACAATCAGAACTTTATTGTTATTACTATTATTATTGTGTTGAAGTGTGTGAGTTTGAGCAGTCTGCCAGTCGAAAGTGACAGTTGTTCTGGCGTGCCTGTTAGGAGGTGCACAGGGTAAAAATAATGTTATGCCAGTGTAACTATAAATTTGAACTGTTGGCCTATTGGATTTTTTTTCAATAGAGAATGAAACAGTATCACACAGACTGTTTGTTAACAAATGCAATGGTAAATTGTTTACATTAATTTTTTTTTAATACTGTAATCTCATAGTCATATTTTTATACAAATTCATTTTTTTCTTAAATACAATTTTATTAATGTCTTATTTAAATTTTTAAAAATATATTTTATAATATTATATATATATATATATATATATATATTGATAGTGTATGTTGTATGTATGATATGTATGTATGTATGTATGTATGTATGTATGTATGTATGTATGTATGTATGTATGTATGTATGTATGTATGTATGTATGTATGTATGTATGTATGTATGTATGTATGTATGTATGTATGTATGTATGTATGTATGTATGTATGTATGTATGTATGTATGTATGTATGTATGTATGTATGTAAGAGTGTTGGGTGATGACGGCCCATTGAAAATCAAGACTATCCAAACGTGTCGCCATCTACTGGATTGTGACAGTTGATGTGACAGCAGCGCCACCAGTGTTGTAAACACTGATACTACTGGGCTTCATTTCCGCTTCATTCGCGATGAGGAACGCTAAACCAACTTTGTCTGCCGGCGACTCAAAAGACCAGAATTATGAAAAAAGCAGCTCACTTATCTATAGCATTGGCTTTCGGGAACTTTACCGTGAAGCCATGCTTGGTAAGATGTTCGCTAAGCTCAGAAAAACATAAATTTCGGCGGTGTTTTGGTTGGGATGGTGCCGTGAGCCTGTCGCTGTGTCGGTGAATGTCGGAATGACTCGTGAAATAACGTTAAACAATTTCATATGCATGTTGCCATGACTACAGGTGTTTTTCGAGAATCCGGGTCCACCTCATTTATGCCATTACAGCGACACGTTTAACATATTTTGATTATCCATCTATGGCTAATAGCATGGTTCCACATTATTTCCATAAAAATGTCATATTAAAATTAATAATTGTTAACAAAAACTTAGTGTTATAAAACCTAAGTGGCTTAAATTAATTTGCTGGTGCATGACTGCATATACTAAGGGATAGCATTCGGGGTTTGCACAAATCTGCATTATTACTGTGCTGTATGCTAGAATTGAATTAAAATTGTGGGACGCAATAGTTGAGCAAGGCTTAGAATACTGGTTTGTCATCTAGAAGAACTGTGTTTCATGCTGAGGTTACAATTGAATATTATTTGGCCTTACACATTTTATTTGCATTTTCTCAGGTTACATCTTCTGGTCACTGTTCCAAGCCATCGGCCCAATGATCTGGTTTTATCCACTCAACGAACTTGAGATTTCTGGCTATGAGAGTTTCGTGGTGGCATTATTCAGCCCGGCACTCGCTGGCATTCCCACAGTCAGACGGGCTCTCAATAACCGATGGGTTGTCGCCCTGCTACGTTTATTAACCCTTGCTTCACTGGCAAGTTTTCAGACATCCACAACGTTGCATCGCCTTATTGTGCTGGCGTTTGGCTGCTTCGCCATGATGCTCGTGTTTACAGCCTCATTCTGGAGTGGTTCACAGTACCAGAGGTAGGGAGGGTCAAATAAACAGATGTTATTGGCCAGTTTAGTTAATTTGTTAACAAACCTGGGTTATTTGTGTAGTTTATTTTATTAACACTGACCCATTCAATATATTTCCAGACCAGTTATGCCAATGATGGCCAGTCATCTACCAGACTTGAACATAGTGAGAGAAGTCTCTGGCTAAGCTCATGGCTCTGAAACTATGCAAGATGATCAGAAATTACTAAGATATTAGTGCACATAATTTTTTATACTGATCGTCTTCAAAAAATAAATATGGGAAACATGATACACTCTGCCTAGCAATGTTTGTGTAGGATGCTATATGTGTCTACTCATTCGGTCAGGTAATATTTTCAAACAGTGCTCTTTCAAAAACTTCCAATGCAAAGCCATATGAAAAAATACCATAACATTAACACAAAACAGATACTCTAAAGACACATAAGTATCCAGACACCTAAAAGAGTATCCAGACACCTAAGACATGCTTTCAAGCCCTTGTGCCCTAAATGATTAATTGTTTGTCATTGTTTCAGGACGTTGAGTTGCTGGGGATTTCTCCTCGGGTTATTTGCCTTCATCTGCAGTCGTGTTTGGTTTGTGTCTTTTGTCCCCACCTGGTGGGATAACAAGACAAACTCTGCCGTCATCGCACTTGGTGTCATTGCCACCATAGACAAAATTCTTGCCGGTGAGTAAATGATGAATCTGAATGAAATTTGACGGATGAATGCAACATATTCCTAGGGCACGATTGCATCACTATATCAGCACACAGAAAACTTCCTGCAACTCTTGTGATGCTGCCAGGATTATAAACATGTATGGAATTGTGTGCACATAATTTTTGTTTTCCACTTAACCAGTGGTTAAAGTATCGGAATAGTGGTGGAGTGGTTAAAGTATCGGAATAGTGGTGGAGTGGTTAAAGTATCGGAATAGTGGTGGAGTGGTTAAAGTATCGGAATAGTGGTGGAGTGGTTAAAGTATCGGAATAGTGGTGGAGTGGTTAAAGTATCACACACGCCAGGGAGACATCTAAGATAAGTTTGAATCCTCTTACTAGAGGTTTGAACATAAAACTGTTTTGTTCAGTCCATGTTCAATCAGCTGAGCACTTGGCTGCAGGCAGTTGTGGATAGTTCTGTATTAGTTGTGTACTAACTGGTACATGGCTGAATATTTCCCAGAGAACACAAGATGATGTTTGTTTGAGCTGGTCTCTTGGGGACTGAATTGTAATAGGCTCTGAGCAGTCATGTGGACTGGATACCACCCACAGTAAACAAATACTTTCTATAGTCAGGAAAAGATCAGTTGTGGGTAAATCATTAAATGCATTTGATTATAATCTTGCATGTTAAATATTTGTTAATTTTGCCAGGTGACGACATCTCGTCAGGGCGGAGACTGGAGCCAACTAAACCACCTAATTGGTTGGTGACGGGGGCAGCCTTTGGCAGCCTTCTTTACCTCACACACTGGATCTTTGGAGAAGCGTCCTTGTTGTGTCGGTGGACGGCAAAGGGTTACCCTAGTACTGGCCCAGCCCCGTATCCCTGGGGGTAAGTTGCAAGGCTCTAGAGGGTTAATTAATGGATTTTTTTTAGAATCACTATAGTTGCTGGTGTTTAGAAAACTTTGCAGGTAATAATGGATCTGGTAAAACGTTGAAAATTGTCTATCTGTTGTGCCTTGTGGCGTCTTAAATCCTGAACATTGTGTAGTGTTATACTCACTAAATGTGAGCTACATTCCTACACACTGTGGCTATATGCTAGACTTTCACAATTTTGAATTCAGCTTTAATAATCTAAAAATGTTCTGTGCCATAAATCTATCTAGTAATTTTAAACAATCAGAGGCGCATTACAGCACTATAGAGATTTTCTTTAAAAATTTAAATTGAAGCGCATTTTTAGAATACACAAGTAATTAATTCGCCAATATAAATAATAATTTATTAGTAATAATAGTACTCAAATAAGCTAATTATACTACAAGTTAATAATAAATAAATAATAATAAAAAAGTTTATGATAGTAGTACAGTAGTACATTAATTTGCCATGGTTGTTCTTACAAGGTGCAGTACTTGTTTGCAGAATGGCCGTGCTGGTGGCACTGTGGTTTGGGATGACCCTGGCACCCTGCACCCATGTGACCGCCAGTCGACTGTGGTGGTTGGTTGGCAGTGGCGCCCTCGTTGCCCTCTACTTCCTGTCTACCTGGCTCGCCTTCGTTGGTCTGTCTCTGCAAGTCTTCTTAGAACACATTTGCTGTATCCACAATTTTGGGAGTTGCATTCAAATAGTCGGTTAATTTGTGGTTCAGTTCAGTTTCAGTGCTGAGTTTCTGGACAGCCAGTTAACACTGGAGTGAGTTTCTTTTGGGGATTCAATTAAATATATTGGAAGTCATAATTAGTGCCACACACATTTTTAGCATATTCACTATGTCAATATAATATACACAAACCAGGATTATATTTCTAATATTCTTTCGTAACAAAATAACGTCTTTCCCACATCGTTGTCCATCTTGATTCGACATCGCTGCTTATGAAGATAACTAATTATAACGAGCAATAAAACAATTACAAGTGAAACAGTCATCACAAGCATCATAGGTCCAAGCTGACATATTCATCCATTAAGTAAAAAATCTGTAAAATCATACAAGAGACCTTACTGGCTGTTTGAGGTTTCATTTAGTGTCCTGATTGCCCATACCAGGTGATGCGAAATAAAGCATTTATTCCAGATATAGCATATGTTTCAGATGTTGTGAAATAATATGAATAAGTGTTCTGATTTATTCATCAGGTTTTTTTTCATCTTGATGAAAATTTGCCTCAAACGTACTTATTTTGCTATTAACAATATTTTATTAATTTATTTGAAAAATGAGGAACAAACAGTCTACCTTTAATACACAATGATCCAAAATAAATGTACTTTGTTTTACAGCCGGCCTCCTATTGGCCGTGTACACAATGTCCATCTGGCCAGAAACGCTTGACCGCCTGACAATGTGTCCACCCGCAAGGACACTGGTCACTGCTATAGCTGTCTACCTCTTTGAGATACTCTTCTCCGTGTGGACCGTGGCCTACAACTTTGTTCCGGGGGGTGTCTACACCCGTGAACACACCGACTACCTCGTGGCTCTTGTCATAGGTCTGCTGGGACTTGGAGTCATCAGCAACAGGGGTAAATACCATTACCATTCGACACCATTACCATTCTTCACCATTACCATTCGACACCATTACCATTATGTACCACTACCATTCTACACCATTACCATTCTCAACCATTACAATTCTATTCCACTACCATTCTACACCATTACCATTCTACACCATTACCATTCTACACCATTACCATTCTGTACCATTACCATTCTACACCATTACCATTCTGTACCACTACCATTCTACACCATTACCATTCTATTCCATTATCATTCTACACCATTACCATTCTACACCATTACCATTCTGAATCTTTACAATTCTATACCACTACCATTCTACACCATTACCATTCTCAATCTTTACCATTCTGTACCACTACCATTCTACACCATTACCATTCTACACCATTACCATTCTGTACCACTACCATTCTACACCATTACCATTCTATACCATTACCATTATGTATCATTGCCATTCTATACCATTACCATTCTACACCATTACCATTCTACACCACTACCATTCTACACCATTACCATTCTACACCATTACCGTTCTACATCATTTCCGTTCTACACCATTTCCATTCTACACCATTACCACTCTACACCATTACCTATCTACACCATTACCATTCTACACCATTACCATTCTACACCATTACCATTCTACACCATTACCATTCTACATCATTACTATTCTATACCATTATCATTCCTTTTGGTATTGCAGCATCAAAGGGAAACCAAATTCTTTGATTATTTAGGTGTAATAATAGTGTACAAGGAAAAAGAACTAATAATACTGCTCTACAAAACAATAGTTAGGCCTCATTTAGAATATTGTATACAAGCATGGAGGCCATATCACAAGAGGGACATTGATATGCTAGAAAGAGTACAAAGGAGACCAACCAAAATCATACAAGAACTTAGGGACATTAGTTGTGAAATGTGTCTAAATGAATATGGTTTAACAACACTAGAAACCAGGAGATTGAGAGGCGATCAGATAGAAGTGATAACATTTATTGAACGGTATGAACGTATTGACAGAAATATTTGTTCTCTGTTAAGGAAGAGAGAAGGACTAGAGGACATGGAGTTATATTAGGAAAGAAGCAGTGTAGATATTAGAAAATCCTCACGTTCACAAAGAATAGTAAATGAATGGAAGAGATTATCAGCTGATTGTGTAGGTGCTAGTAGTGTTGTTATGTTAAAAAAAAAATTGACACATACCTAAGAAGGGCGAGATGCACTTAGATAGATAGGTTGGACTCTCAGTAAGCCAAAGTTCTCCATCTGCCATCTAGAGTTGATTCTTGTTAAATCTTGATTTTCCTGATATACCTCATGCCCAGAGGCTTTCAGGGCTGGCCTTGGTGACTCAACATCTATCAGCAGATTAATTTCTTGATGAAACCTCTCTGTACATCATACAAAATATGTTTTACAATAACTTTATTAACATCTTAACATACTTTTTTTAACATAACTGACTGTTTGTATTAAGAGAGCATATACCCCCACTCCCCTGAGCACATAAGCTTCGTTGGACTATTAATTTCGTGTAAAGGCCTAGTCCAATGTCTGGTAGGAGAAGAAAAAGAAGTAATAATAATGCTTTATTCGCTGTTTTCAACATGCAGTGTACATTTCATGTCACACTCCCCCACACTCCCCCACACTCCCCCACACTCCCCCACACTCCCCCACATTCTCACACACTCTCCCATACTCCCCCACACTCCCACACTCCCCCACACTCTCCCATACTCCCCCACACTCTCCCACACTCTCCCATACTCCCTCATATATACGTACGTACGTATATATGAGGTACATGTCTATCATACTTTATGTATGTATGTACGTACGTACGTACGTACGTACGTACGTACATACAGACGTACACACGTACATACAGACGTACACGTACATACAGACGTACACACGTACGTACATACATACACACGTACGTACATACAGACACACACACATACAGACACACACACACACACACAGACACACACACACACACATACAGACACACACACATACAGACACACACACACACACGCACGCACGCACGCAGACAGACACCACACACACAACAGACACTCACTCACACACACACACACACACACACACACATACGCAGACACAACATTTAGCATCCTTACTACTATTTTCATACATTGTCATCATCTTGTGTCTTGTGTTCCAGCGGAGATAAAGAAGGAGAGCTATAAATCATATTCGGCATTTGTCCTCATTGGGAGAAAGAAAATGCCACATGCAAGAGTTAGTACAAGTAAGTACAGTAAGAGTTAGTACAAGAAGGTACAGCAAGAGTTAGTACAAGTAAATACAGCAAGAGTTAGTACAAGTAAGTACAGTAAGAGTTAGTACAAGTAAGTACAGCAAGAGTTAGTACAAGTAAGTACAGCAAGAGTTAGTACAAGTAAATACAGCAAGAGTTAGTACAAGTAAGTACAGCAAGAGTTAGTACAAGTAAATACAACCAGAGTTAGTACAAGTAAGTACAGATGATATGGCATTGGTGAAGAAGCTTTGCTAGTAATGCAATGTAAATGTTGTGTTATAAGTACTGCAGTTTCTTTTATAAATTAATTGTGTGTTTGAACATTATATTTATGGGCATTGGTCTACGGAAGACTTGTACTCTTTGTCAGTGAGACATGTTTGTGATAACACTAGTTGTGTACGTGTCACTGACACTTATGTGTGACATATTTTCCCACTGTTCTGACATCCCTTCCCTGCAGCGTTCCTGGTCATTCTCGTGGTGGGACTTGTGGGGTTCGCCACCCGATACCCTGCCCAGACCTTCTCACACCCTCCAAAGGTGAGTGAGCATTTCCGTCTGTAATGTTACATATGTCCCAGGCCAACGTCTCTGAATGAAGGTTTTTACTTTAACTATAAGTTAAACCATGCCAACATGAGATGCATCTTGAATAAAATAGGGCAAGTTCAGAGGGAAACTACGATGTCCCCAGCAATATGAATGTCATAAATTGTTATGCGAAAAACTGCTTCAAATTTTAACTCATTGAGGAGTGGTGTTTGCACTGTCACCCACAGTTTTCACAATATCAACTAATTTTCATTCTCTTCAGTGGTTTTTTACTAGTGGCTCTGGTTTCCAGTCTGTCGACTGTGATTTTCACCGCTGGCTCTGGTTTCTATATTATTACTGTAGTTGGAAACAGTTGCAAGACATTAAATAAAATGTGGAATTTGTCAAAAGGCATCAGCATAAATACATTTGGGTAACAGCTACAGCATGATACATGATAAGTTAATCTAAATATTCCAGATTGTTTCACGATGGAAAATTGATATGGATAAGAACCTGTGCTTCCTCGTATTATCTGTGACACTGGTTTATATTTTATGGCATTGATTGGCTTAAACATTGTCTGCTTGAAACTGTATGTTTATACAATAATTTATTTATATTTTATTTATTTTAGCTTATTTAATTATTTATCTTAGCGTATTTATGTTATTCATTTATATTTTAAATTTAGTCAGCATGTTGTGTTAATATGTGCTTTAATTGGTGTTTAATGACTTTGAAAACGCTATAGTAAGAAAAGAAAAAAATTATTATTGAAGAAATGTAGCCGTGGTCAAGACAATGACCGTTTAGATGGACGTGTCACATGTTACAGGTGCAGCCAATGGCAGACTTTACAGCTGCCATTTGGACGTACCATTTTGGCTATGACAACAAAGGATGGCCCAGCCTCGAACGGTCAGCACAAATGCTCAATAAAACAGGTAATGTTAGGTTTTTTAAACTTTTATTTAATATTATGTTTATGGGACTAAACTACATATGTTGAAAGTATATGGTCTGTCAAATTGTATTGCAGTACTTTATTAAACTCATAACATGCGTCAACTTGCTGTCGTTTGTTTAAATTAACGTTGGCTTACCGTCATTTAGAAGTATGTGCAAGTTCACTCCAAACTGCTGTGATTTACACACTTCTATGAATTATGAATGTGTGTGTAACTACAAACAGTACGGGTGTGTTATGTGAATGGATAGAGTAGTCTGTGTGTATTAATGGCAGTGTGGCTGAATGTTTCCTAGCAAACGTACGATGGTGTTTGAGTGAACACATTAGTAAAATACAGTGGTATAGTAGCTAAAGCTACCGATTCTCGACTTAGAGAACCCGGGTTTGAATGCTGTGTGACCATGGCAAACCTTGGGCAAGTTTTAATGCTCTACATTGCTTCAGTTCACCCAGCTGTATGAATGAGAACCTGGCTATAGACATAGGTGGATATTTGTAAACAAATAGTCTTCACACATTAATTGCAGCATGCCTCGATGCTTCTCAGAGAAGCCGAAATGAAGTTTGATTAAACAGGTCTGACAGGGAGTAAAGTGTAAAGTGCTTTGAGCAGTTGTGAGGATTGGGTACTGTGCAATGTAAGAACTTATCTTTACCTTTACATCTGCCAGGTTTAAGTTTAAAGCGACATGATCCGTTCGTGGCTTTTTATTTTTATTGCAGAATCATGTTATACGGTAAAAATTATACGTATTATAGCGTAAAGACAGTCAAAATATGTTTTCATGTACCATTTAGGGGTTCAAAATAGACGCAATAAGGGCGCTTAACTCTGTGTACACATTGACCACGAGGCTTTTTCAAAACCGTTGTAGACGTGGCTAAAACCCAGAAGGAAATGCATGTTCACGTGATGCAGTATCACGTGAACACAAGTTGACACCACACCCAGCCAGGTGCACGGCTCCCAGTTGGTAAAGGTCAAAGGGTGGGTGTCACTCGTGGCGATTTGAGTGACAGCATCGGGATTCTTATAAACATTCGACATTTAACATTACGAAGTCAGTTCTGTTTCGATAAAACATTTATTGGCGGTCAGGACGCTACAATAGTTGTAACTTATAATTTTGCAATAAAAATATAAAGCCACGAACTGATCATGTCGCTTTAACCCTCTGAGCATTAACCATGTAAGAACTCTCCACTGTGGTGTGACAGGTGCTGACGTGATAACATTACTTGAGAGTGACGCATCTAAACCCTTTCTCGGAAACAACGACCTAGGGATGTGGCTGGGGGAACGACTAGGGATGTATGTTGACTTTGGGGTGTCGACCAAGGACCACACCTGGGGGTAGGTGGACGTACCCTTACTTGGAAGTGCAGTGGTCTCCTCAGAAACCAACAAGGACAAATCTGAGGCTGAAATGAATGTGCAAATGATAGATATGATGATTTTATATCAAATGATGCACCTGTAATAGAGTATTTTTGAGAAATGCTTGAGATATGAGAATGCTCCAAATATTATGGAATGACTAATTGTACTGTTTAACACTAATATATATAATATATATATACATATACATATACATATACATATACATATACATATACATATACATATACATATACATATACATATACATATACATATACATATACATATACATATACATATACATATACATATATATATATTATATTATATTATATTATATTATATTATATTATATTAATATTAATATTAATATTAATTAATATTCTATATTAATCATCCAAAACGTATCAATGGACTTCAGGTGTGTTCTGTTTATTCCAGTGATTATTATGGCCAGTATTTATCTTCCATTGAATGTTTATTTTGTTTATCACACTACGTGGAGGTTAATCTGAACTGTATTTTCCAGGAATCTGATTCTGTCAAAGTACCCGATTGTGAAGTCGACCCACCATATGTTACCTTCTCCAGAAGGTAGTGTGTCATTTAGTTTGTCTGTTGTCCTTTGCTACACTTACCATATATGCTCATTGATTCATAACATTATTACTAACTTAAGATGTCTTTCACTGCGTCAAAATGTACGCTATCAGTACACATAGTTACCGATGCACATGTATCATATCAGAAACCATCGTATTACCATACGTCAACTATTCGCCAATAGATGCTATATGTGTTGTGACTGTTATCAACAAATATTAAGCAAGCAAAACGTGTACAACTGCAAGCACTCCCAAAAACGACATTGAATTCACCAGTCACTAGCACCCTTATTTGTTGCGTGATTTCTCTGGTCCTGCAATCATGCGGAAGCTCACTCTTTCTGCTATTTAAACTTAGGATTTTTTCCTGATGACAGTCGTTAAAGTATAATAAACGGACTACAATTGTGGCATATCTGATGTTGTAAACATTGGTGAGTCATGGTTGTTGACGCAGTTCACCCTACTTGTTGCTAGATATGTCACTTTACATTCTCATGCAGTAAACACCACCCACTTTGAAAGTTTGGCAAAACTAGAGTGAAACTTACATTGTCTGAGTCCGCATGACATCACGGTCAACCAAACAACAGAAAGAATCCTGACACTGTCTGCTTTGTTTGACATAAGTTATTTTGACGTCACGTTGACGTATATTATATATATTAGTGTTAAACTGTACAATTAGTCATGTTCAAAATTCTGCTTACCAGCAACAGCAGGATTTGTGAAAGTGAAATTGCTACAACTTGTTACTATTTAGTTACAGTATATGACAGCACTGTTCCTTACAGCTAAACATGCAAAGTCTAGCAGGCATTGTCTTTGATATGGTTACACTATCCAACTATAAATAATGTTAATTACTTATGGATAAGTAGGTTTTGAAATGAAGTTGTGTGACAAGTGAATTGTTGTAGGGAAAAGTGAAAGATTATGTTTACTTGTCCTCTGAACAAGTAAACATAAGTGACAGATTTCAAACCCTGGGAATAAATGTATTCACATTAATTGCACCGACTTGTTGACCTGTAGGTGAACTTGCACCAGCGATTACAGCAACAATCAACTTTACTGGTCACCTCATTGACTTTGTGGTCACTCACATGGGCAATGATGGAGACAATCTTGACCGTAAAGTCCAGGCAGAGTTTCTTTCTGAAGAACTCAGGAAAGCGTAAGTTTTGTCTCACAATTCCTCTGCCTGTGTCCGTGTGAAATAGCTAAATTTGAGATTTTTCAACTCACTAAGGATACATTCAGGTAACTATTTTCGAACAGTTTTTTGCCATTTGTAATTAATTAGTTGATTTTGTTTTATTACATGTCTTGAATATAGGGGTTAATTGGAAGAACACTTAAAAAATTTGAAATAATTTTGGTTGTGTTGAAGTTCCTTAAAAAGTTCCTAAAACTTATTAGTATTCTTCTTCAGTCTGTTTTATGTCACATGACATTGGTCATGTGACATGGACATACCAGCAGATTTCTTGAGTGTTATTATGTCGAGTGATATTCCATGAAAGAACAAATAAACAGCAATTTTGTATGATGAAATAATAAACTGATTCATTTGTCGGACTTAGGGAGAATCCTGCTGTGTTCCTTGGCTATGTCACATCGTCACCGTACAGTCGAGACTACAAGCAGTTGACAGGTCATGGCGGGGTCAAGGACATTGATGACACTGACACGAACAGATGGTGTGAATACATCATGTATAAACGGCTCATACGGTGAGTTGCTGGAAAATGTGACCAAGATGAGACAATAAGATGTTTCACGAACAAATATTTGTTGGTTTTATTGCATATTCAGATAGAACATATTCAGAGTGAAAAATTCTACAAAATGTTTAAGTATTCACACTTTTCCAGAGATACAGCTATTTGAATGTCGAAATCACTAAAAGTATATTTTTGAGAAAAATTACTTCAAATATTTCACACCATTGGCTGTGGTTTTCACAGAGTCAGTCATCTGTGGTTTTCACAATTTTATCTGGTTTTAACTCATGGTTGTCGATTTCCCTCTATAGCCATGGCTCTGATTTTTTTATTTTGCTATAGTTTAGGCATAACGTATGTTGACAGGCTGCAAATATATCCCTGACAATTTTCATATAATTGTATTTAGATGACACCTTAGATTGTCCACTAATTTCACCAACAGTAAATACCCAAGGTAACATGTTTGTTTGAGTTTAGCTGAAATGAGACTAGATCTACGGTACTATGTAACAATTGTTTTGTTGCCACTAAATAAAACGTTTTAAAATAACTAATTGTTTCGTTATCTCTTCATCCATGTGTAACACTAATTACCTCTGGTAGTCTACGTGATTCACACCACATTTGGGATATCAAGGATAAAGATTATTTGCAAATTGTTACAATG
Organism: Ridgeia piscesae; assembly: GCA_025642075.2. Classification (NCBI taxonomy): domain Eukaryota; kingdom Metazoa; phylum Annelida; class Polychaeta; order Sabellida; family Siboglinidae; genus Ridgeia; species Ridgeia piscesae. Next base: position 132,210 of record JAODUO010000262.1, read on the forward strand.
AATGTTTGTTTATTTTCACACGACAGACTGGGCTACGCACGCGTCTCTAATGGTGGTCTCAGCGACACAGAACTGCAGATGGCCCGATTCCGAATACCCGAAGATCCAGATAACTATAAGGACCACACGAAAATTGTGACAGATCGTTCTCGTGTCGACCGCAGTGTCAGGTTCACAAAGAAGTGAGTTACTTGTTTGACTTCTCTCTGTGCAACGTATAGGACCAAGGTGTGGGGTACTCAGTACATTCAGGTGGCTGGTGTCTCTGTCATGTCTTTCTGCATCTCTTTT
>JAODUO010000262.1:135000-140000 GCA_025642075.2 Ridgeia piscesae
CATGAGTACCCCAAAGTACTTCATCTAAGTGTCATAAGTACTAACAAACACCACATGAGTACCCCAAAGTACTTCATCTAAGTGGCATAAGTACCACATGAGTACCCCAAAGTACTTCATCTAAGTGTCATAAGTACCAACAAGTACCACATGAGTACCCCAAAGTACTTCATCTAAGTGGCATAAGTACCAACAAGTACCACATGAGTACCCCAAAGTACTTCATCTAAATGTCATAAGTACTAACAAACACCACATGAGTACCCCAAAGTACTTCATCTAAGTGTCATAAGTACCAACAAGTACCACATGAGTACCCCAAAGTACTTCATCTAAGTGTCATAAGTACCAACAAGTACCACATGAGTACCCCAAAGTACTTCATCTAAGTGTCATAAGTACCAACAAGTACCACAGGAGTGCCCCAAAGTACTTCATCTAAGTGTCATAAGTACCAACAAGTACCACATGAGTACCCCAAAGTACTTCATCTAAGTGTCATAAGTACCAACAAGTACCACATGAGTACCCCAAAGTACTTCATCTAAGTGTCATAAGTACCAACAAGTACCACAGGAGTACCCCAAAGTACTTCATCTAAGTGTCATAAGTACCAACAAGTACCACATGAGTACCCCAAAGTACTTCATCTAAGTGTCATAAGTACCAACAAGTACCACAGGAGTGCCCCAAAGTACATCATTTAAATGTCACAAGTACCAACAGGTACCATACGAGTACCCCAAAGTACTTCATCTAAATGTCACAAGTACCACATACGTACTCCAAAGTACTTCATCTATCTAAAACAATTACCACACAAGTATCTAAGGTACTTCATCTAAGAACACAAGTACCACATGGGTACCCCAAGGTACCTCATCTACGGGATCTCAATGAACAAAACAAATCCCACACATATTTATAATATTTTCAGTTGTCGCTGTGACTGTGTTATGGGTGAAAGTATCCTATCCAAGATGACATTAACACTCAAAGAGCAGTTGATGATTAAGAAGTTTGTGTTGTAGCAATTGTGATATTTCATTACTTCAAGTACGGGGGTGGGTAGCCTTTGTTGATCTCAGAAGGTGCAGAGTTTATTTTGTTATTATTGCTAGAAAGTTTTGGTGTATTTTGGTTCATTTTCAGTGTAATCCGCTGGCTGGCAGGACGTTGATGTGTCCTCGCATGCTTCAAAGTGCCTCAATTATTTGCTCATTTTGCTAGTCTATATATAATTGTATTAAACCAATTTTCTTAAAATTCATAAAAGTCCACCTAGTATCCACTGCGGAGAGCTCACTCAATTGTATACTCACAGCTTCAATTACAGAACATCGGGAAATCTCTCTAACTTATATTGTACTGTTCTACATTGTCTGTTTCTTGAGCCAAGTCACAGGAACAGTGTTGAAACACTGCTAGTGGTAGTGAAGTTAGCAGTGATCCTCACGGAGGGAGAAAGTTGGCTTGGCAGTTTTGTTTTTTAAACAACTCGTGTATGATGACTCGTGACTCGGTATGTTATACAGGGAATATACGAAAGACTAAGCTTGACTGTCCATCTGTGATCACTATCGACAGTTGGAACCACATCTGTTTATATTTAAGTCAAGGAAGATGAAAACATCAACATTCTTATGTCATCATTCAAATGTTTCCCTGGTGAACTGTGACTGGAGAAAGAGATTAAACGAAGTAAAATGTTATTGGGATAACATCTGGGATTGTCAAAATGACAGGAGCAACTAAGGCTGGTTCCTGATATGTGTATAACCCGTTCTACTCAACACATGTTTAGCGGTTATGTGACATTATAATGCCCACTTGTCTTGGATGTATAGATTTACCAGTGGGGGAGTCAGTCGTGAACGGTCAAGTTCACCATGTCATGATTACAATGTATACAAACCCACTGGAATGCAGCAGAATGACGTGTAGTGTCGAAATAATGACGTGTAATGTCGGGGTAATGACGTGTACGAGTTGTGTCACTGAACCTGACATCGGGTCGGATGACATGTCGGTTCGCTGCAGCTCAGTGGAGAGTTCTACAAGACTAATATGATTACTTGAAATGTACACTATTGTGCAGTTGGTGCAGTCTACAATTGGTACATACGTTATGTGGTGAAAGGAGACATTGTTATAATGGTCGGTCACACAGGTTTGCGGAAATAAACCACACATGGCGCCACCTTTTGATTGGAAAGTGTATCAATACACATTGATGCTGTCGCCGATACCCATACTGGTGTATTGCGTCATGACAGCTGTGTCAAATTTGGTGACACTGTTGACAGCAGACGGTGGTTGAGGTCTTTGTCATTTGATCAGACTCTTATGTACAGAACTGAATGTTTGTGCAAACTGTTGGATCCACTCATGAGCAGTTGACTAACCATGTGACCCACCATGGAGGACTGGGCTCTTAAGTCTCACAGGTCTGTCCAGCTCTCAGTCTAAAAATACCTCTCTCAGTCGTGTCCCATCAATTTAGTGATTTCAGCAGTAATGCATACCCTGGAGACGCATGTTGCAATGTCCAGTTTATATTCACAACAAAGATTCCAAAATGGCCAAAATCTATGAACCATAATTTTAAGATGTAATAGACAATATCAGTTGAATTATCTCATTTTTTCAAAAGTATGCTTCAGGTTTAGGAGTAAATGAAAAGGTGCTTAGATATTTCAACAATCCTGTAATCCCTGCCTTGCCATGGCAGATCACGTGACACAGTTCAGTAGAGTACAGCTGTTTATGTGGGTGTGTCACGTTAGCTCCTGTGAATTGTATGTACTGCACCGTGTGTTATTCTAACACCAAGTGTACCTCTTGGTAATTTGTATATATCTATCAGAAGAGTGCCTCATTAAAATGTAACACACTATGTCGTTCTGTGTTAATTCGATACGCCGTATAAAACATGTAATATTGTTAACCTTGTTGCTATATTTGAACAAGATTGCCCTTCAGGGAGACAAATCTTGAGTGAATAAGTAAGCTTTTGACTTATAGGGAGCCCAATAATAATAATTGTAAAATTTCTAGTGCCTATATCCTTAAAAACATTCAAGCTCAGAGCCGCAACAAACAAAACCATTTAGCTAGTCATACACGGGGACAGGCAAAAGTCGTCATTGGAACATGGAACTGCGGAAAATCTATGGTTGAAAAGCAATTTCAAACAAATATGTTTACAATTTCTTACGAAAGGTGTCTATAGTTTCAAAATATTTAAACGCAATAAATCAAATCAGTTTATTGTCCTTAAAAAGGATATGCATTTTACAACTCATGATCACATCTAAAATATATGGGATGGTCGCAACAAAATGCAAATGAATTTCCAGATGTATCCACTACAAGAACAATTCAACCGGGTGACATCAATATGACTCATTTAGCATTCAACATTCTAATGGCCACAGGCACAAAACTGCTGCTATATTGAGATGTTTTACATTTTATACAATGGTGTCTCCTTTGAGACGGAAGTACATGGAAGAACGTAGAGAGCCACCGGGTGATCAGAGACAGCACGAACTTTCTTCAAAATTGCATGGTCGATTATTTCGATTTTATTAAGAGAGGCTCAATTATGCTACGGTAAAGGCATAGAAGAAGTAGTGGATCAACGTAGAAAGCTCGTAACTTTCGAAGAACGTGCAGTCGCTGCTGAGACTTCTTTTGCACGGCTGTAACATGCTCTGTAAATGACAATTTTTCATCTAACATAACACCGAGGTACTTGAATGAGTCAACCTGTTCCACAGGTTCACCGTTGATGACAATAGGACTAATGACAGTTCTATATTACGACGGAAGTCGATGTACATTTCTTTAGTTTTTGGAAACATTTAGATGCAGAATTTTTTTACTGCACCAACTAGAGAAACGTACCACTGAAGAAAGATATGACTGGTATGAGGCAAAATCACTCAAAAGAGCTAGCATGGCTGTATCATCAGAAAACCTCACAAATTGGGTAGATGGATCAACACTCCAAATTGTTGGTGCAGCACGTTTGCCAGTATTCAGCTTATAAAATATATTAAAACACGTAATCTATACAGACGACGTAAGACTTCTGGCATTAGCACAATCAACCCGCTGTGTGAGAAGGTACCCAACAACGTCTCGTTACTGCCCCGTGGCTTAGACATCTGAAAGCACGTCGAAAATGGACCAACCGGACGCGTGTGTACAAATACGAAAACTGACGATATTTAAACAACACAAACGCTTGTACAATCAGTTGTTTCTGCATTCTCTTTCAAGTAGTAACATGATCAGTCGTGTTTGCGCCGACGTATTAACCGGACTGAACCTAGGCTAAGTGATTAACCCGGTTTGCCCGGTTACACGCGCACATCTAATCCAAATTTCACTCACGGAGTAACAAATGGGTTTATTATTAAGAATCGACTTCGGATCAAACCGCCTTATGTCGTGGGCACCGTTGTCCGAAACAACTGGTGGCATAATTATGTAGGCCACGCGCATGAGCATAATTATTAAGTGGTGACCTCATTGCTATCCAAATGCGGTCGTACGTTACCTCAACGGTCTGTTGTTTCGTCTATTTAAATTAATCAGGCTGCCACCAATAGATTCACGATTCGCATGTCACGTGGACTAGGAAGCGTTAGGTTTATCGGGAGTCCGTCCAAAATTCTCCATTTGATTCTACTTTCCACTATTAACTGAGAGGGTCCATCGTCATGCTTACAAGTGTGTGCAGAACGATGTTCCACCTCGGTGAATCAACAATAGGTTTCTTCCATTTCAACGTGTGAAATCTTTATGTCTTCTAGCTTCTTACAGATGAAAGGGAACAAAGAAGAATGTTTCCCTGACTTTATGGCTCGCCGTTTCAGAAGGATTGAACTTGTTACAAACTTTCAGAAATTATTGGTTTGACCTATAGAAGTGGTTACGTTTATAGGGAGGGAGCAGGGGGGGAGAGAGAGAGAGGGAGAGGGAGAGAGAGA
>JAODUO010000262.1:155000-177500 GCA_025642075.2 Ridgeia piscesae
ACTCGTTGTTGTACACCAGTGCTGCCACCTGTCGTATAATATGTGTTAAGCATGTCAAAAGCCGATTATTTTACGGATTAACAATTACGGTTATAGAATTGCACATGCATTAGGAACGTAATCCTATGTAACAATGGTTGACTAGCTGGTTCTGCTTCCTACGGTGGCATTAACATGCTGAGTAATGTAAGTTCCATTCGACAGATGGCGCCATTATGGCGATGCATTTTCTCCTCGACACATCTTAGTGACCTCACGTCCTCCCAACAGTACACATCGTAGCGACCTCACGTCCTCCCAACAGTACACATTGCAGTGACCTCACGTCCTCCAAACAGTACACATCGTAGTGACCTCACGTCCTCCCAACAGTATACATCGTAGCGACCTCACGTCCTCCGAACAGTACACATTGTAGTGACCTCACGTCCTCCCAACAGTACACATCGTAGTGACCTCACGTCCTCCCAACAGTACACATCGTAGTGACCTCACGTCCTCCCAACAGTACACATTGTAGTCACCTCACGTCCTCCCAACAGTACACATCGTAGTGACCTCACGTCCTCCCAACAGTATACATCGTAGCGACCTCACATCCTCCCAACAGTACATATCGTAGTGACCTCACGTCCTCCCAACAGTACACATCATAGTGTCCTCACGTCCTCCCAACAATACACATCGTAGCGACCTCACGTCCTCCCAACAGTACACATCGTAGTGACCTCACTTCCTCCCATCAGTACATATCGTAGTGACCTCACGTCCTCCCAACAGTACACATCGTAGTGACCTCACGTCCTCCCAACAGTACACATCGTAGCGACCTCACGTCCTCACAACAGTACACATCGTAGTGACCTCACGTCCTCCCAACAGTACAGATCGTAGTGACGTCACGTCCTCACAACAGTACACATCGTAGCGACCTCACGTCCTCCCAACAGTACACATCGTAACGACCTCACGTCCTACCAACAGTACACATCGTAGTGAACTCACGTCCTCCCAACAGTACACATCGTAGCGACCTCACGTTCTCACAACAGTACACATCGTAGTGACCTCACGTCCTCCCAACAGTACAGATCGTAGGGACGTCACGTCCTCACAACAGTACACATCGTAGCGACCTCACGTCCTCCCAACAGTACACATCGTAACGACCTCACGTCCTACCAACAGTACACATAGTAATGAACTCACGTCCTCCCAACAGTACACATCGTAGCGACCTCACGTCCTCCCTATAGTACACATCGTAGTGACCTCACATCCCCCCAACAGTACACATCGTAGTGACCTCACGTCCTCCCAACAGTACACATCGTAGTGACCTCACGTCCTCCCAACAGTATACATCGTAGCGACCTCACGTCCTCACAACAGTACACATCGTAGTGACCTCACGTTCCTCCCAACAGTACACATCGTAGTGACCTCACGTCTTCCCAACAGTGCACATCGTAATGACCTCACGTCCTCCCAACAGAACACATCGTAGTGACCTGACGTCCTCCCAACAGTACACATCGTAGGGACCTCACGTCCTCCCAACAGTATACATCGTAGTGAACTCACGTCCTCCCAACAGTACACATCGTAGCGACCTCACGTCCTCCTAATAGTACACATCGTAATGACCTCACATCCCCCCAACAGTACAAATCGTAGTGACCTCACGTCCTCCCAACAGTACACATTGTAGCGACCTCACGTCCTCCCAACAGTACACATCGTAGTGACCTCACGTCCTCCCAATAGTACACATCGTAGTGACCTCACGTCCTCCTAACAGTACACATCGTAGTGACCTCACGTCCTCACAACAGTACACGTCGTAGTGACCTCACGTCCTCCCAACAGTACACATTGTAGTGACCTCACGTCCTCACAACAGTACACATCGTAGTGAACTCACGTCCTCCCAATAGTACACATCGTAGTCACCTCACGTCCTCCTAACAGTACACATCGTAGTGACCTCACGTCCTCACAACAGTACACGTCGTAGTGACCTCACGTCCTCCCAATAGTATACATCGTAGTGACCTCACGTCCTCCCAGCAGTACACATCGTAGTGACCTCACGTCCTCCCAATAGTACACATTGTAGTGACCTTACGTCCTCCCAACAGTACACATCGTAGTGACCTCACATCCATCCTCCCAACAGTACACATTGTAGTGACCGCACGTCCTCCCAACAGTACACATTGTAGTGACCTCACATCCTCCCAACAGTACACATTGTAGTGACCTCACGTCCTCCCAACAGTACACATTGTAGTGACCTCACGTCCTCCCAATAGTACACATCGTAGTGACCTCACGTCCTCACAACAGTACACATCGTAGTGACCTCACGTCCTCCCAATAGTACACATCGTAGTGACCTCACGTCCTCCCAACAGTACACATCGTAGTGACCTCACGTCCTCCCAATAGTACACATCGTAGTGATCTCATGTCCTCCCAATAGTACACATCGTAGTGACCTCACGTCCTGCCAATAGTACACATCGTAGTGACCCCACGTCCTCCCAATAGTACACATCGTAGCGACCTCACGTCCTCCAAACAGTACACATCGTAGTGACCTCACATCCTCCCAACAGTACACATTGTAGTGACCTCACGTCCTCCCAATAGTACACGTCGTAGTGACCTCACATCCTCGCAACAGTATACATTGTAGTGACCTCACGTCCTCCCAACAGTACACATCGTAGTGACCTCACGTCCTCCCAATAGTACACATCGTAATGACCTCACATCCTCCCAACAGTACACATCGTAGTGACCTCACGTCCTCCCAATAGTACACATCGTAGTGATCTCATGTCCTCCCAATAGTACACATCGTAGTAACCTCACGTCTTGCCAATAGTACACATCGTAATGACCCCACGTCCTCCCAATAGTACACATCGTAGCGACCTCACGTCCTCCAAACAGTACACATCGTAATGACCTCACATCCTCCCAACAGTACACATTGTAGTGACCTCACGTCCTCCCAATAGTACACATCGTAGTGACCTCACATCCTCCCAACAGTACACATTGTAGTGACCTCACATCCTCCCAACAGTACACATCGTAGTGACCTCACATCCTCCCAACAATACACATTGTAGTGACCTCACATCCTCCCAACAGTACACATCGTAGTGACCTCACATCCTCCCAACAGTACACATTGTAGTGACCTAACATCTTTCCAACAGTACACATCGTAGAGACCTCACATCCTCCCAACAGTACACATCGTAGTGACCTCACGTCCTCCCAACAGTACACATAGTAGTGACCTCACGTCCTCCCAACAGTACACATCGTAGTGACCTCACGTCCTCCGAACAGTACAATCGTAGTGACCTCACATCCTCCCAACAGTACACATCGTAGTGACCTCACGTCCTCCCTACAGTACACATCGTAGTGACCTCACGTCCTCCCAACAGTACACATCGTAGTGACCTCACGTCCTCCCAACAGTACACATCGTAGTGACCTCACGTCCTCCCAACAGTACACATCGTAGTGACCTCACATCCTCACAACAGTACACATTGTAGTGACCTCACATCCTCCCAACAGTACACATCGTAGTGACCTCACGTCCTCCCAACAGTACACATCGTAGTGACCTCACGTCCTCACAACAGTACACATCGTAGTGACCTCACGTCCTCCCAATAGTACACAACGTAGTGACCTCACGTCCTCCCAACAGTACACATCGTAGTGACCTCACGTCCTCCCAATAGTACACATCGTAGTGATCTCATGTCCTCCCAATAGTACACATCGTAGTGACCCCACGTCCTCCCAATAGTACACATCGTAGCGACCTCACGTCCTCCAAATAGTACACATCGTAGTGACCTCACATCCTCCCAACAGTACACATTGTAGTGACCTCACGTCCTCCCAATAGTACACGTCGTAGTGACCTCACATCCTCGCAACAGTATACATTGTAGTGACCTCACGTCCTCCCAACAGTACACATCGTAGTGACCTCACGTCCTCCCAATAGTACACATCGTAATGACCTCACATCCTCCCAACAGTACACATCGTAGTGACCTCACATCCTCCCAATAGTACACATCGTAGTGATCTCATGTCCTCCCAATAGTACACATCGTAGTGACCTCACGTCCTCCCAACAGTACACATCGTAGTGACCTCACGTCCTCCCAATAGTACACATCGTAGTGACCTCACATCCTCCCAACAGTACACATCGTAGTGACCTCACGTCCTCCAACAGTACACATCGTAGTGACCTCACATCCTCCCAACAGTACACATCGTAGTGACCTCACGTCCTCCCAACAGTACACATCGTAGTGACCTCACGTCCTCCCAATAGTACACATCGTAGTGACCTCACGTCCTCCCAACAGTACACATCGTAGTGACCTCACGTCCTCCCAACAGTACACATCGTAGTGACCTCACGTCCTCCCAACAGTACACATCGTAGTGACCTCACATCCTCCCAACAGTACACATCGTAGTGACCTCACGTCCTCCCAACAGTACACATCGTAGTGACCTCACGTCCTCCCAACAGTACACATCGTAGTGACCTCACGTCCTCCCAACAGTACACATCGTAGTGACCTCACGTCCTCCCAACAGTACACATCGTAGTGACCTCACGTCCTCCCAACAGTACACATCGTAGTGACCTCACATCCTCCCAACAGTACACATCATAGTGACCTCACATCCTCACAACAGTACACATCGTAGTGACCTCACATCCTCCCAACAGTACACATCGTAGTGACCTGACGTCCTCCTAACAGTACACATCGTAGTGACCTCACGTCCTCCGAACAGTACACATCGCAGTGACCTCACATCCTTCCAACAGTACACATCGTAGTGACCTGACGTCCTCCTAACAGTACACATCATAGTGACCTCACGTCCTCCGAACAGTACACATCGTAGTGACCTCACATCCTCCCAACAGTACACATCGTAGTGACATCACGTCCTCCTAACAGTACACATCGTAGTGACCTCACATCCTCCCAACAGTACACATCGTAGTGACCTCACATCCTCCCAACAGTACACATCGTAGTGACCTCACATCCTCCCAACAGTACACATCGTAGTGTCCTCACGTCTTCCCAACAGTACACATCGTAGTGACCTCACGTCCTCTAACAACGCGATACACCATTAGCTTGCAAGTGATCATGTGGACGTTTTCAAATTATTGAATGGATATGACAATAAATTAGAAGGACTAGCGGACATTTAATATAATTGGTGAATAAATGGTGAATATTTGATATTATGAAAATATTCATTCTTACTGAGGAATATAAATTAATGGAACATGTTATTGTGTGAGACCCGGGAGCTGAAGTAACGACGTTGACATATACAGGGCGGAATACTGTATATTGTTTCTTTGCCCACCCGTCATCCAAAGGTAATTCGCCTGATATAAATGTTCTCAAATCTTTTGGCTTCGTTTATGCTAATCTGTTTTAATGGCACGCCCATATCGTGCACGCGTTTACCTTTCTCGACTAGACCAACTGCTGATACTCTCTACCGTAGACTCTGTGTACTTTGTTACATAACCTTACTAACATATCACGTGACCCCGGTTGTTGAGAAACATTCCGCTTAACTCTCCGCGGTTGAATAGTTCAGTAAACGTATCAGTGCGATTGGCTTGAACAGTTAGCCGCCGCTGTCATTAATACACATGTGTAGGTTACTGGAGCGTGACTTACACGCGCGGCTTAATTATCTGTTCGACAGAAGTTCATATGGTGGCGCTACCCAACACGTCCAGCCTACGATGTCAACGGTCTATTGCCGTCAGCCACAGATCTAACGGACGAGGCGTTCGACAAAGTCATCCGTGGGAAATTACGTTCAACCTACCAGTGCGACTTCAAGGGAATGCCACAAGGTGAGCGCGTCTTGCATGTTCCTCAGGGTTACAAATTCATTATGTTCTTGTCGCTAGAGCGAGTACGCTTAAGGCATGTTGCGTCCAAGATTGCGTTTACTAACATAAACGCTGTGTTCATAATATGAAGGTTTCTCAAGCGAAATGCTCAGATTGTAAAACAAAGATTCTTTTCGGCTGTGTTATGAAGGTACGCGGGGTTGATCTGCGCAATTCACTGGTTGATGAACCCTTGTAGTACCGTGTAGTTCGTACATTCATCGTCTTGGTCTTCCTCTAAATCGTCTCCCTTCGTACGGTTTCGTGGTGGAGATACGTTCACGCATAACGCCTGTTCAAGTAACTTCCGGCTAAACCTGCCTGCTCTAACATAAGACGATGGGTCCAGTCAGTGGAACAGTCAACACCGTTATCATGCTTTCCAGCGGATAGCTTTGGTGATCTGACAAAGCGACCAGCGGATTGCGATACGAAACAAACGACGCTCACCGATGCTGGTCGGTTTGATCATGAATGACGTCACGGATGTGACACAGTTGTAGAGTACATTTATCACCAGTTACAGATCGGACGGATTAGTTCAACTTGCCGTGCGCCGACAATACAGGGGTCAGAAAATAACACAATATGTTTATGTACGAATAGTGTTTATAATTTAATGATATATTAGCTATTGTCTTTCATCTAAATCTAGACAACAGGTAACTGCTACTTCTGAAATGAAAGGTTTATTCATTCGTCATCACAGACCAACTGTTTATAATTAACACTCTGTTAATGTACATGTTTTTAGTGAGGTGTTTAATTTAACTATTTCGCTACACGAAATAGATATAAACCTGTGAACACTGTAAACATATGACTCTGCGACCGAGATAGCCAACGCCTAATTGGTGAACGAGTGACGTATTTATGATGTGTCGGTTGGTCACGTGTCATGTGCGAAACACAGGGAGCGGATATACGAGTACATGTATTTAGTCGATGTCAAAACGGAAACGTTTGTTCGTCCCGATCCAGTCTTTCTCCATAGCTAAGATTTCGCTATGACACGACGATTGTTTTAAGGAGGATTTTTAATGAGTAATATCCATATCTTATAATTACTCATAGCACATACCGCCTCCCTCAGGTGTACCAGCATCAATGCAGCTTCTCTTCGTCTCACCAATGCTGCAGTTAGTGCCCGAAGACTTCTGATACATTCATGTCCGCGAGTTTTTATATAACGAGGACATAGCGTCAATGCTACAGTTGAGTCAATTAACGCAATTTGCCACGAACAAAACTGTCCAAGTTTCAAAAGGATCAACAGCAAGATAATCCAAATCCTGGCTCTTCGATTAACAGTCCAAAGTTTCGATCATTATTACTGCGAGAAATGTATCGCGGAAACATTTGGTGCACCTGGTGCAAAGTTAAAGCACGCGTAGTGCTTTTGTTCAGTACGGTACTCAATGGAAGGCCAACTTTATGCGCATGCGGATAATTGCTACTTCAAAAAGATAACATTGTTCATTGAATGCAACCGTTTACATGCAGTACAATAAGCCGCCTTTGATGCCAAGAAAGACAATAAAACACAGCGAAATAATTGTTAGGCTAAGTTTCACAGCGTTGGATTGAACAGTGACCTGGCTTAAAGACACCCGTCACCACATATACCTAACAGCATTGCTGCCCTGGTGATTTCGACAGTTACGCGAACACTTGTTGCGTTCGTCTAGTAGTGGAAAAACTGTCATTTGCCTGAATGTGTTCCTCAGCAGCTTTGTTTGGAAGTGAAAACGTAGCATAAATATACATACACAAGGAATCAAGGTGATCGACACTTTCATGTTTTGAATTTTAAATGTTTGAATACGTATATCGGTTTAAAAAGTATTCAAACATTTAAAATTAAAACATATATTGTTGTATATATATATATACATATATATATATATATATATATATATATATATATATATAATATATATATATATATATATATAATATTGATATTATATTATGATATTATTATATATTTATATATATATATATATATATATATATATATATAATATATATATATATATATATATATATATATATATATATATATATATATATATATATATATATACAGATAAATACGTGAGTGTAAAATAAAATTAAAATAAATTCCTCTGAGAGATTTCAGCATGTCTTCGAAGTGTCGGGGGGAGGGGTCACTGACTGCAAGCACAGATAAGTGGATACACATTGCTGAGTATTGACTAGACAGGCCACTTGACTTACAGGCAACATCTGGGTACGTAGACAAACCGGAACAACAAAATCCCTAAGGGTAGATTCTAGTTATAAAGTAGAGTGACACAGTATCGATTATAACAATAGTTGTAATATTAAGAACCATAGTATTAATACCAATAAACAAAACAAAACAAAAATAGTAACGATAACTCACATTTGGTGTCGCTGTTTCAGGGGAGCGTGATCCGAGCGTGCTGTTGTCGTCTGCTAGTCGACGGCAGCGCGCGCCTCACACGCTCGATACGTTCACGCGCCAGACCTACACGAGACCGAGGCTACTGCCGGAGGAACTGCGCGCACCAACGGACAGATACGGCAGCAACAAGAACAAACAGATGGCGTCCGTTGGAGCGGGAGGTCAGTGGGTGTATATTGTCTAGGTGGAAGGAGATCAGTGGGTGTATCATGTCTAGGTGGAAGGAGGTCAGTGGGTGTATCTTGTCTAGGTCGAAAGAGGTCAATGGGTGTATTTTGTCTAGGTCATAGGAGGTCAGTGGGTGTATCTTGTCTGTGTCGTAGGAGGTCAGTGGGTGTATCTTGTCTAGGTGGAAGGAGGTCAGTGGGTGTATCTTGTCTAGGTGGAAGGAGGTCAGTGGGTGTATCTTGTCTATGTGGAAGGAGGTCAGTGGGTGTATCTTGTCTAGGTGGAAGGAGGTCAGTGGGTGTATCATGTCTAGGTGGAAGGAGGTCAGTGGGTGTATCTTGTCTGTGTCGAAGGAGGTCAGTGGGTGTATCTTGTCTGTGTTGTAGGAGGTCAGTGGGTGTATCTTGTCTAGGTGGAAGGAGGTCAGTGGGTGTATCTTGTCTAGGTGGAAGGAGGTCAGTGGGTGTATCTTGTCTAGGTGGAAGGAGGTCAGTGGGTGTATCATGTCTGTGTCGAAGGAGGTCAGTGGGTGTATCTTGTCTAGGTGGAAGGAGGTCAGTGGGTGTATCTTGTCTAGATGGAAGGAGGTCAGTGGGTGTATCTTGTCTAGGTGGAAGGAGGTCAGTGGGTGTATATTGTCTAGGTGGAAGGAGGTCAGTGGGTGTATCTTGTCTAGATGGAAGGAGGTCAGTGGGTGTATCTTGTCTGTGTCGAAGGAGGTCAGTGGGTGTATCTTGTCTAGGTGGAAGGAGGTCAGTGGGTGTATATTGTCTAGCTGGAAGGAGGTCAGTGGGTGTATCTTGTCTAGGTGGAAGGAGGTCAGTGGGTGTATATTGTCTAGCTGGAAGGTCAGTGGGTGTATCTTGTCTAGGTGGAAGGAGGTCAGTGGGTGTATATTGTCTAGCTGGAAGGAGGTCAGTGGGTGCATCTTGTCTAGGTGGAAGGACGTCAGTAGGTGTATATTGTCTAGGTGGAAGGAGGTCAGTGGTTGTATCTTGTCTAGGTGGAAGGAGGTCAGTGGGTGTATCTTGTCTGTGTCGAAGGAGGTCAGTGGGTGTATCCTTTCTGTGTCGAAGGAGGTCAGTGGGTGTATCCTTTCTGTGTCGAAGGAGGTCAGTGGGTGTATGTTGTCTAAGTCGAAGGAGGTCAGTGGGTGTATCTTGTCTAAGTCGAAGGAGGTCAGTGGGTGTATCTTGTCTAAGTCGAAGGAGGTCAGTGGGTGTATCTTGTCTAAGTCGAAGGAGGTCAGTGGGTGTATCTTGTCTAAGTCGAAGGAGGTCAGTGGGTGTATCTTGTCTAAGTCGAAGGAGGTCAGTGGGTGTATCTTGTCTAAGTCGAAGGAGGTCAGTGGGTGTATCTTGTCTAAGTCGAAGGAGGTCAGTGGGTGTATCTTGTCTAAGTCGAAGGAGGTCAGTGGGTGTATCTTGTCTAAGTCGAAGGAGGTCAGTGGGTGTATCTTGTCTAAGTCGAAGGAGGTCAGTGGGTGTATCTTGTCTAAGTCGAAGGAGGTCAGTGGATGTATCTTGTCTAAGTCGAAGGAGGTCAGTGGGTGCACAGGGGCTTTATAAAACCGTTCAACTGCATACCCTTTAGAGTCACATCGACACCACCCCACCACCCTCAAATGAGGACCATACAAATATCCAACTTTAAGAGCTTCCTCTTGTCAAATTGTATAGACTAGAGACTAACCATGTCTCCATGTTTCTTGAACATTGTTGCATGAGTGTTTCATAGCAGAATATTATAATTCTGGAATAATTCTCGCTGCTCTCCTCTGAAACTAGAGATCGGTCGGTGTTCTTGTTAACTCGTAACTGTTTAAGTTTGCCGAGTGTAACTGATTATCAGTTTTAGTTTGCCCAACGTAACTATTATCAGTTTAAATTTGTCTAACATAACTATTATTAGTTTTTGTTTGCCCAACGCTTGTCAGTGCGTGTGTTTTGGAGTAAATGTCATCACTGAACAGGAAGGAGTATAGTGTCTTGGTAATTGTTTTCCAACGAATAATTACTAATACTTGCAGTGAACATTAGTTACACAGTTACACTTATCACGTGACCAGCTGATTAGGTCATTTGTGTCACGTGACTTGTTATCAGGTCCAACGGGGACGACAATCTATCGACACCTGAAGACAACGACGACTTACGACAACGAGTACAGAGACATCAATGATGCCATTCCTGTCCGCCACCTGGCAAGGCAATATGGCGGCGAGGCGCTACAGAGATATGCGACCATAGCGACGGAGGAGAGAGGTCAGTGGGGGCGATGTACGCACGCCGGTACATGCACAGTGATACACTTGTGTGTGTGTGTGTGTGTGTGTGTGTGTGTGTGTGTGTGTGTGTGTGTGTGTGTGTGTGTGTGTGTGTGTGTGTGTGTGTGTGTGTGTGTGTGTGTGTGTGTGTGTGTGTGTGTGTGTGTGTGTGTGTGTGGTGTGTGTGTGTGTGTTCACGATGGAATGGTGGCCCGTGTTCTAAATCATTCCAGATCACAAACAGTGTGAACCAAAGTTGTCTTTTGGCCCTACCCTCTTCAGGGTTCGCGTTCTCTGCCATGCTCAGGGATGCAGTGCAGGACAGCAGTGTGTGAATGTGGACTTCTGCTTTCGCATGGATGGAAACCTGTTCAACCTCAGGAGGCTTCAGACATAGAGCACGACACATGATGTAAGAATGCGTCATCATCTCTTCGCGGATCACTGGGCCTGTGGGTTCATGAAGTGATGAGTGAGATCAAACGATGTACTGAACCGTGCGTCGCCCGTACGCACGTGCACGCACCAATTAATTCATATATAACATGTCCGTTTCTAAAATCTAAACATTTGACTGTTTTATGCCAACGTGCTGACTGTATTTGCTGCGTGTTTCAGAGAAACATGAACTGAGTCGAATGTTGCGAGCGATTGGAACCGACCCTGCCACATCACCGCCGCCAACTGCTATATCAATCCGCCATAGTATGAAGTTCCGACCAGCTCAGCCTTGGTGATAGACACCCACCCCCGTACAATTTGATGAACTCTAGGACGTTAGCTGTGTGATGATGTGTTGTCGTTGTTTCTGACATTTCTGCATTCGGCATCACTCTGCAACCGCAGAGATGCACAGAGGACACTGTCTTCGTGCTAGACACGTGCAAAACCAGCAATTTTAAGCAATTGATACAAATCAATGGATATTCGATGGTTGCAAGAGAGATAAACTTGTGGTTGTGTATAGCAGAATGTTACCGGCACCCTCGTGCTGTTTTACTTGAGTGACATCTAAAGCATGTTACTGAAATTCTACGTAAAGACAGTTGCTGCAAAGGTGATTAATTTAAAACAAGTTAGCGATATATCTAAGACATACATTATTCATTTATATATTTAATTGTTATGTAGCAATAAATTACTTTCAACGGTTCCAGTTGTCGGTTCGTATGCACTCGTGTAGTTAACATCTTAGTTAAACCAACGTTTTCGAATGCATGTAACGGCTTATATAATCAATCGGCACGATATAGTTTTTATAGTTTACCCTATTTGCGGAAGGGACGACCTAGTTACGTAGATCACCATCTATCCGCCAGAGGCGATACTTGATCATTGACCTATGACATTTATCTTTGACCATGACCTTTCCCCGGAAGTGTCCAATCTTCCGTACACCAAACACTCACCATACGGCGTGAATGAGTGTTTACCATTCTTCCCGTATACACATATTGGGTGGAGTAATCCTAGTGCCATTCCCTAACCAAACATATTGGGGCTCAGCTCCCAGAAACCTCCTTCTCTCTTCCGACACTTATAAGTTACTGCAACAATAAAAAACTGTAGCTGTCAGACATTTCTAAATACAAGCCTCGCACGTGTGTGTGTGATTCATTTTGATTAATTAAGTAGTATAATTCACAGCGCTGATGTGTTCATAGTATGAGAAGCTTTACGCTGATACTCAAAACGTACCATACAGTTTTTTGACGCGTGATGGCATACCCGACAAAAGAAACACTAGATTTGATGACGTTGCTGGCATATGACGTCACCGTATTTCACGTCGTGAAACCATGATTCGGGTACTCTGGTCCAACGTTTCACAGCGTCTGATTTTCCCGTCATTTGCAGTTCAGCTGGAGCCGTATATTTCGGGTGACCGTGTCTGTCAGCGGAATCAACAGTGTCAATCCACATAGCAAAAGGCACACGCAGCAACGATGTCGTGGCGCATTAGGTGAATTATCTACGAAAGGGGCCGCTATTATTTTAATATAAACACCTCAATCAACGCATAGTAAACGTCACCGTCACAGGAATAATGGTGATGTTACAATAATGTCCGGAACTCACAATCATCAATTTCAAACTGTACTGGCGCGTGCACTTATTTCGATGTATTTGTCGACGGTAAACTGTCGACACATACGCCGACACAGTTATTGAAATACTGATGCGTTATTGGTGACAAAACAAGTTTCTACGCAAAATCCTTCAGAAATTTTAATTGTTACCTTTAATTGTTACTCGAAGACAATAACACACACGCACGAACGAGCACACTCACTCGCCAACCCACAAACACACCAACCAACCCACAAATCCACACGCACGCACACGCACGCAGCACGCACACGCACACGCACACGCACACGCACACGCACACACACACACAGACGCACACAGACGCACACAGACGCACGCATTGACGCGCACACGCTCACGTTCAACCAAACACTGTTAACTAGTGTTAACAAGTTCGATGTAAACTACACCACGTACGTGTGTCCGTTTATATGAGTCTGGTTCGTTCCAGGGCAGCGGTTGTGATATGTTTCTTGGCGTCTCAGCTGACTCCAAAGACAGGTGAGTTCAAGATGTCGCAAATACATCGACAATCTGCATTTAATTTTACAACTTAATTTTCAATACAAGTAAGTTAGCTTGCTTTGTGTGTTTGACTTCTATAATACTTCATTGGACAGGGTCCTATGGAACATCAGAAAGGGACAGGGATTATTTTTATAAAGTATGTAAAAGCATGGTTATCTTATCTTGCAGTGACGCAAAACATTACTAAATATATATTTCCAGTGCCAAAAGGGAACATGGCCAAATGCCACCTCCCATCGCGAAATACACAGCATCAGTCGAGATTTGCCAAACATTACCTGTAAAATAACGTGATGTTGTTTGTTAGTCGTCGAACGGTGTCGACCAATTATATTTGACTAGGCAGTCATGTGACATGTTCCGCTTCCGGTGAACAAAGAACGAAAACAATGTAATTTGTTTTTATACATGAACTTTAAGTGTACAATAATATGTTATGTTTGTATTAATATATAATTTTCTATATTTTACTTGTATGTATGTATGTATGTATGTATGTATGTATGTATGTATGTATGTATGTATGTATGTATGTATGTATGTATGTATGTATGTATGTATGTATGTATGTATGTATGTATGTATGTATGTATGTATGTATGTATGTATGTATGTATGTATGTATGTATGTATGTATGTATGTATGTATTATTAATGTATTATAGTATGTATGTATGTATATTATATATATATTATTATATATATATAATATATATATATATATATATATATATATATATATATATATATATATATTTATATATATATATATATACATATATATTATATATATATATATATATATATATATATATAATTTCAAAATAGTAAATATTTACTATAACTAGTTTTCAAGCATTAAGTTATAATATATTTATAACTAATTTTAAAGCATTGCGTCTGTATAGATTAACATTGCCTGGTCAACCTAATCGTACTTTTTGGGAAAGTATCATCGTGTTAAAATCGATGATTCTGCTGTCGCAGCTGTGCGTGTTCCGGACGGGTGCATGGTGAGATTTAAGAAGGTATCTTCAAAATACGCAAAAGGCGGCATAGGGCGGAAGACACAGACTGGCCTTTATGGATGTCAATATATATGTCTTCAGAATATCAGGTCAGATCAAGATCCCTTCCCTTCTCTGACAGATCATTAGGTCGTAGGTTGGTATTTATGTCGCCTCCAAGATCACACTTGACACAACTCTCTCATCAATTGATACGACTTTACTTGATACACACAATGACACGGCATGTTAAGCGACCGATGTCCCCATTGGTCGGTTAATTTGATATGTTAGTTTCGCACAAAATATTGCTTATATTATTTCTGTGACATTCTTGTTAGTATAAGGCGTTGTGAATAAATGAATTGTAATAATTCCCTGTCTCCACTGGTCACTCAGCCGATTTGCGGGAAATTGCTGTAAACTAAACCGGCTTTCTCGGATTATGTTCACCAAATTCGACCAATTCATTAGAACTTAATTAACCTGTTTGTTTTTAAATAACGCACTAAAAACAGTTTATGCATTTGCGACAGTGCGATACTCATTGCTGGTGAATGGGGTTTGCCATACCGGCACAAACACCAGCGGTGATATCAGATTCAGGGTCTTTAACGTGGCTGGTGACGTCATGACTGTTCTCATCTTACTTGAACGTTCAGCTGCGGTCGACTCAGTTGAAGATGTCATTTTGTAAACTCATCCGTTGACATATGAGGATTTCTGGTACGACGCTTCAGCGGTTTAAATGCAATTTTAACACTGAACTTGGATGTATTAGACTCACCACACTCACCACACTCCACACTCCACACTCACCACACTCACCACACTCACCACAAGCACCACACTCACCCCACTCAACACACTCACCACAAGCACCACACTCTCCACACTCACCACACCCACCACACTCATCACACTCACCACACTCACCACACTCACCACACTCACCACACTCACCACACTCACCACACTCACCACACCCACCACACTCATCACACTCACCACACTCACCACACTCACCACACTCACCACACTCACCACCCTCACCACACTCATCACACTCACCACACTCACCACACTCACCACACTCACCACCCCACCACACTCATCACACTCACCACACTCACCACACTCACCACCCTCACCACACTCATCACACTCACCACACTCACCACACTCACCACACTCACCACACTCACCACCCTCACCACACTCATCACACTCACCACACTCACCACACTCACCACTCACCACACTCACCACACTCACCACACTCACCACCCTCACCACACTCACCACACTCACCACACTCACCACACTCATCACACTCACCACACTCACCACACTCACCACACTCACCACACTCACCACCCTCACCACACTCATCACACTCACCACACTCACCACACTCACCACACTCACCACACTCACCACACTCACCACACTCACCACACTCACCACACTCACCACACTCCCCCCCCACACTCACCACACTCATCACACTCACCACACTCACCACCCTCACACACTCACCACACTCACCACACTCACCACACTCACCACACTCACCACACTCACCACCCTCACCACACTCATCACACTCACCACACCTCCCCCACCCCAAATCACCACACTCATCCACACTCACCACACTCATCACACTCACCACACTCCACACTCACCACACTCACCACACTCATCCACACTCACCACACTCATCACACTCATCACACTCACCACACTCACCACCCTCACCACACTCATCACACTCACCACACTCACCACACTCACCACACTCACCACACTCACCACACTCACCACACTCACCACACTCACCACACTCATCACACTCACCACACTCACCACCCTCACCACACTCACCACACCCCACCACACTCACCACACTCACCACACTCACCACCCTCACCACACTCATCACACTCACCACACTCATCACACTCACCACCCTCACCACACTCACCACACTCACCACACTCACACACTCACCACACTCACCACCCTCACCACACTCATCACACTCACCACACTCACCACACTCACCACACTCACCACCCTCACCACACTCATCCACACTCACCACACTCATCACACTCACCACCCTCACCACACTCACCACACTCACCACACTCACCACACTCATCACACTCACCACACTCACCACACTCACCACACTCACCACCCCACCACACTCATCACACTCACCACACTCCCACCTCACCACCCTCACCACACTCACCACTCACCACACTCACCACCCAACACACTCATCACACTCACCACACTCCCACCCTCACCACACTCACAAACTCACCACACTCACCACCCTACACACTCATCACCTCACCACACTCACCACACTCACCACCCTCACCACAATCAACACTCACCACCCTCACCACACTCATCACACTCATCACACTCACCACACTCACCACACTCACCACCCTCACCACACTCATCACACTCACCACCCTCACCACACTCATCACACTCATCACACTCACCACACTCATCACACTCACCACACTCACCACACTCACCACACTCCCCACACTCACCACACTCACCACACTCACCACACTCACCACCCTCACCACACTCACCACACTCACCACACTCACCACACTCACCACACTCACCACCCTCACCACACTCATCACACTCACCACACTCACCACACTCACCACCCTCACCACACTCACCACACTCACCACACTCATCACACTCACCACCCTCACCACCTCACCACTCTCACCACACTCATCACACTCACCACACTCACCACCCTCACCACACTCATCACCTCACCACACTCACCACACTCACCACCTCACCACACTTCACCACACTCATCACACTCCCACACTCACCACCTCACCACACTCATCACCTCACACACTCACACACTCACCACCCTACCACACTCACCACTCACCACCTCACCACCCTCACCACACTCACCACACTCACACACTCACCACCTCACCACACTCATCACACTCACCACCTCACCCCTACACATCACCACACTCACCACACTCACCACACTCATCACACTCACCACACTCACCACACTCACCACACTCACCACACTCATCACACTCATCACACTCACCACACTCACCACCCTCACCACACTCACCACACTCACCACACTCACCACACTCACCACACTCACCACACTCATCACACTCACCACACTCACCACACTCACCACACTCACCACCTCACCACACTCATCACACTCACCACATTCACCACACTCACCACACTCACCACCCTCACCACCCCCACACCTCACCACACTCACCACACTCACCACACTCACCACCCTCACCACCTCACCCCCTCACCACACTCACCACACTCACCACACTCACCACCCTCACCACACTCATCACACTCACCACACTCACCACCCTCACCACACTCACCACACTCACCACACTCATCACACTCATCACACTCACCACACTCACCACACTCACCACACTCACCACACTCACACACTCATCACACTCACCACACTCACCACACCACCACCCCCACCCCCACACACTCACCCCCACTCACCACCCTCACCACACCACCACACTCACCCCACTCACCCCACTCACACCTCACCCCACCACCATCACCACCCTCACCACACTCACCACCTCACACACTCACCCCACTCACCACCCTCACCACACTCATCACACTCACCCCACTCACCACACTCACCCCCCTCACCACACTCATCACACTCACCACCCTCACCACACTCACACCTCACACACTCACCACCTCACACACTCACCACACTCACCCCACTCACCACACTCACCACACTCACCACACTCCCACACTCACACCCTACCCCACTCACCCACTCCCACCTCACCACACTCACCACACTCACCCCCCTCACCCCTCACCACCTCACCACCTCCCAACCTCACCCCTCCCACACTCACCACCTCACCACCTCACCACACTCACCCCCTCACCACCCCCACCCACTCACCACCTCACCACACTCACCACCTCCCACACTCACCACCTCACCACACTCATCACACTCACCACCCTCACCACACTCACCACCTCACCACACTCACCACACTCCCACCCACCACCCTCACCACACTCATCACACTCACCACACTCACCACACTCACCACCCTCACCCCACTCACCACACTCACCACACCACCCCCCTCACCACACTCATCACACTCACCACACTCACCCCACTCACCACCCATCACACTCACCACACTCACCACACTCACACCTCACCACACTCATCACACTCACCACACTCACACACTCACCACACCCCACACTCACCACACTCACCACACTCACCACCCTCACCACCTCCACACTCACCACACCCCCACACTCCCACAACACCAACTCACCACACTCACCACACTCACACACCACCACTCCCACACTCCCACAAGCACCACACTCTCCACACTCACCAGACTCACCACACTCACCACACTCACCACACACACCTAACTCACCACACTCTCCACACTCACCACACTCACCACACGCACCACACTCACCACACTCACCACACTCCCACACTCCACACTCAAACACTCACCACACTCACTCACCACACACCACACCCACCACACCCACCACACTCACACACTCACCACACTCACCACACTCTCCACACTCACACACTCACCACACTCCCCACACTCTCCCACTCACACACTCACCACACTCCCCACACTCACACACTCACCACACTCACCACACTCTCCACACTCACACACCCACCACACCCACCACACTCACCCACTCACCACCTCACCACCTCACCCACTCCCCCAAACCCTCACCCCACACTCATCACACTCACCACACTCCCACACTCACCACCCTCACCACACTCCCCCACTCACCACACTCACCACACTCACCACACTCACCACACTCACCACACTCACACACTCACCACACTCACCACACTCACCACACTCACCACACTCACCACACTCACCACACTCACACACTCACCACACTCACCACACTCACCACACTCACCACACTCACCACACTCACCACACTCACCACACTCACCCCCAAAAACCCCATCACACTCACCACACTCACCACACTCACCACCCTCACCCCCACTCACCACACTCACCCCACTCACCACCCCCACCCCACTCACACACTCACCACACTCACCACCTCACCACCCTCATCACACTCACCACACTCCCACACTCACACACCCCCACACCACACCTCACCACACTCATCACACTCACCACCTCATCACACCACCCACTCCCACACTCACCACCCCCACCACACTCACACACTCACCCACACTCACCACACTCCCACAACACCACACTCCCACACTCCCAACCCTCACCACACTCCCACACTCACCACCCCACACCAACCACCAACCCCACACTCACCCCACTCACCACACGCACCACACTCACCACACTCACCCCACTCACCACACTCCCACACTCCACACTCAAACACTCACCACACTCCCACCCCCACCCCACCCACCACACCCACCACACTCCACACTCACCCCACCACCACACCCACCACACTCACCACTCACCACACTCCCCACACTCTCCACACTCACACACTCACCACACTCCCCACACTCCACACTCACCACACTCACCACACTCCCACACTCACCACCTCACCACACCCCCCCACTCCCCCTCAAATCCCCCCCTTAATAAACTCCCCCAATAATTCCCACCTCAACATACCCCAAATCCAAATCCCAGCTCCCCAAATTACATTTGCGTAAAAAGTCAATTTTGGGGTTGCGTTTGCCCGGGGTATAAAATAGACCATCCGTGTTTATACTAAGAATCTTTTTTTGCCCCAGCCGCGCCATTAAGACAAATTGGCGGATTTAAATTTTTAGTTAATTTAAATTTAGTCGGCTTTTTATTGCAATAAAAAATAAGACCCTTTTTAACAGAATTTTATGATGTGTTACTCAAGAAATTATAGTTGATGCGAAAAGACAACGGCGAGAGACTTGATGATGATCGTGTGATAATGTCGGATAACTTTTTTTTACTCATAGGAAGTCGGTAATTTCGTTGCAATAAAATCGTCCGGTAATATCCGAGATTTTCCGAGTGTGGCTTTCGCTGGGCTTTTAAATATTCCGTTCGTGGATGACATTTCGTCTGTTCGTAGATGTACTTCCGTCACGTGATGACATTTCGTCTGTTCGTATACTTCCGTCACGTGATAACATTTCTTCTACTCATAGATATACTTCCGTCACGTGATGACATTTCGTCTGCTCGTAGATGTACTTCCGTCTCGTGATGACATATCCTCTGCTTGTAGATGTACTTCCGGCACGTGATGACATTTCGTCTGTTCGTAGATATACTTCCGTTTCGTGATGACATTTCGTCTGCTTGTAGATGTACTTCCGTCACGTGATGACATTTCGTCTGCTCGTAGATGTACTTCCGTCACGTGATGACATTTCGTCTGCCCGCAGATGTACTTCCGTCACGTGATGACATTTCGTCTGCTCGTAGATGTACTTCCGTCACGTGATGACATTTCGTCTGCTTGTAGGTGTACTTCCGTCACGTGATGACATTTCGTCTGCTCGTAGATGTACTTCCGTCACGTGATGACATTTCGTCTGCTTGTAGGTGTACTTCCGTCACGTGATGACATTTCGTCTGCTTGCAGGTGTACTTCCGTCACGTGATGACATTTCGTCTGCTCGTAGATGTACTTCCGTCACGTGATGACATTTCGTCTGCTTGTAGATGTACTTCCGTCACGTGATGACATTTCGTCTGCTTGTAGATGTACTTCCGTCACGTGATGACATTTCGTCTGCTTGTAGGTGTACTTCCGTCACGTGATGACATTTCGTCTGCTCGTAGATGTACTTCCGTCACGTGATGACATTTCGTCTGCTTGTAGGTGTACTTCCGTCACGTGATGACATTTCGTCTGCTCGTAGATGCACTTCCGTCACGTGATGACATTTCGTCTGCTTGTAGGTGTACTTCCGTCACGTGATGACATTTCGTCTGCTTGTAGATGTACTTCCGTCACGTGATGACATTTCGTCTGCTTGTAGGTGTACTTCCGTCACGTGATGACATTTCGTCTGCTCGTAGATGTACTTCCGTCACGTGATGACATTTCGTCTGCTCGTAGGTGTACTTCCTTCGACATGGTCGGCAGCGGAGACTGCTTCCTCCACACACGGATGCTCGAAGATGAAGACTTGTTGGCAAAGAACCGGACCGATCACTATCAGCCCATCTTCAGCTGTCACGGTGCGATTATTTGAGAGAATTTGAGAGAATTTGACTAACGTCAGTTGGGTTTGGTGGTTGTGACAGTTTCTTTACATTCCTTTTGGCAATAGCATAGCATAACATAACTAACTTCCACATTTTTCTTTTTAGTGGCTCCCCACGTATTGTCATGGTTAACCGTGTCATCTGATCCCTGCGTGTGACACTTGATGTCAGTGTGTCCTCAGTGTAGCGATGCGACACTTGATGTCAGTGTGTCCTCAGTGTAGCGATGTGACACTTGATGCCAGTGTGTCCTCAATGTAGCGATGTGACACTTGATGTCAGTGTGTCCTCAATGTAGCGATGTGACACTTGATGTCAGTGTGTCATCGGTGTAGCGATGTGACACGTGATGTCAGTGTGTCCTCAGTGTAGCGATGTGACACTTGATGCCAGTGTGTCCTCAATGTAGCGATGTGACACTTGATGTCAGTGTGTCCTCAGTGTAGCGATGTGACACTTGATGCCAGTGTGTCCTCGATGTAGCGATGTGACACTTGATGTCAGTGTGTCCTCAATGTAACGATGTGACACTTGATGTCAGTGTGTCCTCAATGTAGCGATGTGACACTTGATGCCCGTGTGTCCTCGGTGTAGCGATG
>JAODUO010000262.1:182500-322500 GCA_025642075.2 Ridgeia piscesae
ATTATTAATTATTATTATTAATTTATTCAGCCTCCGTTGCCGGAGAAGAAACATTACATACATATGCATACGTACAATCACATATAAAAGACACACGGTGAAGAACAAAAACCTGATAAAATAAAATAAATAGCAACAATACATACAGTGGCATGATATAATATATAAAACTCAGTGTATATTGTGTATACCAGTTAAAATAAAAAGACGCGTAATATATTAGAGTGCAGTGGTTAACAGATGAACTAAAAGATGTTCATGTGAATATGGTGTCTAATCGAGTCAACAAGACCATCATTGTTTGTCACACTAGTTTCGGGTATGTTAAGAATTAAAGGCACGTTTAGTTGGTGACTCGCCCATAGATATCACCCTATCCAGCAGGGTTCCAGGTACCGTTTTACCATAAAATATAAAAAGCATCAGTCGATGCGCTGGACTTTCAACTTTAAATATTATATTATACAAGGATAACACATTTCTGTTTACAATATCTTCGATCTTTTCAATACTTAGTGCTTTAAGTAAGGCTGTGTTGTGTGAAAGTTTACTTAATCCAAGACTTTGTTTAATTAACCTACCCTGTATCGATTCAAGTCGACGCATCTGGTGGCGGTTGTCTATAACAACAACCAGTTTTCGTAAACAAAACTAAAAACGTATTTATTTGAAATTGCACTTTCACAGTAACGTTTCGGAGGTTCTATGCTCCAGTGACGACTCGTGTCTGTTTCCATTAATGATTACGCCAAACGAGTTTGTTTCTTCCGCTTCTGAGCTTGACTTTTCAAGGATATAGGAGTGTTACAATTTCGCTTTCTCTTTCAGAGTGCGCCAACTTGATAAAGAAAACAGAAGAGGAAGAACAGGAGTTCGGGTTTAACGACATCAAAAACATGTTTAATATGATGCTCAAATGAAGCTGGAACTTAAATGTTTGTCCCATGGAAGAAAGACGTTAATGTGTAGAGCGGGGCGTCGTTTCTGTTCGTGTTTGGGCGAGCCGCCTTAAGTGTGCGAGAAATGCGAAATGTGTGTTCAGACTTGAGTGTGGTTTCGGATAGGCGACTATTTCGCTGTTGTTATATTAACGTACATGCGATAGTCCAATAATGATTTGCGGTTATAAATATGGCTTAGGGCTTAGAGGCACAAGTGAACGAGATTGCCTTTAGTTGTGTGTGTGTGTGTGTGTGTGTGTGTGTGTGTGTGTGTGTGTGTGTGTGTGTGTGTGTGTGTGTTGTATATATATATATATATATATATATATATATATATATATATATATATTGTTTTGTGTGTATGTGTAGGTTATGTATAATAATAGTATTTGTACTCTTTAAATGTACAGAATGGCGCATCCTGAATAGTTGTGTGTCTTACTTTAGTTCGTGGTCGAACACATGTCATCTCAACAATACGGCCACTTTGTAATTAGGCCACTCTTAGACAGGCGCAAATAATTTTCTGAGCAGTAAAGTACACGGAGTTAGTCTGTGTGTTTCAGTCGCTTTGGCGTTGCCCTGGGGTGATGTTAACGGTGCTTTGTTGTCTATAATCAGCCAGATTCCTGATTTCTTATATCTTGCTTCTAGACTTGATATATCATAAACACGCGTGAATCGTTTATGTGTACGTAATGTAATGTGTGTCAACATGCTAACATATTGGTGGTTGCCGTTGCCTGTTTATAAGTAAATGTAACAATGTGTTCGTACAGGTCTTGTTTTGAGTTGTACTCGTAGTCGGACTGTCCACTAAAGTTCAACATGAAAATGTCGAAACACGTACTACTCCAAACATCTGCGTATAATACGTACGAGGTAGCAACTCAA
This sequence comes from Ridgeia piscesae, assembly GCA_025642075.2. Taxonomy (NCBI): domain Eukaryota; kingdom Metazoa; phylum Annelida; class Polychaeta; order Sabellida; family Siboglinidae; genus Ridgeia; species Ridgeia piscesae. The sequence goes on from JAODUO010000262.1 coordinate 184,336, forward strand.
ATGTGCCGTTCAAAAATACCAAGTCGTCCACGTTGAACACACAAGGGCACGCACGCACTCACATACGCATGCACGCACGTACGTAAGTACGTACCTACCTACTATCAAACATACATACATGCACATAAAGACACACATACACACACACACACACACACACGCATGCATGTAAGCACTCACGAACACACACAAATACCCACTCACACATATATACTCATACTCGCACGCAAAAGCACATCCACGCACACACCACACCACAACATCTGAAACGTGTCGTTCATAATAATCGCAAGTCATTCACTGAACACACGTGCGGACATACAAAGACACACACACACACACACACACACACACACACACACACACACACACACACACACACACACACACACACACACACACACACACACACACACACACACACACACACACACACACACCCCACACACACACACACACACACACACACACACACACACACACACACACACACACACACACACACACATATACAGACAAACATGCACATAGGCAAACAGACTCGCACACGCATGCACGCCCAAACACACAGACACACATACACACACACACACACACACGCATGCACGCCCAAACACACACACACACACACACACACACACACACACACCACACACACCACACACACACACACACACACACACACACACACACACACACACACACACACACACACACACACACACACACACACACATACACATATACAGACTGACTCCCTCAGCATACCGCCTTCCCTTACACAGAAGAGTGAATAGAGAGCAAAAAGTATACACAAAGTAATCTTTCAAAACACATCCTCGATTGTATCTCTACACAAAGCGCACCTTCGTCATGGTTTAATTCCACCTCTGCCGGACAGACCAATCAGACGAGCGCTACTCAGACGCGACGACGGCGCTCGTGAGACGCCGACTGTGCAGAAGTCTGACGTGTACGGGCGGCGCCACAGGGCACCTGACAAGGTCATTGGTCTAGGACGTGGTCACCGGCGTATGCACCAGTCTGATGTTATGTGGCGCCTCCTACTACGGACAGGTGGTTCACACGGCCATTCTGTAATATGGCGTGTCCTTCAGTTACGCATTTAATCCGATCTGAGGCTGAACTTGATGGAGGTCCTTGATTTATGTTTGTTCTGATTGACCGGTATGACATTTTCCATTTCGCCTGTCTCCACTCTCCCCTTCTCTACTCTCCTCTTTTCCACTCTCCTCTATCTCCACTCTCCCCTATCTTCATTCTCCCCTTTTCCACTCTCCCCTTCTTTACTCTCCCCTGTGTCCGCTCTTCCCCTTTTCTATTCTCCCCCGTCTCTACCCTCCCCTACGTCTCCACAATCCCCATTCTCCACTTTCCTCATCTCCACATTCCCCAGTCTCCACTTTCCTCATCTCCACATTCCCCAGTCTCCACTTTCCTCATCTCCACATTCCCCAGTCTCCACTTTCCTCATCTCCACATTCCCCAGTCTCCACATTCCCGAGTCTCTATATTCCCCAATCTCCACTTTCCCCAGTCTCCACATTCCCCAGTCTCCACATTCCCGAGTCTCTACATTCCCCAGTCTCCACTTTCCTCATCTCCACATTCCCCAATCTCCACTTTCCTCATCTCCACATTCCCCAGTCTCCACATTCCCGAGTCTCTACATTCCCAATCTCCACTTTCCTCATCTCCACATTCCCCAATCTCCACTTTCCTCATCTCCACATTCCCCAGTCTCCACATTCCCGAGTCTCTACATTCCCCAATCTCCACTTTCCCCAGTCTCCACATTCCTCAGTCTCCACATTCCCCAGTCTCCACATTCCTCAGTCTCCACTTTCCCCAGTCTCCACATTCCCCAGTCTCCACTTTCCCCAGTCTCCACTTTCCCCAGTCTCCACATCCCCCAGTCTCCACTTTCCCCAGTCTCCACTTTCCCCAGTCTCCACATTCCTCAGTCTCCACTTTCCCCAGTCTCCACTTTCCCCAGTCTCCACATTCCCCAGTCTCCACTTTCCCCAGTCTCCACATTCCCCAGTCTCCACATTCCCCAGTCTCCACTTTCCTCATCTCCACATTCCCCAGTCTCCACTTTCCCGAGTCTCTACATTCCCCAGTCTCCACTTTCCCCAATCTCCACATTCCCCAGTCTCCACTTTCCCCAGTCTCCACATTCCCCAGTCTCCACTTTCCTCAGTCTCCACTTTCCCCATCTCCACATTCCCCAGTCTCCACTTTCCCCAGTCTCCACTTTCCCCAGTCTCCACATTCCCCAGTCTCCACTTTCCCCAGTCTCCACTTTCCTCAGTCTCTACATTCCCCAGTCTCCACTTTCCCCAGTCTCCACTCTCCTCAGTCTCCACTTTCCCCAGTCTCCACTTTCCTCAGTCTCCACTTTCCCCAGTCTCCACTTTCCTCATCTCCACATTCCTCAGTCTCCACTTTCCCCAGTCTCCACATTCCCCAGTCTCCACTTTCCCCAGTCTCCACTTTCCCCAGTCTCCACATTCCCCAGTCTCCACTTTCCCCAGTCTCCACATTCCCCAGTCTCCACTCTCCTCAGTCTCTACATTCCCCAGTCTCCACTTTCCCCAGTCTCCACATTCCCCAGTCTCCACATTCCCCAGTCTCCACTTTCCCCAGTCTCCACATTCCCCAGTCTCCACTTCCTCAGTCTCTACATTCCCCAGTCTCCACATTCCCCAGTCTCCACATTCCCCAGTCTCCACATTCCCCAGTCTCCACTTTCCTCAGTCTCCACTTTCCGCAGTCTCCACATTCCCCAGTCTCCACTTTCCCCAGTCTCCACTTTCCTCAGTCTCTACATTCCCCAGTCTCCACTTTCCCCAGTCTCCACTCTCCTCAGTCTCCACTTTCCCCAGTCTCCACTTTCCTCAGTCTCTACATTCCCCAGTCTCCACTTTCCCCAGTCTCCACTCTCCTCAGTCTCCACTTTCCCCAGTCTCCACTTTCCTCAGTCTCTACATTCCCCAGTCTCCACTTTCCCCAGTCTCCACTCTCCTCAGTCTCCACTTTCCCCAGTCTCCACTTTCCTCAGTCTCTACATTCCCCAGTCTCCACATTTCCTCCAGTCTCCACTTTCCTCCAGTCTCAACATTCCCCAGTCTCCACATTCCCCAGTCTCCACATTCCTCAGTCTCCACTTTCCTCAGTCTCCACTTTCCTCAGTCTCTACATTCCCCAGTCTCCACTTTCCCCAGTCTCCACTCTCCTCAGTCTCCACTTTCCCCAGTCTCCACTTTCCTCAGTCTCTACATTCCCCAGTCTCCACTTTCCTCAGTCTCCACTTTCCTCAGTCTCCACTCTCCTCAGTCTCCACTTTCCCCAGTCTCCACTTTCCTCAGTCTCTACATTCCCCAGTCTCCACTTTCCCCAGTCTCCACTCTCCTCAGTCTCCACTTTCCCCAGTCTCCACTTTCCTCAGTCTCTACATTCCCCAGTCTCCACTTTCCTCAGTCTCCACTTTCCTCAGTCTCCACTTTCCCCAGTCTCCACATTCCTCAGTCTCCACATTCCCCAGTCTCCACTTTCCCCAGTCTCCACTCTCCTCAGTCTCCACTTTCCCCAGTCTCCACTTTCCTCAGTCTCTACATTCCCCAGTCTCCACTTTCCTCAGTCTCCACTTTCCTCAGTCTCCACTTTCCCCAGTCTCCACATTCCTCAGTCTCCACATTCCCCAGTCTCCACATTCCTCAGTCTCTACATTCCCCAGTCTCCACATTCCCCAGTCTCCACATTCCCCAGTCTCCACATTCCCCAGTCTCCACATTCCCCAGTCTCCACATTCCCCAGTCTCCACATTCCCCAGTCTCCACATTCCCCAGTCTCCACTTTCCTCAGTCTCCACTTTCCCAGTCTCACATTCCCCAGTCTCCACTTTCCCCAGTCTCCACTTCCTCAGTCTCCACTTTCCCCAGTCTCCACTTTCCTCAGTCTCCACATTCCCCAGTCTCCACTTTCCCCAGTCTCCACTCTCCTCAGTCTCCATTCCCCAGTCTCCACATTCCCCAGTCTCCACTTTCCTCAGTCTCCACTTTCCTCATCTCCACATTCCCCAGTCTCCACTTTCCCCAGTATCCACTTTCCCCAGTCTCCACATTCCCCAGTCTCCACTTTCCCCAGTCTCCACATTCCCCAGTCTCCACTTTCCCCAGTCTCCACATTCCCCAGTCTCCACATTCCCCAGTCTCCACATTCCCCAGTCTCCACATTCCTCAGTCTCCACTTTCCTCATCTCCACATTCCCCAGTCTCCACTTTCCCCAGTATCCTTTCCCCAGTCTCCACATTTTTGAGTTCCACTTTCCCCAGTCTCCCATTCCCCAGTCTCACATTCCCCAGTCTCCACTTTCTCTTGTCTCCACATTCCCAGTCTCCACATTCCCCAGTCTCCACTTTCCCGTTCCGATTCCGTCTCCACTTTCCTTGTCTTCACATTCCCCAGTCTCCACATTCCCCAGTCTCCACTTTCCAGTCTCAACATTCCCCAGTCTCCACATTCCCAGTAAAACTTCCAGCATTGTTCCTCAGTCTCCACTTTCCCATACAAATTGTTCCAACACAGTCTCCACATTCCCCAGTATCCACTTTCCCCAGTCTCCACATTCCCCAGTCTCCACTTTCCCCAGTCTCCACATTCCCCAGTCTCCACATTCCCCAGTCTCCATCCCACAGTCTAAAACATTCCAAGTCTCACATTCCCCAGTCTCCACTTTCCCCAGTCTCAACATTCCCCAGTCTCCACTTTCCCCAGTCTCCACATTCCCCAATCTCTACATTCCCCAGTTTCCACATTCCCCAGTCTCCACTCTCCTCAGTCTCTACATTCCCCAGTTCCACATTCCCCAGTCTCCACATTCCCAGTCTCCACTTTCTCGAGTCTCTAATTCCCCAGTCTCCACTCGCCTAGTCTCTACATTCCCAAGTCTCCACATTACCCAGTCTCCACATTCCCCAGTCTCCACATTCCCCAGTCTCCACATTCCCCAGTCTCCACTTTCCTCAGTCTCCACTTTCCGCAGTCTCCACATTCCCCAGTCTCCACTTTCCCCAGTCTCCACTTTCCTCAGTCTCTACATTCCCCAGTCTCCACTTTCCCCAGTCTCCACTCTCCTCAGTCTCCACTTTCCCCAGTCTCCACTTTCCTCAGTCTCTACATTCCCCAGTCTCCACTTTCCCCAGTCTCCACTCTCCTCAGTCTCCACTTTCCCCAGTCTCCACTTTCCTCAGTCTCTACATTCCCCAGTCTCCACTTTCCTCAGTCTCCACTTTCCTCAGTCTCCACTTTCCCCAGTCTCCACATTCCTCAGTCTCCACATTCCCCAGTCTCCACATTCCCCAGTCTCTACATTCCCCAGTCTTCACATTCCCCAGTCTCCACATTCCCCAGTCTCCACTCTCCTCATCTCCTTGTAAAAACAGCGTTGACTATTTTGTGAATCTTGTGAAATGTAATTTGTGATTAGAGATTCACATTTTAGTATTCGCGGTTTTTAAATGAAAACTAACATTTCTTTTTGTTTGCATTAATCAGTGATATACAGTATTTTGTGATGAAATTGTGTATACCGGATTGGTTAAGAAATAATTTGTTGATGAATTGAGAAGAATGTGATTCCATTGTCTAAGCAGTTAAAACAAGTTTGTTTTTGATCACACTCGTGAATTAGTGAAAACTTGATTGTTTTATGTGCGTGCATGGCCACGATAACAAATTGTGTCCAACACAAGTAGCAATGAAAAGCATTCGAGCATGCATAACGTATCTTAATTATAGTTGCAAGGTTTGCTTTATTCCAGAACCGAGAGACGAAACAAAAGTACGTATGCCCATATTATGAAAATATTATAAAAGTCATATTACTGGTATGACAGAACTTTTTGAGTGGAACGATTAAAATGTAAATAAGGACTTGTTTGCCAAATGTAAAAAACATGTTTATTTATAATTATTTACTTTATTAGATTACCACTAGTTACTAACTATTTGAGGAAAATCCACGATTAAGGTGCATGTTGACGAAGCACGGCATTGGTGCTCTATAACCTATATGTAAAGATAAGGAACACACTATAATGTAGACTTATACTCGGAGTGTATAATGAGGATTATGTGTTTACCGGCTTAATGTTTATATGTTAAATACCGAGGCAACAGCAGTAACCAAATAGTTTCCTTGGACGACACTATTAAATTGTTTATGATGTTACACAACACTATTTTTTACCTTATTATACCATACAACATATCTTAAAGTGAGCGGGTGATATGTTTAATTTATTAATGATAACTCCTTCTTTCTCTCTCTCTCTCTCTCTCTCTCTCTCTCTCTCTCTCTCTCTCTCTCTCTCTCTCTCTCTCTGACGTTATATATGGTTTACTGTGAATGTTAAAAACGCTTAGTTGATCATTTAAATTATACAAGGCTCTCTTCACATAGAGCGAGCGAGCGAGAGAGAGAGAGAGAGAGAGAGAGAGAGAGAGAGAGAGAAGAGAGAGAGAGAGAAAGAGAGAGAGAGAGAGAGAGAGAGAGAGAGAGAGAGAGAGAGAGAGAGAGAGAGAGAGAGAGAGAGAGAGAGAGAGAGAGAAGAGAGAGAGAGAAGAAGAGAGAGAAGAAACAGAGAAGAGACAGAGACAGAGACAGAGACAGAGACAGAGACAGAGACAGAGACAGAGACAGAGACAGAGACAGAGACAGAGACAGAGACAGAGACAGAGACAGAGACAGAGACAGAGACAGAGACAGAGACAGAGACAGAGACAGAGACAGAGACAGAGACAGAGACAGAGACAGAGACAGAGACAGAGACATGGGGGAGAGAGAGAGGTGGGGTTCTGTCCGACGTTCACATCATGACGTCAACGCGCGAACGCAAGACGCAACAAAACGCCGTGTAATTCTAGTGTATTTTCTATGTGGTTTAAATTAGACGCCTGTCTTTCCCACACGGGAAAGCAGTCACCCGCCCTAAAACCTTTTAAAATAGCAATCTTTGAGGTCCAATCCCCCATTGCTTTGATTAAATATTCTACGTGAGTTGCTCGGTTTTGCACTGGAGATAAAGAAATTGTCCAGATAACATCATGATATATATAAATTAAATCTTAGGGGGCGCTTCCACAATCGTGTGAATGGGAATGCTACAAACGGCTTAACTGTTTTTGCAATGGAATCTATCAAAGTACTGTTGGCATAAATCAAAACCTATGTTCATGTAAGTCTCTCGCTCGAAAAACGAGGTTGGGTGCACTTGAGGGCAGGACGTTCATTGTCTTCATGTTAAACAGACAGGGCTTCGTTTTGTAAATTTGTTTTTGGTTGTAATAATCGGGCTGTCCCCAAATATCCCACATATTTTCCAAAGGATAATTTCAAACAGAAGCAGTGTGACACTTTGCCGGTAAGAATGAACACGTAAATCGTGCATTTTAATCGGTTACTATGGTGGTTGCCATGGCATCGGCGGCTAGTACTTGTATTTAGTGATCTTTACAAGTAATGAAGAATGCCATCTTTCGCGCAGCTCAAGCTGTTTGGGGGCAAATGTGTACTTGTGCTTTTAGACACCTTGTCAGATATAAGTGCTTATCGAAAATGCAAATCGCGTAAAAGACACATATGGCCTAAATTCGTTCATACTAACTGTAAATCGCTGTATGTGTCTGACAGTGAGGTAACCTCATGTTTTTCTTAAGTCGGGTAGTTAAGATAAGAAAGCTATGACACAAGATATTTATATCTGATTTTCCTAGTATTCATCAGTCGGAAACTACAACTGTCACCCGTCGTTAGAATATCATTATTGTGTCATAATTATTTATAGTTATGAGTCTTAGACTTAGGTACCGTCACCGGCCTAGGCCCTAGGCTGATTCTGCAAAAACGGAAAGTAATCGAATTGGTATGGGATAATGGTGCCATGTTCGTTTGGTAGATTGCACAAATACATCAAGTTACATCTGGTCAGGTATGTCTGGTTAACAAACTAGCACTGTTGTCTTTCTTGTGTGAATTAATATATACACGGACTTACATACACTAGACGACTGTCTCTGGGTTCAAGGCCGCTAGAGTGGCGCAGCAAGGTCAACTCGGAGAGGTATTGCTTACTTCCGGTTGTCTGCTGGTAGGCGCAGTTGATAAGAGAAAACATTTTAATAAAACATCTCGACGAAATCTTTCCAAAAGATATATGTTTAATCAAATTTGTGCAAATACATGTTTTGGAAATTTTGTTTGGGTGAACTATTTACAATTATAAATAATAAAATTGTGTTGTATTTTTCGATTAAATGTCGTATGGTTGGTTATACATATAAATAGTGTTGTCGCACCTTCTATTGAACTGTTCAGATGCTTTATGTATGTAATTAAGCAATTATAAAGGTAAACATGATAAGTATTGTACTTATTTTACCCTTTTTCCAACAATTTGTATTGTATGCACTGTATGTATAATGCAGTAGTAGTAATTGTTTGTTGGTGAAATAAATTTCAATTAAAAAAAGTGATATGTACGGAAGTTTGCTTTGTAATTTATCATATCAATATGTTGATGTGTGTCAAGTGGTTACTGTGGAACCTGTGGTTTTATGGCAGTTCTCATAATTCGAGAAAGCTGTTATCTTAACTGAACAGACAGATTGCCAAACAAGCAGCAATCCCACAGTGAAGTATGCTTTCAGTGATGGAGCGATATGACAGAACAGGTATTTTCTAATTGATAATGATACTGATAGCACACAGAGACAGTCAACTGCTGTTTGGCTTTAGGGCAAACACCGAAACATGGACGTTCCAGCTAAGTGTGTTGTCAATGTGTACACCTTGATCATATATATGTACTGATTGAACTGGGCAATTTATTCAACATGGATAACAACAGGCAATTAATCGACAACAATACTTTTAGCATGAAAACACATTTCTTGAGTTTTGCTGATATTCAGTTTATGCAATACCCAATTAAATATACATATTTAGGTAACATGAGTAATACTTTTTTATACATTAAACAACATGCAGACTATTTCATACTTCTGGAACTAAACCATGAAATGTTCTGAAACAATTATACAATAAAATATAATTATTTTAAAGATCAATATTAATCAGGGCATGGAAATATATATTTTTATTCGTAATTGTATTTGACTATAACTTGCAAAATAATATTGAAAAAAATACATTCTATTTTACATATACATTTTCTAACTAGCTATATTTATGTTAACAGAAGCACATTGTATTTTTAGAAAAGTTTGTTTTTAAATAAAAAGCATGAAACATTACGACGCACGATTAAAGTCCCCAAATACAATAGGTGCATTCAGTGCTAGTTTCAGTGTTTATGCTGAACGAGTGACACAATATGGCCAGTACTGGTCAAGCACCCAACATAGTGCACTACACTGGGTCTACAGAAAATAGGTTTGATATGGAGAAATTATGAGTATTCACTCCTCTGCCATGTAAACCAAATAGACTATATATGATACACAATCTACGATTTAACTTGCATGCAATGCATGGCAGAACTGGTTAAAATTTGTTTTTTGTTTACGTAGGCCCCTATACATACTACATGGCTTGTACGCTATGGGTAAGTAATACAACACATCTAAAACTACACTGAAGCCACAATAATAAAAAGTCAATATTTACCAAACTAGTTACATTCATCATTTTTAGAAAATTCACAATATTCTTCCGGTTCACCGCAAGAATCCTGCTTACGTCTGGCAGTCTGTAACTATCGTGACCGCTGATTTTAACACGCACTTGCACCTTTTTGTAAAAATGTCAACACCATTATTAGTCATTTTTAATCAGCATTGCCCAGCACTTGAACATGCGCAAATCATCCACGAAATCGGCATATTAGACAGTAGTGGATTATTGGAAGAAGGGCTCCATCGCGGCTACTCGGAAACCGGAAGTGCGGAACAGATCTTTTGAGTTCGTGACCTTTGTTGCCAATTCGTGCGCTCGCGAAGGGCCGCGAGCGTAGGAGACTACGTCTACAGTCTAGTGTATATAAGTCGGTGATATATCGGCCTATCTGTCCGTTACCTATAACAAAGGTCGTAGGCCATCTTCAGTTACAATACCTTTGCCATTCCGTTTATTTCACTACATGCCTCATTTAACACAACAAAATGTTACCACATTATATGCAATAATTATACAAGCAAATCGATTCAGTGCAATATTTTGTTAGAAATAATATTACTACTTACTAGACGTTTTTTCATACGCGCAAGGAGGAATTACGTCACTTTCAATGCATTATGGGATTGTCTTCGTGGAGGCTAAATACTGGGTATAAATACCCATGTATGATGCGTTCAATACAGCCGGCGATCACGTATCCTTGCTAGCAAGAACCAGGTAGCATGTATGGATGTTATACTGTTGATCGCCGTATTTTCGCGTCGCATCATAACAACAGGTAAATGTGCTAATTACCTGTAATACGTCACAAGTGGCCGACTAATGATAATTGGATATGGTGTACGCCATCTTTACAAATGGTTCTTGTGGGTATTGGAAATAACAGCGTAGACGTTAACTATTTGTAATCTTTCATTTCTGTACCGTATATGTTTACATCGAAGTCTAGATTGCTGCCAATTACAAATGTGTAAGAATGTAGTACGTATGTAGAATGTTTGTGTGGGGTACCATAAGTACGTTAACTAGGAGGCTGTGCTCCCTTTATGATGAGAACACTGGGAGGGAAAACACACACGCAGATAAATTACTCAATAAAAGTTATGATGTAACACACATGTACCATTCTACGTGTACCAATCGACCATTGGTTCCAGATGTGTCGCGCTTCCTGCTGCTTACATTGTAACCGCCTTTCTTGTCTCGACCGTCAAAAGTAAGTAACCCATGTTTACTTGAGTCATGTGTCCACGTGTTTTAGTAGCGACCAAATCATCCTATGATAAACACTATGTCGTAAGTGACATTTTCAAACTTCAACATAGTCAGAATAAAACACATTTGAGGCTAGTTAAAATGTCTGCTGATTCTGGTGTACTAACGACGTCACTATGCCAAGATTAACAAAATGTCACGACGGTGCGTTTCTCGTTTCACAAAGACTGTGCCTTGTTAATAAAAGACTGGTGTCTGCCATCATGTTTATTTATTATCTAGGATAATTATTAAGACTTTAATAGATATATTGACTCTACTCAGTGTGCACAGGGCACGTCTCCGTCAGCACGGTGTCGGTGACGGAACCTTCTACGTCGCTGCTCCACTTCTACGGAACGATCTTCCACACAATATGCGCCAATGTTACTCTACGCCAGTTCAAAATACTTCTGAAGACTCATTTATTCAAACGGGCCTTTTATTCCTAAACACTGACATTCATTTAGTATTGTCGCTCGATTTCACATTTGATGTTTTTATTATTTATTTATTTATTTATTTATTTATTTATTATTTAATGTTTTATCCTCAGCCGTTTTTATCGTAAATTTACAGTTCTTTTAAATAATTTTTTTAAATATAACTTTTTCTTAATGATAATGTTATCATTTAATTAGACATATGATGCCGCGTTTTCATAATGTTGAATATATTTGTTAAATTTTTATGTTTTGCAAAAGCGCCTTCGAACAGGATTACCTGAATTTGCGGCGCTGTATAAATACTTTATTATTATTATTTATTATTATCATTATTGAAGGTACATACTGCCCCTTAAGTTGTGTTAAATTGCGTAACCACATGACAATGTTTGAAATTTCAAATATAGACCAAGGGAACATGGCAAATGATAAATACTACTTCCAGATGCAAAACTTGTTTTACCGGCAATATCGTCGAACTGAACCAAGTTGATTCTTTTATGTTAAATGATGTCTTATTTAATCACTTCAACACAGCAGACTTCTTTAACAACTAACCTCGCTGGCAGATTTCGGTTATTGAGACCGTGCAATTCCTTAAAAAGAAATTTCTAGTAAATCAGGAAACTCCAAATACATTCCTCAAACTTTACCCTCTCCGTAACTAATACTTTGTTTTACGTGATTTTCAAGTTCAATATCACAAAAACGTAACACGATATCTTGTAAGTTCCACATGTAGTTGACGGGATGAGAGATCGGATATTCTGCCAACAGCACACGTTGTCGTACAGCATCAAATAACAAAGTGATGATCGTGGAGACAGGAGTCACAACCTCAGTAAATGTTGTTCATGTTGTGCATATACTATCTTTAAAACATTTTTAAATGGTAGTTTAGGGTTTGTTTATAATTGTTAATAAATCACATTCTAGGGTTAAGAGGTCGGAGTCTTCCGTACGCTTAAAACACTTCCTGTAATCTACTCGCAATTGTCGGTGCGTTTTAATCAGAACAAACTTTCCATTTCAACTGTAGACCCCTCTACTCTTTGCGGAGGGGTATGAGGAGGTGAGGAGGGGTAGGGGAGGAGGGGTGGAAGAGGAGGGGCAGGGGAGGAATAGGAGAAGAGGGAGGGGAGGGGTGGAGTAGGAGGAGAAGGGGATTAGGAGGAGGAGGGGAAGTAGGAGGAGGGGGATTAGGAAGAGTAGGGGAGTAGGAGTATAAGGAGGACGAGAGTAGGAGGAGGGGAGCAGGTTGGAGAGTAGGAGTAAGAGGAGGGGAGTAGAAAGAGGAGGGGAGGAGAAGGAGTAGGGGAGTAGGAGGAGAAGGAGGAGGGGAGTAGGAGGAAAAGGAGGAGGGAATAGGAGGAGAAGGAGGAGGGGAGTATGAGGAGAAAGAGGACGGGAGTAGGAGGAGAATGGGGAGGGGAGTAGGAAGAAAAGGATGAATGGAGTAGGAGGAGAAGGAGGAGGGGAATAGGAGGAAGGGAGTAGGAGTAGGAGGAGAAGGAGGAGGGGAGTAGGAGGCGAAGGAGGAGGGGAGTAGGAGGAAAAGTTGGAGGGGAGTAGGAGGAAAAGGAGGAGGGGAGTAGGAGGAAAAGGAGGAGGGGAGTCGGAGGAAAAGGAGGAGGGGAGTAGGAGGAAAAGGAGGAGGGGAGTAGGAGGAAGGAGGAGGGAGGGAGGAAGGAGGAAGTAGGAGGAGAAGGAGGAGGGGAGTGGGAGGAAAAGGAGGGAGTAGGAGGAAAAGTGGAGGAGTAGGAGGAGAAGGAGGAAGGGAGCAGGAGGAAGAGGAGGGGAGTAGTAGGACAAGGAGGAGGGAAGTATGATGAGAAGGAGGAGGGGAATAGGAAGAAAAGGAGAGAAGTAGGAGAAGGAGGAGGGGGAGTTAGAGGAGAAGGGGGAGGGGAGTAGGAGAGGGAGTAGCAGTAGGAGAAGGGGAGCAGGACGAGGAGATGGAGTAGGAGGAGGAGGAGGTGAGTAGGAGGAGGGCGGGGGTATAGGAAGAGTAGGGGGAGTAGGAAGGAGGTGGATAAAACCGTACGGGCCTACTCCGTGTCCGCTTCCGAAAAGTTTGACAATATGAGCGACCCCTCAATCAGACACTTGAAAACAACCCGTGTGTGCTTGTGCGTGCGTGCGGATGAGCGTGCAGGCAGGCGTGTATGTGCGTGCGTGCATGTTGGCGTGCGGGCATGGTTGACTCGCCCGCCCGCTAAATCATTATCAATATTATACGGCATTTGCTCACACATCCAGGTGGCGCCATTGGCATCTCCGCGTCGCTACCAACGTCGAAGTCCCAAATGAACCAGTTTAGTAAGTACACGGAATGAAAATATTTAATTTATAAGGAAGTCTCACACAGCTCAGTGTAGCAGAATAAACGACTGTCAACTGAACAGCTGCAGGCTGTGTTCTCCAGAAATTAGTGACAATAGACTTAAATTACTCATTGAAAACGGGCTCTTGTCGTCGCACCAAATGGTTCCTTCACGAATTTATTTTATATGTGTGTCTTATAAATGTATAGTTATAACTGAATCTTGGGCCACCTCCGATATATCAGATGCCGAATTAGGAATGACAGGATATGTAATGTTTAGGAAACCTAGATTATGAAGAAGGGGAGGTGGAGCTATTTTACATATTAAAGAATCCACCCAGGCTTATGAAATAAAATTAGAAAAAGAAGCAGAATGTGAAGAAGCTGTCTGGTTTAACATACTTACAGGAAACTCAACATTAACTGTTGGGTTAGTTTATCGGAGTCCAAACATAAGCATAGAAGATAATGAAAAAGTACACAACGCTACAAAAGAAGTAAGTAAACGGGACTGTATTATTATGAGAGATTTTAACCATGGGCATATACAGTGGACATCTCTACAGAGTAGTGGGAGAGAGGACCAAGGTGTTTTTTTAATTTAATACAAGATAGTTTCCTATCTCAACATGTGTTAGAAGCAACCAGGGGTGAGAATGTGTTGGACATAGTTTTGAGCTCACAGAAGGAATTTGTTGATAATGTCAAGATATGTGAGCCACTGGGGTGTAGTGATCACAACCAGATACATGTTATCATCAAAGTAAACGGAGAACGGAGTAGAAAAATAAGGTACAGGAAAACATTTCACAAAGGAAAATATAAGGACATGAGGGAATATTTAGCAAAGATAGACTGGAATAACACATTGAAGAATAAGACAGCAACAGAATGCTGGAATATCTTAAAGAGTGAAATTGACTGCGTCGTCGACAAATTTGTCCCTTTGAAAAAACAGGGGAAACGGTCAAAGAAGAAACACTTATCGAAGGAAGCCATTAGAAAAATCAAGTACAAGCAAATGATGTGGAAGACATATAGACATACTGGAAGTGAAGAAGAGTGAATGTTGCACGGAGAAGTCTAGATGATGTTCGTGCATTCACTATGGCATGGGTGAATGTTGCACGGAGAGTCTAGATGATGTTCGTGCATTCACTGTGGCATGGGTGAATGTTGCACGGAGAGTCTAGATGATGTTCGTGCATTCACTGTGGCATGGGTGAATGTTGAACGGAGAGTCTAGATGATGTTCGCGCATTCACTGTGGCATGGGAGAAGTCTAGACGATGTTCGCGCATTCAATGTGGTATGGGTGAATGTTGCACGGTGAAGTCTAGATGATGTTCGCGATTACTGTCATGGGGAATGTTGACGAGGCGAGATGTTCGGATTCACTGTGGCATGGGTGAATGTTGCACGGAGAGTCTAGATGTGATTCACTGTGGCATGGGTGAATGTTGCACGGAGAGTCTAGATGATTTCGGCATTCACTGTGACATGGGTGAATGTTGCACGGAGAAGTCTAGATGATGTTCGCATTCACTGTGGCATGGGTGAATGTTGCACGGAGAGTCTAGATGATGTTCGGATTCACTGTGGCATGGGGAATGTTGCACGGAGAGTCTAGATGATGTTCGTGCATTCACTGTGGCATGGGTGAAGTTGCACGGAGAGTCTAGATGATGTTCGTGCATTCACTGTGGCATGGGTGAATGTTGCACGGAGAAGTCTAGAGATGTTCGTGCTTCACTGTGGCATGGGTGAAGTTGCACGGAGAGTCTAGATGATGTTCGTGCATTCACTTGGCATGGGTGAATGTTGCACGGAGAGTCTAGATGATGTTCGCGCATTCATGTGGCATGGGTGAATGTTGCACGGAGAGTCTAGATGATGTTCGTGCATTCACTTGGCATGGGTGAATGTTGCACGGAGAGTCTAGATGATGTTCGCGATTCACTGTGGCATGGGTGAATGTTGCACGGAGAAGTCTAGATGATGTTCGTGCATTCACTATGGCATGGGTGAATGTTGCACGGAGAGTCTAGATGATGTTCGCGGATTCACTGTGGCATGGGTGAATGTTGCACGGAGAGTCTAGATGTGTTCGTGTATGCTGGGAAGCTAAGATTTCGGATTAGTGGATGGGTATTTAGAGTTAGATATGTTCGTCACTTGGCATTATTTCACAATCTAAGAGGCGATTCCTTCATGGTGAATAACGAATCAATGATGTTCGATCATGTGGGTGAATGTTGCACGGAGAGTCTAGATGATGTTCGCGCATTCACTGTGGCATGGGTGAATGTTGAACGGAGAGTCTAGATGATGTTCGCGCATTCACTGTGGCATGGGAGAAGTCTAGACGATGTTCGCGCATTCAATGTGGTATGGGTGAATGTTGCACGGTGAAGTCTAGATGATGTTCGCGCATTCACTGTGGCATGGGTGAATGTTGCACGGAGAGTCTAGATGATGTTCGCGAGATTCACTGTGGCATGGGTGAATGTTGCACGGAGAAGTCTAGATGATGTTCGTGTATTCACTGTGGCATGGGTGAATGTTGCACGGAGAGTCTAGATGATATTCGTGCATTCACTGTGACATGGGTGAATGTTGCACGGAGAAGTCTAGATGATGTTCGCGCATTCACTGTGGCATGGGTGAATGTTGCACGGAGAAGTCTAGATGATGTTCGTGCATTCACTGTGGCATGGGTGAATGTTGCACGGAGAGTCTAGATGATGTTCGTGCATTCACTGTGGCATGGGTGAATGTTGCACGGAGAGTCTAGATGATGTTCGTGCATTCACTGTGGCATGGGTGAATGTTGCACGGAGAAGTCTAGATGATGTTCGTGCATTCACTGTGGCATGGGTGAATGTTGCACGGAGAGTCTAGATGATGTTCGTGCATTCACTGTGGCATGGGTGAATGTTGCACGGAGAGTCTAGATGATGTTCGCGCATTCACTGTGGCATGGGTGAATGTTGCACGGAGAGTCTAGATGATGTTCGTGCATTCACTGTGGCATGGGTGAATGTTGCACGGAGAGTCTAGATGATGTTCGCGCATTCACTGTGGCATGGGTGAATGTTGCACGGAGAGTCTAGATGATGTTCGTGCATTCACTGTGGCATGGGTGAATGTTGCACGGAGAGTCTAGATGATGTTCGTGCATTCACTGTGGCATGGGTGAATGTTGCACGGAGAGTCTAGATGGTGTTCGCTGCTTGAACACATCTGCCTGGGGAAGACGTAAAATGAGTTTCGAGCAGTCGTGAAGTGGATATTGCGCTGTAAAATACTTAATTAATGTTAACGATAACTGTATGCATAGTTTAACAAACCAATTGAGACATTATTATCAACACATTTCCTCAACCAAGAGGCGAAGTTCCTTCTATCTTTGAAACAACCCAGGCGCACAAATCACACCTGTACTTGCTTGGACAGTCCAGATACTAATGTCCGAAGAGGGACGTTGGACTAAACATTTCTCTGTGTCTATTTTATCCCGATGAGAAGACGGAGTTGTTTCCGGTGGAAGGCATTACGTTTGTCTGTTTCGGACCCCGTCAGGCCCCATGTGCCAGCGTTGTATAGGAGCACTGGCCGCATGAATGCGTTATATTAACGCAATCGCAGTCGCTCGTGACGTGGTGTCTTCGCAACCAAAAGGACCACATTGAATGGAATGCGGTAACCGCAAGCATTTTTCGGCGAGACAAGTCCTTAACGTCTCCGAGCAGGGATCCAAGTTTCTTTGTCGTCCTCCATTTTTCTGCAAGACAGTCGATTTCACGTTTAATGTTTGTGCGCTCTGTTTTGTCGACATGTACACACAGGAACCACTCGCCCAGTGCAGCTGGCGCGATCTGGTTGACTTTGCTTAGGTACTCATGTTCGGTTGAGATGAAACCAATGTCGTCTGCATATATTGCTTCGCAGGGTAAGTTACTGTCGGAGGGTGGTCGGCGTGGAAGACATCCGCACAAACTTCGAAAGGCTGCTTCTAGGTACACTATGAAGAGTACTGGCGATAGTGAATCCCCTTCTGGAGTGCCAACTGTTGTGTTAAACGGGGCAGACAGCGCGTCATCAACCGGAACGGTGATGTTTGTCTCCGACAGCAGAAGCCATATGATCTGGACGTTGTCTGTATCAAGGAACGAATGTAAAACACGCAGGATTTCTCTCGACGGATTGTATCGAACGCACGTGACAGATCGATACCCAGTATTTCGATCACGTACTTATATCGTTGGCACTTAGCGACGAGCCACCGATGTCCCCATATCACATTGGCTATTGACCGTCCGCGTCGAAATCCGCTTTGGGATAGTGAAACATTTCTTATACCTAAGTCAATTGTGTACTCGTTGGAGTGTGGCCTGTTCGACTTGCAAGGTTTCTTATGTACAATGCATTTGTTCTTATGTGCATTTGTAAGTAACGTTGAGTCAACCTGATTGCATTGTTTTACTTCACCTGTAGTCAAGTGCGACACGTTCAAGATGATTCGCAATGTGCACGGTAGAGGCGCCACGGTACAGAAAGCGGCAAATGACTTAGCGGAATGCGAAGGTAATTGTAGTGTTGTAGATAACAGTGCGAAAGTTATATAGTATTGTAGTGTTGTAGATAACAGTGTGAAAGTTATGCAGTATTGTAGCCTTGTAGATAACAGTGCGAAAGTTATACAGTATTGTAGTGTTGTAGATAACAGTGCGAAAGTTATACAGTATTGTAGTGTTATAGATAACAGTGCGAAAGTTATACAGTATTGTAGTGTTGTAGATAACAGTGCGAAAGTTATACAGTATTGTAGTGTTGTAGATAACAGTGCGAAAGTTATACAGTATTGTAGTGTTGTAGATAACACTGCGAAAGTTATACAGTATTGTAGCGTTGTAGATAACAGTGCGAAAGTTATACAGTATTGTAGTGTTGTAGATAACAGTGCGAATTATACTATTGTATTGAATAACAGTGCGAAAGTTATACAGTATTGTAGTGTTGTAGATAACAGTGCGAAAGTTATACAGTATTGTAGTGTTGTAGATAACAGTGCGAAAGTTATACAGTATTGTAGTGTTGTAGATAACACTGCGAAAGTTATACAGTATTGTAGTGTTGTAGATAACAGTGCGAAAGTTATACAGTATTGTAGCGTTGTAGATAACACTGCGAAAGTTATACAGTATTGTAGTGTTGTAGATAACAGTGCGAAAGTTATACAGTATTGTAGTGTTGTAGATAACACTGCGAAAGTTATACAGTATTGTAGTGTTGTAGATAACAGTGCGAAAGTTATACAGTATTGTAGCGTTGTAGATAACACTGCGAAAGTTATACAGTATTGTAGTGTTGTAGAAAACAATGCGAAAGTTATACAGTATTGTAGTGTTGTAGATAACATGCGAAAGTTATACAGTATTGTAGTGTTGTAGAAAACATGCGAAAGTTATACAGTATTGTAGTGTTGTAGAAAACAGTGCGAAAGTTATACAGTATTGTAGTGTTGTAGAAAACAATGCGAAAGTTATACAGTATTGTAGTGTTGTAGAAAACAATGCGAAAGTTATACAGTATTGTAGTGTTGTAGAAAACAATGCGAAAGTTATACAGTATTGTAGTGTTGTAGAAAACAATGCTAATGTTATATTGTATTGTAGCGTTGTAGATAACAGTGCGAAAGTTATTACAGTATTGTAGTGTTGTAGATAACAGTGCGAAAGTTATTACAGTATTGTAGCGTTGTAGATAACAGTGCGAAAGTTATTACATATTGTAGCGTTGTAGATAACAGTGCGAAAGTTATACAGTATTGTAGTGTTGTAGATAACAGTGCGAAAGTTATACAATATTGTAGTGTTGTAGAAAACAATGCGAATGTTATACAGTATTGTAGCGTTGTAGATAACAGTGCGAAAGTTATACAATATTGTAGTGTTGTAGATAACAGTGCGAAAGTTATTACAGTATTGTAGTGTTGTAGATAACAGTGCGAATGTTATACAGTATTGTAGTGTTGTAGATAACAGTGCGAAAGTTATACAGTATTGTAGTGTTGTAGATAACAGTGCGAAAGTTATACAGTATTGTAGTGTTGTAGATAACAGTGCGAAAGTTATACAGTATTGTAGTGTTGTAGATAACAGTGCGAAAGTTATACAGTATTGTAGTGTTGTAGATAACAGTGCGAAAGTTATACAGTATTGTAGTGTTGTAGATAACAGTGCGAAAGTTATACAGTATTGTAGTGTTGTAGATAACAGTGCGAAAGTTATTACAGTATTATAGCGTTGTAGATAACAGTGCGAATGTTATACAGTATTGTAGCGTTGTAGATAACAGTGCGGATATTATACAGTATTGTAGTGTTATAGATAACAGTGCGAATGTTATACAGTATTGTAGTGTTGTAGATAACAGTGCGAAAGTTATACAGTGTTGTAGTGTTGTAGATAACAGTGCGAAAGTTATACAGTATTCTAGTGTTGTAGATAACAGTGCGAAAGTTAATTTGTGGTTTGTAGATGCCACTTCTTTACGTCACAATAGACTCGTGGCTCCGTTTTGTCAGAAAGTGTGTACAAAATGTATCTTAAAGCACGTGTACGTTTACTGGCAGACCAGCGAGATATTCGATGATTCTGCTACTGAAAGTTTGACGTCACGATCACTTCATAACGTGTGTGTGTGTGTGTGTGTGTGTGTGGTGTGCGTGTGCGTGTGCGTGTGCGTGTGCGTGTGCGTGTGCGTGTGCGTGTGCGTGTGCGTGTGCGTGTGCGTGTGCGTGTGCGTGTGCGTGTGTGCATGCGCGTTCGTTTGTTTGTTTCTTTGCGTATGTGTCTGCGTGGGTGTATATGTATGTGTTTGTGTGTGTACGTTTATGTGTATTTGTGCGCGTGTATGTGTGTGTGTCTGTATATGTATGTGTGTTTGTGCATGTATGTGTGCTTGTGTATGTATGTGCATATGTGTATATGTGTATATGTGTATATGTGTATATGTGTATATGCGTATATGCGTATATGTGTATATGTATGTATATAAGTGTATGTTTTGTGTGTGTGTCTGTCCATGTATGTGCATGTGTGAGTGTGTGCGCGGGCGTGTGTGTGTGCTCGTGTGCTCGTGTGCTCGTGTGTCGTGTGTCGTGTGTTCGTGTGTGTGTGTGGTGTGTGTGTGTGTGTGTGTGCGTGTGCTGTGCGTGTGCGTGTGCGTGTGCGTGTGCGTGCGCGTGTGCGTGCGCGTGCGCGTGTGTGTGAGGATGTAAGCATTTGTATGCGTATTACATCTATTAAAATAAAACTGGCAACTATGGCAATGCCCGCGCTAAGTCGTCGAAGGTAAAGCGCGTGTAAGTGGCGGCCCCTCGCGGTCGCCATGGCTGCTTCATCGTGGCTTGTGTCGTTTGTTGGCGCCTCAAGACATCTGTCTGTTGGACGACTCGTGTCGGGCGGTTGACGTCATCGCCACTCTGTGCTACGTCCACCGTCGCAACGTCACTGACGACATGCTCCTGCCCCAATACGGGGCGACCCACTACAGACGAGTGATGCGACTGTGCCGAAACATCCGTAAGACGCCGTCTGTGTGTGTGCGTGCGTGCGTGCGTGCGTGCGTGCGTGCGTGCGTGCGTGCGTGCGTGCGTGCGTGTGTGTATAACCCTACCTTAATACACTCTGATCTATGCGTAAAGCACGTTTTTGTAGTCTTTTTTCTAACTAAAGTATGTTTTATAATATAGTATAGGGCGTGCAAGTCTCGCGCGCGAAAACGAGGCTTGGGGGCAGGAGGTCCATATACTCCATGTTAACATATAGGACTTTGTTTTGTTTTGGTCGTAATAATCGAACTGTCCCGAAATAGCGTATTTCAGTTATATTGTCCGAAGGATTATTACAAGCAGAAGCAGTGGAACACTTTGCCGGTGACAATATCACGGAAATCATGAATTTTAATCCATTATTATGGTGGTTGCCATGGCAATAGCGGCAAGTACTTGTGTTTGGCGATCTTGACTAATAATGAAGAGTGCCAGTTTTCGCGCAGTACAACCTGTTTGGGCCAAACGTATACATGTGTTATGATTATGTGCATTTAGACAACTTGTCAGATATAAGTGCTTATCGAAACCACAACGTACAACAATGTAAAACGCAAATCTCGTCAAAGACACATACAGCCTAGCATCGTGTCGATTATCTGCATTACGTAAATCGCTGTGTCTATGGTGTAGTGTGATAAACTCAATATTAAATCGGACATTTAAGATAAGAAACGTATAACACAATATATATTTATGAACTGACTTTCCTAGTATTCATCAGTCCTAAGCTACAAATGTCATCCATCGTTAGAATATTATTCTTGTGTCCGTCCCCAATTAGTCTCGCTTAGTCCCCAATAAGCTCCAGTCGCGCGGAGTCACGCCATGTATTGTGACCCACTTGCAGGCCCTATTATCTGATAAAAAGGGTATTTATTTTTATTTCAAATTTGGCCTGAAAGCCAGTCAGGGTCTATACCCAATTCTGGGGTAAGACCGCTCTGGTGGTCACAAGCGCAAAGCAGACGTTTTTCAGGCGGTTGTAAACAGTCTCGCTTAACCGACTGTCGCTCGGCTGCTTAACTTCGCCGAGAAGGCCGTCTGGCGACTTATCCGGTTTTGAATGTTATCCGTGTGAGAGGCTATAGAGTGCTGCCATCTCACGGAACCTGGGTAATCGAGGCTAATCCTTACATCTTTCCTGCATAAACAACTTCAAATTTTTATTTCTGTTTATATTTGTGTGAATATAAGTTTGGTGTTCAATTCAAGTCAGTTCAATTCACAAGGATGTCCTAAACAGATATTAATCATACAACTCGTGATCGTATCTAAAATATGTAATAAAACTATCGTCAAAGAATAACTTTAATAATATAGTATTATTTTATAAAGAATATATATATTTTACTTTTATTTCACAGATGGTCTGAGAGCCAATCAACGTCTCTGTCCTATTCTCGGGTAAGGCCCCCTGGTGGCAACCTTTGCAGGGCATAAATCTCCCGGCGGATGTGAGGTGCTCAAACGTGCTGCCGCCTCACGGAGCCTGGGTAATCGAGGCTAAGATGACTCTAAGGCGAGGTTAGATTTTAGTAAAAGACGGCGGACTTCGTTTTACATATACATATTCGCAGTCCGACAGATGGCGATACCAGTGGAATGTGGCCAACAGTTCGTTACACCAAGGGACCAACCCATAGTAGGTCCTGTAAGCCATTTTGATGGGGGGTGGGTTAATAGCCAATAGTCTCTCTTCCATTACCCGGCTTATCCGTGCCATACGCATGCGAGGCGACTTGTGTTTGCTGAGTGTCATGGACTGTCTCTCTGCGATAAGTTTCCGTTTTACGTAGCCATAGAGCGCCTCTAGGGATAACTCTGAGAACCAAGAACGACGAGGCGACGTCACCGGCGAAGGACAACGAGTTGTATCGCGGGTAGCCTCGATTAACCAGACCCCGTGAGGTGGCAGCACCTTTCAACTCCGCCTGGGGAATTAATGGGCTGCCGGAGTAACCGCCAGGGCAGCCTTACTTCAAATTAGAGTAGAGGCGCTGATTGGCTTTCAGGCCAACTATGAAATAAATAATAACATAACGGTAACTTTAACAAGATAATATCCTACGAATAGTATTCAACATTGAACTTTTATTAACATAAAAAATAAATTCAAATGTACAATTGTTTATAAAATAGGAATTACGGCAGGATTAACCAGACTCCGTGAGGTGGCAGCACCTTTCAACTCCGCCTGGGGAATTAATGGGCTGCCGGAGTAACCGCCAGGGCAGCCTTACTTCAGATTAGAGTAGAGGCGCTGATTGGCTTTCAGGCGAACTATGAAATAAATAATAACATAACGGCAACTTTAACAAGATAATATCCTACGAATAGTATTCAACATTGAACTTTTAATAACATAAAAAATAAATTCAAATGTACAATTGTTTATAAAATAGGAATTACGGCAGGATTAACCAGTATCCGTGACGTGGCGGCATTGTTTAACACCACACGGATAATATTCAAAAGCCGGCATAGTCCCCAGACTGTCTTCTCGGTGTAGTTACGCAGCCGACCGACAGTCGGTTAAGAGAGACTATATCGCGAGCGGCGTTGTCCCGAAGATGTCACTTGCAGGGTCAGACGACGCCGCCGTGTACAGTTTACTATTGGGGTCAAAATACTGATTCCAGAAGTGTTTGTCACGCAGCCACTTTCTAGAAATGTTGCACCCTAAAAACAAGTAAAAGGATCTGCCACCCACGGGGTTACATCGGTAATTCTGGCTGCTAGATATAGGGCCTGTAAATGGGTCACGATACGTGGCGAGACTCCGCGCGACCGGAGCTGATTGGGGACTGGACACAAGAATAATAGTCTAACGATGGATGACAGTTGTAGGTTCCGACTGATGAATACTAGGAAAATCACGTCACAAATATCTTGTGTTATGCCTTTTTTATCTCAAATGTCCGAATTAATATTGAGTTTACCACACTATTATAGACATATAGCGATTTTCGTAGTTGCAGATAATAATAAACACGATTTTAGGCCGTATGTGTCTTTTATGGGATTTGCATCTTACATTGCTGTACGTTGTGGTTTCGATAAGCACTTATATCTGACAAGTTGTCTAAATGCACATAATCATAACACATGTATACGTTTGCCCCAAACAGGTTGTACTGCGCGAAAAATGGCACTCTTCATTATTAGTCAAGATCGCCAAGCACAAGTATTTGTCGCTAATGCCATGGCAACCACCATAATAATTGATTAAAATTCATGATTTCCGTGATCATTGTCACCGGCATAGTGTTCCATTGCTTCTGCGTGTAATAATCCTTCGGGCAATTTAACTGAAACACGCTATTTGGGAACAATTCGATTATTACAAACAAAAACAAAACAAAATGCTATATGTTTCCATGGAGAATATGGATTTCCTGCTCCCAACTGCCCCCAGCCTCGTTTTCGCCCGCGAGACTTACACGCTCTATTGTGTAGGGAAAAGACGGAACGCTCCCCGTCTTTCGTGGTTTTTCACGATCCCCGCAGAAGTACGAAAACAATATATTTCGTTTTGAAAGCATGATCACCATTACATTTTGTGAGTTTCCCTTACACTAGAAAGGCTGCATATTCGTAGAAAACGGCGTCGTTTTCCGTAGACAAATGGCGCTCAATCGATACGTTATTGGTTCTATCCGTGTGAGGGCGCTGATCGTCAATTTCCATATTCCTCCATGTTTCTCTCAGAATGCCTGACCTCTGGTCCCTTGGCTCGTGACAGCCGTGTGCGTGTGTGCTGTAGGAGTGCGTCGTGCAGCTGGTAACGCCACGGCACAGAAGAAACCGAATGAGACATTAGTTACGACTACTATTTTACCGAAACCGAGCACAATACTAAGAGACCTGGCCCTGGGCACGAGTGTCAGCATTGGACTGTGTATAGTCGCCACAGCCGCCCAGAAGATTCACGAAAAGATACAAACGTAGGTTGGACTGGTTTGTTGTTTATTTGTGGTTTATTTATTTACTTAGAAACAACGGTGTTCGGAAATTAATTACATCCCATGGAAACAACACACGAAAAGATACATAATATATAATATAATATGATATATATATATATATATATATATATATATATATATATATATATATATATATATATATATATATATAATCTATCTATCGCTATCTCTCTCTCTCTCTCTCTCTCTCTCTCTCTCTCTCTCTCTCTCTCTCTTCTCTTCTACTTCGACACCTCCTCCGTCCCCGTTTCAGCTCCGTCGGTCTAGCTGTCCCTCACACACACTCGCACACTCGCACACTCGCACACTCGCACACTCGCACACTCGCACACTCGCACACTCGCACACTCGCACACTCGCACACTCGCACACTCGCACACTCGCACACTCGCACACTCACACACTTACTCACTCATTCACCTTCTGTCTCTTTTGCATATTTACATGGCCGATTAAATGAACGATCTTGTTTTCTTTTCAGGGATAAATTGAAAAAAGAAAAAGGTACGTTCACTTCCAGCGTTGGTGGCCGACATGCACGTTTGATTTGTTTACGAGTAACGAATGTGTATGAAATGGTTAACTTGTAATTTGCTACAAAATAAACTATTTTATAACGGATCTTCAGAGAGTAGATACTATACCTCAATGTTACCCATTACCGCTTTGTTACCACACAGTCTGAATGTCAAAGCGAAATTATGGTTTCGATAAAAAAACTGCATCAACGTTTTCACTCTAGACATTGACATTTTAATATATATTAATAGTCATGGAGTTTTATGGTGAAAACACGAAACATTTGTCTATTCCGGATCGTTTCACGATGGAGATTCCTTTTTCCAAAATAATCAATCCAGTGCAGTAGTGTTTCGGTTGGTAGCGAGCTCGTAATGATCATCTGCAAGACCTGCCTCGTTGTGGTGCGCTGACTCCCAGCCATCATTCAAACTTGCATGCAGACCGGAACATTCTAACATTTACTAAAGTATTTGTTATTATTAACCATACGTATACAAAATAAATTTTATCAGCATTATTGTTATGGAATTATTTGCTAGATCGATTATTTTTATCATGTATATTTTACTTTTTTTTTAGAAAAGCTACGTTATTTATTACTTTATTAATTTGTTCAAATATTTTTTATTTTTCAATATTAGTATTCTTTGTATTGTATAACGTTATCCTTTATTGTAATTTAATAGTAATATGTTGAGAAGCGCCACGAACAATTTTTATGGATGTGGCGCTGTAGCGCTTACATTTTTCCGGCGTTATAAACGTTCCGATTGACGTTTCTGCGCATGCGCGATATATGTAAAAATCATCATTGTGCAGCAAAAAGGCAAAGCATTTATGGTATAAATACTACGGGTTGTTCGTTAGGATGTATATAATATCTCAGCAAAGTTATTTGTCGCAAATTAACACGACGCAAACCAGTTTTTAGGCATATTTTGATAGCAAGCGTAAATCACGTGACTGTAGTGCGCCATAATCCGTGACAGTGATTTATACAAAACGTAATATTTTATTGCATTGAACGACATTCTAAGAAACTCTTCACAGTAATCATCACAGGAGAGTTAACGAACAGCCCGTTGCATTTATACCGAAAATGCTTTGCTGTTTCGCTGGACATTGATGATTTTACATTTATTGCGCATGCGCAGAAACGTCAATCGGAACGTTTTTAACGACCGGAAAAATGTAAGCGCGACAGCGCCATATGAAATCAAATGTATTATTATATAATCGTGTTTACTTACAGAGAGAAAGAAGTTACTGAAGAAGCTAGAGCCGCCACCTGCCAGCAGCGAAGAAGGTGTTTTTGATTTCCTGACACAATGGTTTGAAACCCCACCAGCGGTAGGCAGTCACTGACACTGGCAACGGTTCTTAATCCTTAATTCCGTGCCAGGTGCGTGCGAGACAATTTATTTCATCACCATTTTATATGAATTTGAAACGTCGTGTGATAGGCTTATGACATCGCAAAGCTTTTTAAATTCAGGTGACATCTGGAATGTCAGATTCGTCACTGATGCACAGCAATCCGGGAAAGTCAGTTTTGTCTCAGGACAGTAACAAGAGGTACCAGATGCCTTGCTCCTTCTTCGACAAGCCACTATGCGGCACTGGAAGATGCCTTCGTTTTCATGAAGCAAGTTTCATCTATATTATAATTTGCCTGTGTCTTTTCGGAAGAGACACTAAAAGCCGGTGGTCCCTTCTGTCTGGCGTCTAAAGTAAAAGATCTAACACAGGGGGTAAATGTGTAACCTGTAGTGAACTCACAAATTATCGTTGGACTTTAAACGCCCTGCAAAGGGCCCCGTCCAGTATCTAAGTGAAGAGAAGAGAAGAAGAGAAGAACTTGAATCTTGTCAGTTATGTTACCCGGAAACCTTAAGCGAATTGTGCTTCTATCGAACTGAGGTAACCTCAGACCGACCTAAGAATGTGATACTTATAAGATTATGGCTAGTTCATCATAATGCATTCAAAATCATCATCGTTGGCTTACTTAATGAAAGTAATTTCAATGCAGGTTTTAAAAACATACTAGCAACGAAGGAACAGAAAAAGTTCGGTCCAAGACCGTTGTAGAACGACGTGCGAAAGTCGTCTCAGTTGAAGATTACGGGCGTGGAAGATACACGTCACTTGTACGTATTGCGTTGTTATGATTGATCGGCGTTACGACTGACCAGTGGCCGATGAGGTCAAGCCCACGAGATAGTCGGCCGCAGCACGCGTACGCAGTGCGTCGTCGGCTATTTATAGTTTAAGTCTCGTTCAGTAACGAGGTAATCCCCACGTGGTGCGCGCGCCGAGCGTCTTCGCCTCGCGTAAATATCGTCACGTATTACGTACGCGCGTCACGTGGCAGTCAGCGTCCGAGAAGCTGGAGTCAGGGCGCCGGCGACTGACCGTTGCGGTGGATCTTCTGCCGGGCGGTCGATCGCCGGTCGATAACTGACGATGCTTCGACGCAGATCTAATAACCGCGACGAAACCGATTTAATTTCAACTTGGGATTATCTTTCGTTGCAGGGAAAGTCCTGACGACCTGGCGCTAGCGTGACGTGGCCAGCCGTCGTGACGTGGTCAGCCGTTGTGTAGAGACGTCGTTAGTTCGCCGTGTCCACTACGGGGTCGTAGTCCGCTTTGGGTGGTGGCGCGCCGAACGTAGTCCGTGATTCGATCGGCCGTTACGCCTGAACTATTTTGTGTCGGGAAGTATTACTAATTGCACTGTACTAGTTTGCGACACATGGAAGACTGAACCATTCCTGAACACGACAGACAACACAAGTAATCTCTGTTAGTCGTCTTATTGACATATCCGTCCATAAGTGAGTTCGGAATATTCACTTTATTGACATATACATTATATATTATGTTGACATAACAATGTCCGCATGAACAGAAAGCGTTAGATATGTGTGAAAACGGCGATGTGCCGTAATAAACGGTAATATACGGTAATAAACGGTATTGTGCGGTAATAAACGGTAACCTACGGTAATAAAAGGTACGTTACGAGGTTACATACCACGAAAATAAGCGAGCGCATGCGTTGTTTGATTGCTCCAAAGTGGTTCCACGGCGATTTGATGAATAAAGGTAATACTTCCGTTTCGCTTTCGGTAGTTAATACGACTTGTTATTTTTTAGAAACAAAAGACAACATTGACTGTTCCTATGCGTATAAAAGTGTTAACAAAAACCTACCGTTTCCAAGTATGACCGGCAATGTTATTTGTCGAGAATGACATTGTTGAATCCGTAGAATATAACTATAAGTTGTATGGGCAGCGTTTCTTAGATACAATATCTGACGTCACGAGTGTCTACTTTTTCCTTTCGCTAATCACCGAACTGGGACTGGGAATTATTGTCTTGTCTACAGCGCTCAGTAATTATATTCCGGCCAACATTATATTAGCATTTGTAATCATATTTATTTTATTTAGTATGCCTCTAAATTATGTGAGATATAGATACATATATATTTAGGGGAAAAATCTGCACAGTACCATTTGTGTTGGGAACTCTTTCGTCCGGGGAATGGCGGACGAACCCTAATTGTGGTGTTACGTTAGTAGGCAGATGATGTTTAATGCCCTGTAAGTAAAACGACAGAGTGGCGCCTTGTGGCGGGTGCATGGCGGAAGTATGGCGGGTGTATGGCGGAAGTATGGCGCGTGTATGGCGGAAGTATGGTGGGTGTAAGGCGGAAGTTTGGCGGAAGTATGGCGCGTGTATGGCGGGTGTATGGCGAAGGAATGGCGGTTGTATGGCAACTATATGGCGGGTGTATGGCTGCTATATGGCGGGTAAATGGCAGGTGGATGGCTGGTGAAAGGCGGGTGTATGGCGCGTGTATGGTGGGAGTATGGCTGGTGTATGGCGGGTGAATGGCAGGTGTATGGTGGGAGTATGGCTGGTGTATGGCGGGTGGATGGCGGGTGTATGGTGGGAGTATGGCAGGTGTATGGTGGGAGTATGGCGCGTGTATGGTGGGAGTATGGCTGGTGTACGGCAGGTGTATGGCGGGTGGATGGCGGGTGCATGGCTGGTATATGGCGGGTGGATGGCGGGAGTAAGGCGGGTGTATGGTGGGTGGATGGCGGGTGGATGGCGGGTGTATGGCTGGTGTGTGGCGGGTGGATGCTGGGTGTAAAGCGGATGGATGGCGCGTATGTGGCTGGTGGATGGCGGGAGACGGCGGGTGTATGGCGGGTGTGTGGCGGGTGTATGGCTGGTATATGGCGGGTGAATGGCGGGTGGATGGCGGGTGTAAGGCGGGTGTATGGTGGGTGGATGGCTGGTGTGTGGCGGGTGGATGCTGTGTGTAAAGCGGGTGGATGGCGCGTATGTGGCTGGTGGATGGCGGGTGTACGGCGGGTGGATGGCGGGTGTATGGCTGGTGTATGGCGGATGTATGGTGGGTGTAAAGCGGGTGGATGGCGGGTATATAGCTGGTGGATGGCGGGTGTAAGGCGGGTGGATGGCGCATCGTCCGTGAATAGGTCAGAGACGAGAGGTCAAGTGAAGGGAATGGACACAGAAAGAGGTGAGTCGACGTGGGGGACCTCGGAGCAGATGCACTCGGAATGCTCCAATATTAACGGCGGCACATCCGACGACAGACCTCCTTAAGGACACCTGCAACACACTTGGGACCTGAACTGGGCATATAATGGTACCCCCCATCCCATTGAGACCCTCCGCTACGACGTACACGACGCACACCCAACAGATGTCTACGTCACACACACACCCTACAGATGTCTACGTCACACACACCCTACATATGTCTACGTCACACACACCCTACAGATGTCTATGTCACACACACCCTACATATGTCTACGTCACACACACCCTACATATGTCTCCGTCACACACACCCTACAGATGTCTACGTCACACACACCCTACATATGTCTATGCCACACACACCCTACATATGTCTACGTCACACACACCCTACATATGTCTACGTCACACACACCCTACAGATGTCTACGTCACACACACCCTACATATGTCTACGTCACACATACCATACATATGTCTACGTCACACACACCCTACATATGTCTACGTCACACACACCCTACATATGTCTACGTCACACACACCCTACAGATGTCTACGTCAAACACACCCTTCAGACCTCCGACTTCAAATCCACGCTCGACATCCAAAGCACAACGCCCAGAAACGTCCATTTGTACCCGTTGGCGTCCACCATAGAACTGCAACAGTTCCTACCCAATTGAGGCATTTAACGGAGCCACACAGAGTCTCGCGAGAAAGAAAACACAAAAAAGCCTGAAATCCAGCATATTGTATTCGTTTCTAGCAGGGTGGGAGTTCCGCAGTTTATCCGGGAAGGTTGCCAGGATTGTGTACGTCACAATCACAATTACTTGCTGTCTTCTACCAAGCTTTTCCTTTGTCAACAATGTTTATAACGATTGTATGTGAATTACTATTACTATCTCTTAGAGCAAACATTGCTGTGTACATTTGACACTTTTATTATTTTCCCTTCGGTTTTTGCTATAAAGATACTATTTTGAAAACAGAATTTCAACAAAACGTATGACGAAAAGCACGTGTTCAGGCAGCCATTTTGACAGCTTGACGGAGTTTGCTAAGCAACCTGGATACATCAGGTGTGACGCTGCTCTCAGACCTGTGTTGACAAAAATAGGTCACTCTCGTTAGAGAAATAAGACATTTCTGTACACTTCTCACAGTACCCTGTTATAATGTCCAGGATGTTACAAAGGAGATTCGCATTATCGGACATGCCGGAAGTAAATACCTATTACTATTGTTAATCGTTCTTGTCCAGTCCTTTGGGTTACTCAAAGTGTTTGCCGTGTCACTCTCTGGTAGACTTGATCATTCAAACACCATCTCGACTAATCCGGGGAAGATTCAGCCATCCTACAGATGCTGCGCGAATGTTGTTCTTACACTGATTCGGCCACTGTTTAACTCACATAACGGACCGTGCGAGGATCGTAACCAGAAAACCCCACAGATGAATACAACGATATTCTAGGTTGTGATCTAAGATCACAATCGTGACAACGCGGGTTCGAATATTGGACAGCCAGTTCGTTTACTTTCCATTATTCTAATTAACTCGTCTGTACGAACTGTAACAATTACGACGACAACGTTGAACGCTACAGCGTCATCGCGGCCGACGGGTTAGGTCAGGTAGACCGTACACCGTACGCCGTACGCCGTACGCCGCACGCCGCACGCCGCACGCCGCACGCCGCACGCCGCACGCCGCACGCCGCACGCCGCACGCCGCACGCCGCACGCCGCACGCCGCACGCCGCACGCCGCACACCGCACACCGCACACCGCACACTGCCCACAGTACACACCTCGCTCCAATGCTTCCGCAGAAGGCACGGCAGGTTTCGGGATTATGTAATTCGGAATCGACGTTACTAGCGTGGAACTTGTGCAATAACAGTCGACGGCAAATCACACACGCACACGAGCAAAACAGCGACGGCAAACACACACCACACACGGCTCATATATACATATATATATATATATATATATATATATATATATATATATATATATATATATATATACAAAAGTGATATTTTTGTTATGTGTGTGTGTTTGTGTGTGTTGTTGTGTGTGTGTGTGTGTGTGTGTGTGTGTGTGTGTGTGTGTGTGTGTGTGTGTGTGTGTGTGTGTGTGTGTGTGTTTATGCGTGTGCGTGTGTATTGCTTATGTGTGTATACGTGTGTGTGTATGTGGATATAAATAAATAAATAAATATATATATATATATATATATATATATATATATATATATATATAATATATATATGTGTGTGCGCGCGTGTGTGTGTTTATACACTGCTGTATATATCAGCAGACGCATAAAGACAAACACACACACGAAACACACATGCACACACGTATATACATACATGCACACATGCGCGCGCGCACACACACACACACACACACACACACACACACACACACACACACACACACACACACACACACACACACACACACACACACAACACACAAACACACAGCAAACACACACGCACACGCACACGCACACGCACACGCACACGCACACACACACACACACACACACACACACACACACACACCCTGACATGTATTTGCGGATCGTGAAATCGGATCGTGCTGCTAGCGACGGTTCTGACGGCTGCGGCGGCGGCAGCAGTAGTCGGCCGGTCTGCGTCGACGTACGCGCTGCCGCTGCGTGCGATATAAAGCACGGCAGGTCCGCGCCTACCATATAAGTCTCGTGACGTGCAGGCAGGCGGGCCTAGCGAGTTCCACGGCGTCTCACTGCCCGTACCAACCAACGCGCGCCGACCGGCCGACGGAGCGCCCAACACCACCGCCGCCTCTCTGCCATGCGGCGCACTACGTCCACAGCGGGTGGCGCCACAATCACGCTTTGATATCGTCACGCGCGTGCTGTGTTGTCGTCATCGTCATTACTCGGCGCTGCCGTCATGCGTGCGTGCGCGCGTGCTGCCCAACGGTGTGCAGCGTGCGCCGGGGTCCATGTCGGAGTGCGGCCGCTTTGGGATTAACGCCGTGCGTGTGTGTTTGTGTGTACGCGAGCTCGCTGCGTGATCAGCCGATCGAACGTGGAGATTGTGAAGTCGTCGCCGTCGTTGTTTTTGTTGTTGTTGTGAGTATATGCTTCGGTTCCCTCGCATTCGGTCGCGTTCACCCCCACTGGGGTTGTCTGCCGGCCACTGTGCCGTCGCTGACCTGTCCACGCCGGGCTCGGACGCTACTTACGACGAGGAGTTATCGGAACGTTGGCGCTGCAGAAATAGAACACCTGTATTCGTTGTCAATGGGAGCAGTGACGAATGCGCCACCTGACGTTGTTAAAAGTAAGTACACGTGTATTATCACCCGTCGGAATCGGCGGTATTATCATGGCCGGTGGAATGGTTAACATATTGCACTCTCTACTTTCTAATGCAATGTTATCATCATCTGGTTCTAAAGTAGCTCGCATATTATCACAGCGATAACAGACATCACTACAGGAATGACTGACTGCGAAAGTTTGTGTATGTGTTCTACGAAATATTGAACGTGTTTATTCATATTGTTGTCTATATATATATATATATATATATATATATATATATATATATATATATATATATATATATATATATATATATATATATATATATATATATATTACATGTATGTATTAAGCCGGATATATTACCAAACGATGTTTGAAATGTATGTATTATCGACGAAATGCATGTACCGACGACAAAACGAAATGACCGTGACTGCATTGGCGACGTCATCACCACACCCATCTCGTCACGATCGTGACGCACGCGACCTTGTCACATCCACGAGGGGTGGATGGTAGATCACCTGGATCCGTTGACACGTGTCACACGGGACACTCCCGCGCCGCCATGTTCCGACTGGCATACATACCTTGTCCCGGACCCGAAGGCTACGATTGCGGTAACAGCGCTACCCCGTGACCAGATGGGCCTCGGCCAACCGTTGCTTGCTGGCTCCCGCTCGCGCTCCCGCTCTCATCGGAATGTAGCTGCGTGTTCTGCCTGACGCCCGCCCGTCTGTCTCTGCTTCGCTCGGTAGGCACGCTCAGCCAACGTCCGTGTCGATGCAGTCGTAACGAACACTCGTGAAGAGCAAGATTGTGCAAGACCGCTAACAATGGCGTCACACACCGAGTCCGGATTACGTGATTTCAAGGTTGCTTACTACCGTCTAATCTGCATTCCTTTCTGGCATCTGTCAGTTTTTTTTATGTAAACATGGTTGCTGTCTTCCTGGTTAGTTCCTGGTTTTAAAAATCGTGTGTGTTTCATAGTGAAATTCTCAGTTTTGGTGGAGCGTTAGAAGTTCGTTTTTAATAGTGATCATGGCCATCAATGGCGGCGGACACAAACTCCGGATTACGTGTATCCACCGAGTGCCTGGTCTCTGATCTGAATTCTAGACTGACACGTGTGTCAGTCGTGTAAATAAGGTTATTTCCTGGTTGTAAACATTATATGTTTCGTAGGTGAAGCTCTCAGTTATGGGGTGATATCAGTGGTTCATATTTTATTACACGTATTCATCCGTTCTGATCTCCATGTGCTGTCTTCGAGTTCACTCGAATTATGCTAAACAATAAGCAACTTCACATAATCAATTCGGTGATTTAATGTTTCCCTTCGCAACAGCAAGCCCGTTATTTTGATATATTCACATATCATTAATTGTGACTCATAAATCATAGTTCTGATAGTTTACCGGCCAATCCATTGCGTGCTGTGTTGACTTACACAGTCGTATCTCTATAATTCGTCCGTACAATCGCATATAAACACTGTCATGTTTATTGCTGGTACCCAAAGTTATCATTACGCTATCGCTGTGTTATGTTTGCGGCCATCATTACAAGCCAAGCTCCGTGTCATTCTGTGTGCATTCATAAGCTTCGTTGGCGCATTTTCCAACCAACCAGCGCGCGGCGTTAACCCATTTCCCTGCCTCGACCTGCCCTCGCCGGCGATACTGGGGCACGTCACTTCCGTGTCTACGTAATCTGGCGCGCTACGTGGATGAGATAAACTCGTCCGTCACAGCACCCGCAGACGGGCAGACGGGCAGACGTTTCAAACAAAGAGAACATGTCGATGATAAAAGTTGCACCTCGGCTAAGAATAGCGGCGACGCCGCGGTTTGTATATTACCTAGTTGGCGAGGATGTTGTTAGACTGTATTTATAAGTATCATAACCGGGCACTCTAGGCGGTAATCCGACTGCACCGGGTTCACCTCGGCAGCGATAGCGAAGATCTTCTATTTATAAGTGCACCTGACTCGAGGTGCCGCTTTGACAGTGTAGGGCCGTGTACGCCGAG
Organism: Ridgeia piscesae; assembly: GCA_025642075.2. Taxonomy (NCBI): domain Eukaryota; kingdom Metazoa; phylum Annelida; class Polychaeta; order Sabellida; family Siboglinidae; genus Ridgeia; species Ridgeia piscesae. The sequence goes on from JAODUO010000262.1 coordinate 220,177, forward strand.
GTGTATCGTTTCCCTGTTGCAAGCGAATAGACTCAGTTGAGATTGTTTTTGTTTTACCTAGACGCACGCATATGTGTCGTACGTGAGTAACTACGTACTCACGTACACGTATTGTACGTGAGTAACTAAGTACGCAAGTACATCCCTATCTACCTTTCTCGGTCTCTCTATCTGGAATGAATAAGTGACGTCATTCATTCCATCTTCTCGCCCTTCCTCCATCCCTCTATCGTCCGGCCCCCGTCCCTCTCTTCCCTCCCTCCCTCCCCTCCATCCTTTCATCCCTGTTTCTCTTTTCCCTCCCTCTCTCCCTCTGTCCCCCCTCCCCCCTACTCTCTCTCACTCTCTCTCGCAGCCTTACTGTCTCCCTCCCTCCCTCCCTCCCTCCCTCCCTCCCTAACTATATCCATCCATCCATTCATTCATTCATTCATTCACCCACCCATCTATTCCTCACTCACTCACTCACTCACTCACTCACTCACTCACTCACTCACTCACTCACTCACTCAATCAATCACTCAACCACTCACTCACTCATTCACTCAATCACTCACTCACTCCCTCACTCACTCGCTCGCTCGCTCACTCACTCACTCACTCACTCACTCCTCACTCACTCAGTCAGTCAGTCAGTCACTCACTCACTCACTCCCTCCCTAACTCACTCACTCACTCACTCACTCACTCACTTACTCACTCCCTCACTCACTCACTCACTCACTCACTCACTCAACCACTCACTCAGTCACTCAATCACTCACTCACTCACTCACACACTCACTCGCTCGCTCACTCAGTCAGTCAGTCAGTCAGTCAGTCAGTCAGTCAGTCAGTCAGTCAGTCAGTCAGTCACTCACTCACTCACTCACTCACTCCGTCTCTACCACGAATGTTAAGAGTTGTCCTGAACAGTAATACCATGGGGTTGTATTCAACGACCTCGTTGTAACGAACGTGTCTTCTCCGTCACTCTCTCGATTACAGCCATGTACGAACTCGTTATAACGAACAAGTATTCTCCGTCACTCTCTCGAATACAGTCGTGTACGAACTCGTTATAACGAACGTGTCTTCTCCGTCACGCTCTCGAATACAGTCCGGTACGAACTCGTTATAACGAACGTGTCTTCTCCGTCACCCTCTCGAATACAGTCCGGTACGAACTCGTTATAACGAACAAATCTTCTCCGTCACTCTTCGTGAATATGTGAACAGTTGTGACATTTATTTACAACGTCAATATGATTGTGTTAGATCGCCATCACTGTGTCTCTATGTGTACAACTCACGGCTAGTGTCAGATTGTAAACATACACCCGTGGGTCCACTTATCTTAGTGCAATATGTAGATCCGCTTCATAAGAATAGAGCGGTTTTAGGTTTTTTGTATTTAGAAAATACATAAAATGTTAACTGTTCGTCGATAATGTTCGTTACTTTATGAACTATCAAGTGATCTCCAGGTTGCACATAATATTATATTTGATTATGTGATGTAATAACATCTTAAACACATGAATCAGCCTCAAATATCTATGTTACACAACAACAGTTACGAGCTGTAATATTAGGTATGGCAGCCATTGTGTTTGTTTTTGGGGTGTTTCGGGCTGAACGAAGCAAAGTTATTATTACAGAGTTACCGAGCGATATATGTGGCCGTAGGCAATAAGAGGAGCTAGGCCGCCATCCCAGCTCTCTATCCGAACTGAGTGATATCGACTAATTCGTCAGGTGGGGCTTACTGCTTTGCCCCTTTTCCTACAGATTAGCCCGCAACATGTGCAGGAACAGGTTTGTTGGTGTTGGAGGCAGGGCTTCGACTTTGGAACTTTTCTTCTTCTTGGTGAAGAGTGAAGCAGGCAGACTCCATTGATGTCCCCAGTGGCTGACCATGTGACGAACAACGTTTTTGCCGTCTCCATTACATCTGCCTGCGATGCGCCCACTTCCCCCCGTGCATCAGTCTGGGAAATCTTCAGTGAGCGAGGTGTATAGCGCATTGGTCTTGGCTTTCACCCGTGGATACGAGGTCCTGTCGCAATTGCTGACGGCGTACATGCCATGCTACTGCAGACACTGTGGCCCAGCACTGTCATATCCCACCGCTCCATCTGCACCTTGCACTCCGTCTCCTCCCGGTACACCCAACATACCAGTAGGACAAACACTTCTGTGTCTTCGCTAAATGCACTGACCATGCTTTTGCCAGAGTTGGCCGCATCGATGATATAGAAGATCGTGGTGAATTCATTTCCAAAATGCTCCATCGCCTCGAGTCTCCATCGTCACGATCTCTCCTCTACTGAACGTAACTCACACGCGCCAGGTTCAGCATATTGGTCTTGTTCTTCATGGAACACATGTTATTTATATGTTTCTTTTATTACAAATATTCTGCCCGGAAATTTCAAATGTTCGCTATGGTGTGCAATAAATCTGTTTCACTAAAAAGGTATACATGTATTGAGCTAATTATATTACGGGTGACACTTGTCTGCTTGCTGTCACAGTAACAACTTTAATCAAATAGGTTCATTCATTGTAACATATTCACAATGACTTTCACACATAATTACTTAATGCAAGAAATTCCCTCAAAGAGAAATATGAATGCTAATGTTATTAACGATACTTGAACTATACACTATTCATAACATGTGTGATTTTGTGTTTCAAATAATTTAAATTATGACTGAATACAAATGTGTCAATTGTTTACATTATCCATTTATATTCATGAATAAACTCAAATATACTGTCATAGAAGTTTCCATTTTGTATCCACCGAGAAGTCAACTTTGAACTTTACCTGACCTTCAGCATCTGATCTTGACCTTGAACTGAAAACGTGACATTAGAAATGGGTTCTGAACATACAAATACCTCTAAAAAGAGGTATTACACGTCATTCTAAGAGAAATAGTTTTTGAGATCTGACCAGTGGCCATCTTGGATTTATGCAAATTACCTGAGCTGCTCAAAGTGACCGTTTGGGTCAAACTGAATGTGTTCTAGGACCTGAGGAGTCTAAATCAAACATGACGTTCATAGGATAAAACATTTATAGGTTCACTATTTTATATGTGTGACTGTCAAATGGACAAGTTTGTTTAAATTTATCACTATGCGATACGTGCTTTTTGTTGTATGTTTGACTGAAATTCTGTTTTCAGAAGATTATTGTTATGCAAAAAACCTAAGTGAAAAGTGTTAAGGTGTCAAGTATATGCAGTAATGTTTGCTCTAGGAGATATCATGGCGCAGTTGTAATGCAATTCACATAATTATTTAACCGTTATCAACTGTGTTGGCAAAGGCAAATAAAGTTCATTGTGACGTAAGCAAACCGTGACGTACTGGATACATTAATTATTTCGTATTCGTACGGGACGATAGACGAACGTACTATAGCTACGAAAGATCAACTGGTGACGTAATACGTAATTTGAGTTGACGCACACACAAAAAACAGTTTCACGCGTCATAGCAAACGTAATTTACGAATAATCAGGAAAACGGCCCTCAGCTCTTTGTATGTAGTTGCACAGCTTTGTGAGTATTTGTAATGATTGTAGCTATGCGGATTGTCCGAGTGCTATACTCCACTAGTCCGCACTGGCCAGCCTAAGTCTGCCTCGGTTGAACAGGTGGCTGGCTATTCGTGCAGAATTAAGGCCCAGTGACGCGGCGGGTCGAACATCGGTTTCTGAATCGACAGAGAGCTTATCGGGTTAAAATCATCATATGTGCTGCCATGTCGAATAGTTCGGGCATGTTTCTTCACTCTACGTTGCTTCAGTTCACTGGACTCTTGAAATAGACAATGTTTCCATCTCGGTAAAGTCCGTATTTATACACCTATCACTACCCAAAATGCCAAATCCGTATCGTACACGGAAATGCGAACGATATTGAATATCATACAGAGCTATCAGCCATCGTCATCGCCGTAACACCATCGATTGCCTGGATGACCGTCGGCAGGTAGACTAAGTATTGCCGGGCGCCGAGAGACGACGGCTGCAGCGGTCGTGGAATGGCTCGTCGCTTCAGGTGCTCGCCGCCGTCGTCGCCGCCGTAGACACGGCCGAGGTATGTCGGCCTGGCCCGGCCTGTTGCACCACCACCGACTCCCGTACCGCCCGGCCAGCGCCAAATGTTCCCGACTTATTTACATCCGACACAGACGACCCGCGTCTGCCTTGGCGGGACCGAGCGGTGGAGAGGAGGGGAGAGTAGGGGAGGGGAGAGGGAGCAGACGGTGTGCGTGTTTGTTGATGCAGTTGCCTGGCTCGAAAGACGGCCGTTTGAAAATGTCTGTCAGTGTCCGACGATACTGTTGTGGTCTAGTGGGACGGGTTATGCCCTAGAAGCGTTTTGTTTTAACTGGGATTATTCCATTGCAATCAGGATTTGTTTAGCTGTTATTTAATTTAATGCGTGTGCGTGTGCGCGTGCGCGTGCGCGTGCGCGTGCGCGTGCGCGTGTGCGTGTTTATGTTTATGTATATGTGTATGTGTATGTGTATGTGTATGTGTATGTGTATGTGTATGTGTATGTGTATGTGTATGTGTATGTTTTGTAGTGTATATATATATATATATATATATATATATCAATATATATATATAATATATATATATATATATATATATATATATATATATATATATATATAGTGTGTGTGTGTGTGTACGGACGTATGTAGATACATACACAGATACATACACAGATACATACATACAAACATACAAACATACAAACATACAAACATACAAACATACGTACATACGTACATACGTACATACGTACATACGTACATACGTACATACGTACATACATACATACATACATACATACATACATACATACATACATACATACATACATACATACATACATACATACATACGTATTGCACCCGTTGAGAAAATATTCAAATTGTTCCTGAAGCTCTCAGGATTGGTCAACAAATTTTGCAAATTTCTCTTAGAGAGCTCTTTGTACATCGATCGCACATGTCGTCATGTGATCATTGACCTTGCGTCCACACTGACCCAACCACTGCGGACCGCTGCAGCGTGTGTCTATATGGTTGTCGGACACCGGACATCAACATGTGTGGTATAAGTATAAATTAATGCTTGTTAGTATATTGAGTGGTCAACTTGAACTTACCGATGTTCTTGACAGCACCGATAGGTTGTTGGACATGTCTGAGAGTCCACAATAGACACAAAAATCATAATTCTACTACATTTCTTTCAAACGTTATACACGTTTTTATATTTGACGGATTTTGGGTGAGGATAGCAGAGTTGGTTGCAAAATGTATAGTGCTTCCCGAATAAATTTTCTTTTCCAACCCTCTGTTTCGTCCACCTGGTCTTATTCCCAACGTCTGTACATGCACCTGATTTTCTGCGTACCTCTCTCTCTCCCCCTCTCTCTCTCTCTCTCCCTCTCCCTGTCCCTCTCGCTCTCGCTCTCGCTCTCGCTCTCGCTCTCTCCTCTCTCTCTTCTCTCTCTCTCTCTCTCTTCTCTCTCTCTCTCTCTCTCTCTCTCTCTCTCCTCTCTCTCTCTCTCTCTCTCTCTCTCTCTCTCTCTCTTCCTCTCCCTCTCTGTCCCTCCCTCTTTCCATACCTCCCTTTCTCCTCTCTCCCTCTTTCTCCTCTTTCTCTCGCTCCCTCTTTCTCGCTCTCTCTCTCCTTCTGCCCCTCTCCCTCCCCCTTCTCCCAATCCGTCGTTCGTGTTGTGTGTCAAGGTGACTGGCCTACCAGATGTAATAGCACTGTAACAACACAACGGAGCGACAGCCAGACCACACGTCACAGTGCCTGTGCAGCTCAGCTAATACGGTTGACCTCGGTGCAAATGGCGGCCTTCCCTAGCGCCTGGTCAAGTTATTGGGTCGTCGCATTCGGGCCTACTTTCGCGAATTCCTCGCGCCGCGATGCTCCGACAGCGTTCGGGGAATGTGGAAATAAAACCGGTTAACCAAAAAACCGTCGGACCCATTTTCGATTTGCCGCGTTATAACATTGTGATGCAGTAATGACCCTTAATGTGAACATCAATTTCCCTCCGTCCCAACGCTGCGTCGTCGGTCGCTAGACCCGAATGGCGGTGGCGAGTGAGTGGAAGGTCGACCCGAATTGCACTGGCAATCCGATTGAGTCCCTATTTGCGCGTGCACCGCGAGGCTTTGTGTCGTAAACGGATTCGTATCGATGTTACTTGCCGGGTCGTCCAACGAACAATCTCGTGAAACTTTACCGTATCAGCACGCCACTGGGCTCGTAATCTCGTTTGCTGTCGACGTGTTGTGGCACGCGCGCGCGCGCGTTCAAGTGCGGACACGCGCTCGCACGCAAACGAGGCCGCACGCGCGCACGGCGCACGCAGTGGTATCCACCAGGGCCGGTTGCAACGCAAACATCTGTGTGCGTTCGCCAGCGCTACGGGACCTGGAGGAATGTCTAGGCGGGAACGAGGTCTGATGTCGTCACGCGTGCGTATTCCTGTAGCGTTGTTCCGCCCGGACAGTTAATTAGATTCGCAGCCGTTGTGGAGGTGAAACAATCCCAGTGCAGTAGATTCCTTCTTCAGCGGGGCAGAGAAAAACGACGCACGGTTCGTTGCTGCAACGTTTGGAATGTTGCGGATTTAAAGAGAAAACATTATTGCACTATTTGATCTTAACTAGAGTATGGCCCTCTGTTTAAAACATTATCATCAACCAAAATGTATATACTTGTAAATTTACTCAGTATGTAAAGACACACGCACGCACGCGCACGCACACACGCACACCATAATTATTAGACACGTGACTTAACAATTCCACTCACTTTCAATAAGTTGATATCCAACCAATAAGACATGTTTTATAAGTGCAAATGTAGAGCATTTCTCAGTTGGTTTCATAGAAAAATACGCAAGCTAGAACTGTGTTCATTCCTCTATATCTACAGCACGTTTCTAAGCACACACAAATATTGTTGAGTCTAAGAACATGACAATTGTCGTGATATTGGCGACGTAACCTCACGGTCGACGTGTGTGTCCGCCTTCCCGACAGACACCCGTCGTTCGTGGAGTAGATCACCTTCCCTGCCGCCCGTTACGTAACCGTGAGGAGCAGTGTTACGTTCGACATTCCCGGCCAGTGCATCGGCCTCCTCGCGTAGACCGGGAGCGACCTGTCGGAAGTGAGTGCGGCCGATAGACCAGTCTCCCGTCTGTGGGCGCTGCGGGCAAACTCGCCGTCAAGCTGCGTGTGCAGTGAGGGGATAGGGAACAGAGGGAACGGGAACGGGATCGGGACGTATGCGGTGGGTGCTTTCAGGCCGCTCGCCGCCGGGGAGGGAATAGGAATGGGAACCAGGCGGAGGCTACAACACGACTAACATGTTGAGGGGAGCGGGGAGTGGCCCACCGACCGACCGACCGACCGACCGACCGACCGACCGACCGACCGACCGACCGACCGACCGACCGACCGACCGACCGACCGACCGACCGACCGACCGACCGACCGACCGACCGACCGACCGACCGACCGACCGACCGACCGACCGACCGACCGACCGACCGACCGACCGACCGACCGACCGACCGACCGACCGACCGACCGACCGACCGACCGACCGACCGACCGACCGACCGACCGACCGACCGACCGACCGACCGACCGACCGACCGACCGACCGACCGACCGACCGACCGACCGACCGACCGACCGACCGACCGACCGACCGACGACCGACCGACCGACCGACCGACCGACCGACCGACCGACCGACCGACCGACCGACCGACCGACCGACCGACCGACCGACCGACCGACCGCGTGCCGTGGCACATCTCGGGTCACGGAAATGGGGTATAGGAAGGGGGGGTTACCCATACGTCATAGGTTTCAGTGGTAACATGTAGCGACGTTACACGGTTATATATTTGGGGTGATCAGAGGAATAAGTCGCCAGGAGGGCCATTTCTAGCATCTTATATGTGTAAAGATGCGTAGAATAAAAAGATATATACTTGTGTTTAGAAATATATTTATAAGCACACATGTACACATTGACATGCGTGTGTATAACTGGCTGCGACATATATTATGACAATAGCATGGCTGATGATTTGTGAAGGTGTGTGTGTGTGTGTGTGTGTGTGTGTGTGTGTGTGTGTGTGTGTGTGTGTGTGTGTGTGTGTGTGTGTGTGTGTGTGTGTGTGTGTGTGTGTGTGTGTGTGTGTGTGTGTGTGTGTTTTGGGCGTGCGCGCGTGTGCGTTCGTGTGTACGCATCATCTTTGTTCGCCACTGATTTGTTTGTTTACACAAATCCTGGTTTATTGCCTTGTCGAAATATGGAAGTAAAACTTGGTCTCATTGCCTTCTAAGTTACGCGAGCTACCGCTTAATGCAACCCAACCCTGGCAGATGGTGCAGATATTGTTCGGAATTTAGAAGTAATTAGTAACCCATGCACTACCAATGGTCAATCTTATCGAGATATCCTTGAATTGACCATTTTGCCTGGGTATTCGCATTATAACGACAAGACACATTGGCGACGTGGCAAAGAAAACAACAAGATGCAGTAAACATGACTCACCGAGATTTCTCAACTACGTAAGACTACGGTATAGGCAACTATTTCAACTAGCTTGGAAGTGCGCGCGTGCGTGCGTGCGTGCGTGCGTGTGACCTACAGCTGCAATGGGAGTATGGTATGTTGTGCTTATGACGTACCGTGTGATCCATCCTACCGGACTCATTGTTATTAGCCATGTGCACCGAGTTGTTGACAGTTCGCTACATCGCATGCCTTCACGCGACAGCCCGTTACACGGGCTGTCGCGTAAAGTGCTGCCCTCTGTCATACACCCGGGGAACGGAACCCGTTCCCCGGGTGTACGACAGAGGGCTTGTAATTATAAGCACAATAAAACGTTGTGTTATCAGCATAGATACTAATAGCCAGGGAAGATTTGCTGAATTGGATGTCTTGATAGTGTAAATGTTGACGACCGACCGCACTTGAATTCAGGGAGCTCGGCGGCTGATGGTCAGTAAAGCTTTTTGTAGACTGGGTGTTTTGTCTGTAGGGTCTACTTTGCCGAAGGAAAACCGTAATAATAAAATATAGCAAATACTGTAGCGATATCTCTTTCGCGAATCCTCAAACTACGCTATCTTTTCGTCTCGTTCTTCTTGCTCACTCTAGCGAAAAACGTTCGCCTCATGACGGGGGCGAATGCACCAGTTGTCTCCCAGCCTCCTGGCCCAACCTCTTGGCCCGGCCTCCTGGCCCAGCTTCCTGGCCCAGCCTCTTGGCCCAACCTCTTGGCCCGGCCTCCTGGCCTAGCCTCCGGGCCCCGGTGTTGTGTAGCAGTTTTCTACGAGCAGATGGTAAATTTGGTTACACCCACTTCCACAATCACTATTAGGCCCCGCATTCTGCGCATCGTTACGAGTACAAATGACGACAACTGGTCTTAGATGAGTTCGTGGCATTTCCACTGAGGTTATCGCTAGGGCGAGGCTCTCGTGAAACGCGGTCCTTCATACAAGCAATCCCAGCGTTCCAGGCGTCACCTCGGGTGGGTGTTTCCGGTTTTCGCCGAAAAACGTTGCATTCCCACGTTAATCTACAAACGATGTGTACTTTGGAAATATGTCCGCAGTGATAATTTATAAGCTTGTTTTCTTGTGCTTTTGTCAGTATTGCTGTGATCTCTCAGCGTGTGTAAATTATTCCTGCCTTGCGATTCTGAAGTGTGGAAATGTTGTACACCACAACCAAATAATATTTTTATTTGCAGAAACATGTTAATAATCTCATAATAACCAGGGATATTCGTAAGCTTGCGCATTGACTAAATACGACTTGTTTATATATTTATAAGCCGTTTTCACATGGATTGTAGACATTGTGGTTGTTTACGTATAGATATTTACACAAGGAAATGTGCCGTTGATGTCGCCTTGTTCTATCGCTAGGCACAACAGTTTGTCGACATTAACATGTGTCCTGTGTATTCAGTGAATGCTAATCAGTTGGTGTACACCTCTATTCCATGTGCATAACCTTTACCGACATTGTTGACAAAACGTGAAAGAGGTCACGAGCGTATATTTGACTGTCATGTAAATTAAGTTTGCCTCCTTTTTGTATATACATTTTATTGTGCAATTATGTTATACTCTATACATTACATCTACTATAAGGTACCGCACCGAAAACCCGAATATCTTTTAATAAAAACCGTTTAATAGAACTTCATTATGCATTAATAAAACTAACCGGCACACTTGTTTTAGGTAAACACTATCTATCACGTGACCAGATGCTTAACAAAACATCCATCAAGCGATTACAAATGGCTGCCGAAACACATGCATTTCGCGGTGCATTTGTTGAAAATCCAGCTTTAGGTGATTTTCTTTATCTGTCGTTACTCAATACCAGATGAAAGGCACGCTGCCAATAAAATTGCTTCTAATACACCCTAGAACTACGAAGGTTGCGTCCAGTGGAAATGCTTACACACCCTACAGGAAGTATAAGCATAGATCTTGTATAGAATGTCGACGCATACCGGAGGTTCTTGGAATTTTGGTCGGACCGCGTTGGTTTCACAAGTAGGTCAAAGTACAGTCGAGTCAGCAGAATTCCGGACAACGGAATGGGTGCTCTCGAACACAGTAATGAATTAGCGTTATGCTTGTGATTGAAATGAACAGTTTATGTTGCAGCATCTGCTTCGTTTCGTTTCACATGTCACGGGGGGGGGGGTTTGTGGCAAATGTATGACTATTGGATCCTACTTTAAACCCCCTTCACTGTGTTTCTATTATAACTCTCCATAGTATAAAAAAAAATGTTCTCATTACACTACAATGTCTTAATGTGGTTCAACGGAAGAAGCATTTTAGAAAGCTCACTAAATGATGTCAATGCTTCCCATAGAATTAATTAAGATCCGATTGGACAGATTTGCCAGCGAATAAAGTATACAGCACTTTGAGCAATCCTGCGGATTGGACATTGCGCATAGCTCGTAGAGAAATTACACATATTTAACCACAGCTTAAACTTTCCGCCATCTTGAATTTCTGCGGTTGCCGCAAGGTGCCTTCTTGGCCACTTTTACTACGCTACACACATAGCAGCAAGAATCTGTGGTACAGAAATCGGCGTTTTGTATTGTACTCTCAGAGTCGGTAGTATTCTGCCTAAACCACGCGAGTACCTGTAGCAACAGTCAGTTACTAGTAACAGTCTTCTTATTGAGGTCAAGGTCTGTCTCCGCTGAAGCAGGATGCAGCGAAAGACAACACGTAAAAAAAGCAGCTGTGTTTGTCGACTTCTGTCTACACAGTTCGCCGGCGCAGCTGCGGGGTGCAACATTGCGATATCGTAAACCATCGTGGCATAATTGAGCCGTACATCAGCGTGTGTAAATACCGGTCGTGTGAGATGCGAAACATCGACGTTCCAATGACTACTCGTACCGACGCAGAACACGTCAGCAAGACACAGCATCTTAGCAACCGGGGAATATTGTTCACTAATAATAATAATAATAATGATAATGATAATGATAATGATAATGATAGTAATAATAATAATAATAATAATAATAATAATAATAATAATAATAATAATAATAATAATAATAATGATAGTAATAATAATAATAATAATAATAATAATAATAATAATAATAATAATAATAATAATAATAATAACTTTGATGGCGCCAATACCCTCAAAATCATCCGAGCTCAGTGGCGCGACAAAACCAGTGGATTAAACATTATCGTAGTCAATGGTAGTGCAAAGGTCGTCGTCATTTGGATTGTACAGTTGCTCTATTATTATTAGGAAGCTTGGGAGGATAGGCGAGATAAAACAGGTTTGTTTTTAAGTGACGGGGAAATGTAACAATATTTCCTGCTGATTTAATCTTGTCAGGAAGTGTATTCTACAGAGTAGCGCGGCAACTGAAAAAGCTCGAGTTTCGGAAGCCTTTGTCTTGACCGTGGGAGCTGCAAGTAAATTCGAACTTGACGACCGGAGCTGTCTGTGCTGTCTTGCTGGCGTGAGGAGCATTGAGAGCAAATATGGAGGTTGTTTAGATGAAACAGCTTCGTAGGTGATTGTGCATATCTTTAAAATGACGCGGAATCACACAGGGAGCCAATGTAGTGGTTTTAGGCGTGGACACTGAGCGAGGGGAACGTGTCGATTTTGAAACTACCCTTGCCAAACAATTCTGGACGCGTTGAAGTTTAGCAATGTCCTTACTAGCAATATTGTGAAGGAGGGAATTACAGTAATCACGTTCACTACTAACATGACCTGTTGCGATAGTTTTACCGCCGACTGAAAGAGACATATACCGGCGAATGCGGCGAATATCGTGGATACGATAGAAACAGCAACGATACGTTTCAGAGATATGTTGTCTAAAGTTGAAGTTATGATCAGAGGTCACGCCTAGATTCCGTACAGAGGTGGGTGGTGTGAAGTTTTGACCAATGGTAACATGTTGGAAAAAGCGTATCTAGTTTTGTTACGCTGCACTGGAGTACCAGCTATGAGCAACTCAGTTTTGTCGGCATTTAACTTTAACTTGCAGTTAGTTATCCATAAAGAAACATCTTGGAGGTAATCATTTAGTTGGCTTAAAGAACGATTTGCACCGGATGTAGTTAACGAGATGTAAACCCGAGTATCATCTGCCTGAAGGTGATGGTCGAGACTATGGGTTAGGGTTACAGTGCCGAGTGGTGTAGTGTAGATAGTGAAGAGCAAAGGCCCAAGAACAGAACCCTGGGGAATTCCACATGAAGTTGGAAGTGCACTTAAAAAAACAGGTGTTTTTTATCTTTACAGTTTGAAGTCAACCTGTTAAGTATGATGAAAAGTAGATCAGAGCCGCATATACCGTTGCAGAAAGATAAAAGTTAGATAAGCGTATTGTGATCAGTAGTATCAAAGATGGCAGACAAATCAATCAAGGTGAGTATTGCTACTTTGCCTTGATCAATATTAAATGTAATGTCATTGTGCACTCTAAGGAGAGCAGTTTCCGTAGAATGAAATTCGTTGTATACTTACTGTAGCACTTTGGACAAGTGATTTGAGCCAATATGATACCTGAGGCGACTTGCTACGACTTTTTCAAGTATATTAGAAATAAAGCTAATGTTAGAAATTGGTCTTTATTTAATTGACACGTGATTGGGTTAGAGATGGGGCTGGCCGCCTGTGTAAAATCTGATTAATACAGTTCCACAACTGACGTGGACTATCAGACTTATTTGATACATAGCTTGTTTGAGTTGTCGTTCGCTTTGCTGTGTGCATTTTGCACAACAATTATGTACATTTTTCTACGTACACGTAGCAAATGTTGTTAGTGTTTAAATTAGTATGTCATGTGCATATGGAAACAGGTAAAATATTACCGTGACAGCGCACGAGAAATTATCTATTTCAAAACACTGACCTTGATGAACACTACACTAAGGCAGTGTGTTGAACGTGTATATATATATATATATATATATATATATATATATATATATATATATATATATATATTAATACTTCATATGATTTACTACATACATACATACTACATACATACATCATAATATATATATATATATATATATATATATATATATGTGTGTGTGTGTGTGTGTGTGTGTGTGTGTGTGGGTGTGTGGGTGTGTGTGTGTGCGCGCGCGCGTTTGTTGGGTTAAATACAATAGACACATGTTTAGGTGACAGACGTAAGTTCACTGATGTATGCGTTTTATGTCGTCGGATTGGACAGAAAAACTATTTCTTGCGTTGAACAAGAGCAACCACCTGAAGCTTATGCGTTGAACAAGAGCAACCACCTGAAGCTTACAATTGTCGCATTGCTTTTTAGACTTGGGCAATCAGTTTCTTTCCCTCCACGCTGATTCAATTCACGCAGCTGCATAAACGCTATATACGTTGGTGGATAAATGTGAATGAATTCTTTTCGGCCAGAAGAAATTTTCTAGTTAGATACTTCACAGGGAAAATCTATTAATTTTCTGATGGGCAGCGTTTATAACGTTTCTTTGATTTCCTGATTTTAGTTTCTCCTACTATTTGTTTTGAACATACCGAACGTTATTTTGACCCCATGCTATGACAAATTCGTTTAGATATTTACACAAACTGCACAGTGCTAATCCTATTCGGAATGACCGTTTGCAAAAGCGGATGAATACTGTGATCTGACCCCTATGAGAACTTACTGTTACATTTTGACACTAGGCTGAAGTTTGAGTTGACACCACTGGCGCGAGAACGGAACTATATTACATGGGCTGAGCCAAATACCGGTTCTAAGAGCCGCTAACAAGATCGTGTCATTTCACCAAAACACGCTGATTAATGGCCGCCTGCTGCCAGGGCGCCACGTTCAAATTTGACGTGCTTTTATCTTCCCTGGCGAGAGTTCGCACACTCCACGCCCGCTCTTTCGGGGGAGAGGGAGGAGGACTCGGCTAATCGGGAACAGAGAATAGGTGTATTTTGCAAATAGTTGCGTTGGTGTTTCCCTTTTCCTTTTTTTCGTCCTTTTTCCCACCACTGATAATGTAGGCCAGCTATGTCCATTTCTCACTTACAAACCGTTTCTTACCCGCGTGACCTTCCACCAAGATTCGGCGTTACGTTGTGCACGCATTGAACCCAGTAAAGTCGACATTCACTGATATATTGTAACCATTGTCCAGAAATACGTAGAAATCAAAGCTTATTTTTCAATCAAAAAGATGACTTTTTCATCGTAACGTGACTACGTGACTCATCCTCCACATAACGCTCCAGACAGACCAAACATCCTCCACATAATGCTCCAGACATATCAAACATCCTCCACATGACGCTCCAGACAGACCAAACATCCTCCACATAACGCTCCAGACAGACCAAACATCCTCCACATGACGCTCCAGACAGACCAAACATCCTCCACATGACGCTCCAGGCTGACCAAACACCCTCCACATGACGCTCCAGACAGACCAAACACCCTCCACATGACACTCCAGACAGACCAAACACCCTCCAGATGACTTTTTCATCGTAACACTACGTGACACATCCTCCACATAATGCTCCAGACATATCAAACATCCTCCACATAGCGCTCCAGACAGACCAAATATCCTCCACATGACACTCCTGACAGACCAAACATTGACGCTCCAGACTGACCAAACACCCTCCACATGACGCTCCAGACAGACCAAACATCCTCCACATAGCGCTCCAGACAGACCAAACACCCTCCACATGACGCTCCAGACAGACCAAACACCCTCCACATGACGCTCCAGACAGACCAAACACCCTCCACATGACGCTCCAGACAGACCAAACATCCTCCACATAACGCTCCAGACAAACCAAACAGACAGACCAAACATCCTCCACATGACGCTCCAGACAGACCAAACATCCTCCACATGATGCTCCAGACAGACCGAACATCCTCCAAATAACGCTGCAGAGAGACCAAACATCCTCCACATAACGCTCCAGACAAACCAAACAGACAGACCAAACATCCTCCACATGACGCTCCAGTCAGACCAAACATCCTCCACATGATGCTCCAGACAGACCAAACATCCTCCACATGACGCTCCAGACATACCAAACATCCTCCACATGATGCTCCAGACATACCAAACATCCTCCACATGACGCTCCAGACATACCAAACATCCTCCACATGAACGCCAGAATCCAGAAGCAGACCAAACACCTCCACATAACGCTCCAGACAGTACCAAACAGCAGACCAAAATTCCACATGAAGGCAGCTCAGAAGGCAGCCGAGAAATTAGCCAAGAAGGCAGCCGAGAAGGCAGCCAAGAAGGCAGCCAAGAATCAGCCAAGAAGGCAGCCGAGAAGGCAGTCGAGAAACAGCCAAGAAGGCAGCCAGAAGGCAGCCGAGAAGGCAGCCGAGCAGGCAGCCGAGAAGGCAGCCGAGAAACTAGCCAAGAAGGCAGCCGAGAAGGCAGCCAAAGGCAGCCAAGAAGGCAGCCAGAAGGCAGCCAGAAGGCAGCCAGAAGGCAGCCAGAAGGCAGCCAAGAAGGCAGCCAAGAAGGCACCAAGAAGGCAGCCGAGAAGGCAGCCGAGAAGGCGCCAGAGAGAGGCAGCGAGAAGGCAGCCAGAAGGCAGCCAGAAGGCAGCCAGAAGACAGGCAGCCGAGAAGGCAGCCGAGAAGGCAGCCGAGAAGGCAGCCAAGAAGGCAGCCGAGAAGGCAGCCGAGAAGGCAGTCGAGAAGGCAGCCAGAAGGCAGCCAGAAGGCAGCCAAGAGGCAGCCAGAAGGCAGCCGAGAAGGCAGCCAAGAAGGCAGCCAGAAGGCAGCCAAGAAGGCAGCCAGAAGGCAGCCAAGAAGGCAGCCAGAAGGCAGCCAAGAAGGCAGCCGAGAAGGCAGCCGAGAAGGCAGCCGAGAAGGCAGCCAAGAAGGCAGCCAAGAAGGCAGCCAAGAAGGCAGCCGAGAAGGCAGCCGAGAAGGCAGCCGAGAAGGCAGCCAAGAAGGCAGCCAAGAAGGAGCCAGAAGGGCCGAGAAGGCAGCCGAGAAGGCAGCCGAGAAGGCAGCCGAGAAGGCAGCCGAGAAGGCAGCCGAGAAGGCAGCCGAGAAGGCAGCCAGAAGGCAGCCGAGAAGGCAGCCAAGAAGGCAGCCGAGAAGGCAGCCAAGAAGGCAGCCAGAAGGCAGCCGAGAAGGCAGCCAAGAAGGCAGCCGAGAAGGCAGCCGAGAAGGCAGCCAGAGAAGGCAGCCGAGAAGGCAGCCAAGAAGGCAGCCGAGAAGGCAGCCGAGAAGGCAGCCGAGAAGGCAGCCAAGAAGGCAGCCGAGAAGGCAGCCGAGAAGGCAGCCGAGAAGGCAGCCAAGAAGGCAGCCAAGAAGGCAGCCAAGAAGGCAGCCAAGAAGGCAGCCAAGAAGGCAGCCGAGAAGGCAGTCGAGAAGGCAGCCAAGAAGGCAGCCGAGAAGGCAGTCGAGAAGGCAGTCGAGAAGGCAGCCGAGAAGGCAGCCAAGAAGGCAGCCAAGAAGGCAGCCAAGAAGGCAGCCAAGAAGGCAGCCAAGAAGGCAGCCAAGAAGGCAGCCGAGAAGGCAGCCGAGAAGGCAGCCAAGAAGGCAGCCAAGAAGGCAGCCAAGAAGGCAGCCAGAAGGCAGCCAGAAGGCAGCCGAGAAGGCAGCCAGAAGGCAGCCAAGAAGGCAGCCAAGAAGGCAGCCGAGAAGGCAGCCGAGAAGGCAGCCAAGAAGGCAGCCAAGAAGGCAGCCAAGAAGGCAGCCAAGAAGGCAGCCGAGAAGGCAGCCAAGAAGGCAGCCGAGAAGGCAGTCGAGAAGGCAGCCAAGAAGGCAGCCGAGAAGGCAGTCGAGAAGGCAGTCGAGAAGGCAGTCGAGAAGGCAGCCAAGAAGGCAGCCAAGAAGGCAGCCAAGAAGGCAGCCAAGAAGGCAGCCGAGAAGGCAGCCAGAAGGCAGCCGAGAAGGCAGCCGAGAAGGCAGCCAAGAAGGCAGCCAAGAAGGCAGCCAAGAAGGCAGCCGAGAAGGCAGCCACTGTAGTTTCCCAGCTACAACAGAAATGATAGTCTGATAGTGACACTGAGCTATGAGAACCACTTGATAATGAAATCAACTTGTTATACACAACTTGCGTAAGTTGTACTGAAATTGCACACATCTTGTCAGTGAAGGATGTCATATAAGTATGTAATATTATAAAACTTTCTCTGTGTCTATAGTAACCTTTTTAGAAATAAACCTGGGTTCAATTTAGGAGCCATGCGTTATCACAGGGCCCGTTTTATGTTTGGTTTTTATTTTGTATTTAGCGAATTGCAATTGGGATCGCGGTGAATAGGGGGGAGATGGGGTCACCAAAACCCTTTGTGGTCCACCAAAATGTTCAACAGCAACAAATGTCCAAATGCAACACATTCCTCGGACGGGGGTCCCCCCCCCCCCCAGTTCTAACGTAGGCGCTCTATACTATAGATGTGTGCTTCCACGTGTTATTTATTTGCCCCTGGCTGCCGATGCTTCTGTTCTGGACTATTATTACATAAGTATTAGTTTCGTTTCGACGTCAGTCTACGTTACTCTTTATTGCGTAAGTCTTACAATCACAACATCACAACACCGGTTTGCGACGATGAGAAAACCATGCACGTTTCATTCATGTATACAATGTGGAAGTGCAGCAAATCACCGAAGCTAGGTACACTCGAATATGTTTTGACGACCAGCGCGAGGCCCTTAATTGTAAACACGACGCCCAGAACGTACAGAAAGGGGAGGCCTAGAACACCGTCGATCTCGTCTCTTCCACACGCAGCCTGTACCGATTGGTGCCACCTGCCGCACGTGTTATTTGGCGTATAAACCGCGGCTAACGTCAACGCGTGTAGAATGTTTGGTCGCGTGCCGCCACCTGGCGAATGACACGGAACAATGTTCCACTTGTCGTGTTTGCTTAAAATAATAGTGGCCGGATTGCTGGTCTGAGTTGTGCTGGGATATGACTGCGGTTTTATCCATTTTACCAGACACACTAACATAAGCATACACAAGCGTACGTCTAACTGCCAAAGTGATTAAAAATAATACACAATAGAGGCGTATTTGCCATTCTGTTAGATTACTTTAGATATTTACAACAAGCAGTTCTATTCTCTTTCGTTTGCCTTGTGGCATTCATAGTAACACAGTTAACTTACTTAATACTTAGACTTATTTGTCTGCCTTGTGACATGCATAGTAACACAGTTAACTTACTTAATACTTAGACTTATTTGTCTGCCTTGTGAAATGCATAGTAACACAGTTAACTTACTTAATACTTAGACTTATTTGTCTGTCTTGTGACATGCATAGTAACACAGTTAACTTACTTAATACTTAGACTTATTTGTCTGTCTTGTGACATGCATAGTAACACAGTTAACTTACTTAATACTTAGACTTATTTGTCTGCCTTGTGACATGCATAGTAACATAGTTAACTTACTTAATACTTAGACTTATTTGTCTGCCTTGTGACATGCATAGTAACACAGTTAACTTACTTAATACTTAAACTTATTTGTCTCCCTTTTAATGCATAGTAACACAGTTAACTTACTTAATACTTAGACTTATTTGTCTGCCTTGTGACATGCATAGTAACACAGTTAACTTACTTAATACTTAAACTTATTTGTCTGCCTTGTGACATGCATAGTAACACAGTTAACTTACTTAATACTTAGACTTATTTGTCTGCCTTGTGACATGCATAGTAACACAGTTAACTTACTTAATACTTAGACTTATTTGTCTGCCTTGTGACATGCATTGTAACACAGTTAACTTACTTAATACTTAGACTTATTTGTCTGCCTTGTGAAATGCATAGTAACACAGTTAACTTACTTAATACTTAGACTTATTTGTCTGCCTTGTGAAATGCATAGTAACACAGTTAACTTACTTAATACTTAGACTTATTTGTCTGTCTTGTGACATGCATTGTAACACAGTTAACTTACTTAATACTTAGACTTATTTGTCTGCCTTGTGACATGCATTGTAACACAGTTAACTTACTTAATACTTAGACTTATTTGTCTGCCTTGTGAAATGCATAGTAACACAGTTAACTTACTTAATACTTAGACTTATTTGTCTGTCTTGTGACATGCATTGTAACACAGTTAACTTACTTAATACTTAGACTTATTTGTCTGTCTTGGGACATGCATTGTAACACAGTTAACTTACTTAATACTTATACTTATTTGTCGGGGACATGCATAGTAACACAGTTAACTTACTTAATACTTAGACTTATTTGTCTGCCTTGTGACATGCATAGTAACACAGTTAACTTACTTAATACTTAGACTTATTTGTCTGCCTTGTGACATGCATAGTAACACCGTTAACTTACTTAATACTTAGACTTATTTGTCTGCCTTGTGACATGCATAGTAACACAGTCAACTTACTTAATACTTAGACTTATTTGTCTGCCTTGTGAAATGCATAGTAACACAGTCAACTTACTTAATACTTAGACTTATTTGTCTGCCTTGTGACATGCATTGTAACACAGTTAACTTACTTAATACTTAGACTTATTTGTCTGCCTTGTGACATGCATTGTAACACAGTTAACTTACTTAATACTTAGACTTATTTGTCTGTCTTGTGACATGCATAGTAACAAGTTAACTTACTTAATACTTAGACTTATTTGTCTGCTTGTGACATGCATAGTAACACATTTAACTTACTTAATACTTAGACTTATTTGTCTGCTTGTGACATGCATAGTAACAAGTTAACTTACTTAATACTTAGACTTATTTGTCTGCCTTGTGACATGCATAGTAACACGTTTTACTTATACTTAAACTTATTTGTCTGCCTTGTGACTGGATATTATTACATTAACTTACTTAATCTTAGACTTATTTGTCTGCTTGTACATGCGTAGTCTTACTTACTAATCACAACACCGGTTTGCGACGATGAGAAAACCATGCACGTTTCATTCATGTATACAATGTGGAAGTGCAGCAAATCACCGAAGCTAGGTACACTCGAATATGTTTTGACGACCAGCGCGAGGCCCTTAATTGTAAACACGACGCCCAGAACGTACAGAAAGGGGAGGCCTAGAACACCGTCGATCTCGTCTCTTCCACACGCAGCCTGTACCGATTGGTGCCACCTGCCGCACGTGTTATTTGGCGTATAAACCGCGGCTAACGTCAACGCGTGTAGAATGTTTGGTCGCGTGCCGCCACCTGGCGAATGACACGGAACAATGTTCCACTTGTCGTGTTTGCTTAAAATAATAGTGGCCGGAGTGCTGGTCTGAGTTGTGCTGGGATATGACTGCGGTTTTATCCAATTTACCAGACACACTAACATAAGCATACACAAGCGTACGTCTAACTGCCAAAGTGATTAAAAATAATACACAATAGAGGCGTATTTGCCATTCTGTTAGATTACTTTAGATATTTACAACAAGCAGTTCTATTCTCTTTCGTCTGCCTTGTGACATGCGTAGTAACACAGTTAACTTACTTAATACATAGACTTATTTGTCTGCCTTGTGACATGCATAGTAACACAGTTAACTTACTTAATACTTAGACTTATTTGTCTGCCTTGTGACATGCATTGTAACACAGTTAACTTACTTAATACTTAGACTTATTTGTCTGTCTTGTGACATGCATAGTAACACAGTTAACTTACTTAATACTTAGACTTATTTGTCTGCCTTGTGACATGCGTAGTAACACAGTTAACTTACTTAATACATAGACTTATTTGTCTGCCTTGTGACATGCATAGTAACACAGTTAACTTACTTAATACATAGACTTATTTGTCTGCCTTGTGACATGCATTGTAACACAGTTAACTTACTTAATACTTAGACTTATTTGTCTGTCTTGTGACATGCATAGTAACATAGTTAACTTACTTAATACTTAGACTTATTTGTCTGCCTTGTGACAAGCATAGTAACACAGTTAACTTACTTAATACTTAGACTTATTTGTCTGCCTTGTGGCATTCATAGTAACACAGTTAACTTACTTAATACTTAGACTTATTTGTCTGCCTTGTGACATGCATAGTAACACAGTTAACTTACTTAATACTTAGACTTATTTGTCTGTCTTGTGACATGCATAGTAACATAGTTAACTTACTTAATACTTAGACTTATTTGTCTGCCTTGTGACATGCATAGTAACACAGTTAACTTACTTAATACTTAGACTTATTTGTCTGCCTTGTGAAATGCATTGTAACACAGTTAACTTACTTAATACTTAGACTTATTTGTCTGCCTTGTGACATGCATAGTAACACAGTTAACTTACGTAATACTTAGACTTATTTGTCTGCCTTGTGACATGCATAGTAACACAGTTAACTTACTTAATACTTAGACTTTTTTGTCTGCCTTGTGACATGCATAGTAACACAGTTAACTTACTTAATACTTAGACTTATTTGTCTGCCTTGTGACATGCATAGTAACACAGTTAACTTACTTAATACTTAGACTTATTTGTCTGCCTTGTGACATGCATTGTAATACAGTTAACTTACTTAATACTTAAACTTATTTGTCTGCCTTGTGACATGCATAGTAACACAGTTAACTTACTTAATACTTAGACTTATTTGTCTGCCTTGTGACATGCATTGTAACACAGTTAACTTACTTAATACTTAGACTTATTTGTCTGCCTTGTGACATGTATTGTAATACCGTTAACTTACTTAATACTTAGACTTATTTGTCTGCCTTGTGACATGTATTGTAATACAGTTTACTTACTTACTTAATACTAGTAGTTCGGGTTTTTCTGAAACATGTTATATCTTTTATATGGCTTGTTTGATTGGACAGTTGGACTCTGTCTATTATTTAATAGTCTGTCCGTGTACATATTTTCCACCTCTCTTAAGGCTAGTTACATGCCCCTTTAGAATGTTCCCTAGTTCAGATTATTCGACGTTCAACTGTTGGTGGTTCGGCGACAAACATGGTTCAGCAACAATCCTCCCATGTCATGAATCCGACAGAGGAGGGTTTTTGGCGAGCCTCATGGGGTGCAATTGGAGGTTTTTGTTTCATCCTAGAATTGGTCGACTACCCTCTCTGGAGCCGCTATTGTACAGCTCTTTGTTTTCGGACGAATATGTTTAGTTTTGATGATATTTACGTGAGCAAATTTTTTAGATCGTTGGATAATTTGGGGTCACACAACGCAGTTTTATCCAGCTGCATATCAATTAGGCATTGGTCGAGAAACCAGGATCTGTAGCCAGTTCTGTGTCAACTCGTCTAAACACACACATTCCGCCGGCGAACAAATCTGTTTCCCAAACACATAAAATAAAAACAAACATTTGTGCATCGCCGTCTGATTCAGAGGCGGGTGTCTGGTTGACAGTTCGAGGCGCGCACGAATACGGATTGACCTGGTTTGAAAACACATATCGAGTTTCTAATAAACTGTTGAAATCACGCGCAGTCGGCAGATTAAAATACAACGGAAACGCGACGTGCATCAAGCGTTGTTATGACAGAGAGGTTCAGCGCTTTATAAAAATAAACAGGTCGTCTATTGTCGCCAGGGCTAATGCGTATTTTTATGCGTAGTTCAACGCCCGACCGGACAGTACATTCTATGTAAACCGAATCTACATTCGGTAATCGACAACCGAAAACCAGGTCCAACTTGTCAGGGACATGTTGGCCGGCTGCCGTAACAGACAGTGGCGTTCTGTGAGCAACCGGGGCAGGTTACGACGACCGCAACGCAATATGTTTGCATAATGAACTCGCATTGTCGTAGCCACTGAGCTGGTCGCAGCGAGGCGTCTTGACTGATTAACTCTGTTGATATGTCAGGGAGTGACGCTACTCGAGAGGTATTGCGAGCCGGGAGAATGCGTGACCGTTTCGACAGAGCGAAGTGTGTGTGTGTCTGTGTGCATGTGCGTGCGTGCGTATGTGTGCGCGCTCGTGGGCGTGCGTGTGTATGCTCGCATGTATATGTAAGTGCGTGCGTACCTCGTCCAGTACCTCCTCCAGTACCTCCTCCAGTACCTCCTCCAGTTACCTCCTCCAGTTACCTCCTCCAGTACCTCCTCCAGTACCTCCTCCAGTACCTCCTCCAGTACATCCTCCAGTACCTCCTCCAGTACCTCCTCCATTACCTCCTCCAGTACCTCCTCCAGTACCTCCTCCAGTACCTCCTCCAGTACCTCCTCCAGTACCTCCTCCAGTTACCTCCTCCAGTACCTCCTCCAATACCCCCTCCAGTACCTCCTCCAGTACCACCTCCAATACCTCCTCCAGTACCTCCTCCAGTACCTCCTCCAGTACCTCCTCCAATACCTCCTCCATACCTCCTCCAGTACCTCCTCCAGTACCTCCTTCCCGTACTTCACCTCCTCCAGCCTCCTCCAGTACCTCCTCCATACCTCCTCCAGTACCTCCTCCAGTACCTCCTCCAGTACCTCCTCCAGTACCTCCTCCAATACCTCCTCCAGTTTCCTCCTCCAATACCTCCTCCAGTTACCTCCTCCAGTACCTCCTCCAGTACCTCCCCCAGTACCTCCTCCAGTACCTCCTCCAATACCTCCTCCAATACCTCCTCCAATACCCCCTCCAGTACCTCCTCCAATACCTCCTCCAGTACCTCCTCCAATACCTCCTCCAATACCCCCTCCAGTACCTCCTCCAGTACCTCCTCCAGTATCTCCTCCAGTACTTCCTCCAGTATCTCCTCCAGTACCTCCTCCAATACCTCCTCCAGTACCTCCTCCAATACCTCCTCCAATACCCCCTCCAGTGCCTCCTCCAATACCTTCTCCAGTACTTCCTCCAGTACCTCCTCCAGTACCTCCTCCAATACCTCCTCCAAGTACCTCCTCCAGTACCTCCTCCAATACCTCCTCCAATACCCCCTCAAGTACCTCCTCCAATACCTCCTCCAGTACCTCCTCCAGTACCTCCTCCAATACCTCCTCCAATACCCCCTCCAGTACCTCCTCCAATACCTCCTCCAGTACTCTCCTCCAGTACTTCCTCCAGTATCTCCTCCAGTACCTCCTCCAATACCTCCTCCAGTACCTCCTCCAATACCTCCTCCAATACCCCCTCCAGTGCCTCCTCCAATACCTCCTCCAGTACTTCCTCCAGTACCTCCTCCAGTACCTCCTCCAGTACCTCCTCCAATACCTCTCCAATACCTCCTCCAATACCTCCTCCAAATACCTTTCCCCCAGTACCTCCTCCAGTACCTCCTCCAATACCTCCTCCAATACCTCCTCCTATACCTTCTCCAGTACCTCCTCCAATACCTTCTCCAGTACCTCCTCCAATACCTCCTCCAGTACCTTTCCCCCAGTACCTCCTCCAGTACCTCCTCCAGTACCCCCCTCCCCCTCCAGTACCTCCTCCAGTAACCTCCTCCAATACCTCCTCCAATACCTCCTCCAGTACCTCCTCCAATACCTCCTCCAATACCTCCTCCAGTACCTCCTCCAGTACCTCCTCCAATACCTCCTCCAATACCTCCCTCTTTCCCGTACCTCCTCCAAATACCTCCTCCAATACCTCCTCCAATACCTCCTCCAGTACCTCCTCCAGTACCTCCTCCAGTACCTCCTCCATACCTCCTCCAGTACCTCCTCCAATACCTCCTCCAATACCTCCCAGTACCTCCTCCAGTACCTCCTCCAATACCTCCTCCAATACCTCCTCCCCCAATACCTCCTCCAGTACCTCCTCCAATACCTCCTCCAGTACCTCCTCCAATACCTCCTCCAGTACCTCCTCCAGTACCTCCTCCAGTACCTCCTCCAGTACCTCCTCCAGTACCTCCTCCAATACCTCCTCCAGTACCTTCCTCCAGTACCTCCTCCAGTACCTCCTCCAGTACCTCCTCCAATACCTCCTCCAGTACCTCCTCCAGTACCTCCTCCAATACCTCCTCCAGTACCTCCTCCAATACCTACCCCCAGTACCTCCTCCAGTACCTCCTCCAGTACCTCCTCCAGTACCTCCTCCAATACCTCCTCCAGTACCTCCTCCAGTACCTCCTCCAGTACCTCCTCCAATACCTCCTCCAGTACCTCCTCCAGTACCTCCTCCAGTACCTCCTCCAGTACCTCCTCCAGTACCTCCTCCAGTACCTCCTCCAATACCTCCTCCAGTACTTCTTCCAGTACCTCCTCCAATACCTCCTCCAGTACCTCCTCCAGTACCTCCTCCAGTACCTCCTCCAGTACCTCCTCCAGTACCTCCTCCAGTACCTCCTCCAATACCTCCTCCAGTACCTCCTCCAGTACCTCCTCCAGTACCTCCTCCAGTACCTCCTCCAGTACCTCCTCCATATGCCTCCATACCTCCTCCATACCTCCTCCAGTACCTCCTCCAGTACCTCCTCCAGTACCTCCTCCAGTACCTCCTCCAGTACCTCCTCCAGTACCTCCTCCAATACCTCCTCCAATACCTCCTCCAGTACCTCCTCCAGTACCTCCTCCAGTACCTCCTCCAGTACCTCCTCCAGTACCTCCTCCAGTACCTCCTCCAGTACCTCCTCCAGTACCTCCTCCAGTACCTCCTCCAGTACCTCCTCCATACCTCCTCAGTACTCCTCCAGTACCTCCTCCAGTACCTCCTCCAGTACCTCCTCCAATACCTCCTTCCCCCTTTCCCGTACCTCCTCCAGTACCTCCTCCAATACCTCCTCCAGTACCTCCTCCAGTACCTCCTCCAGTACCTCCTCCAGTACCTCCTCCAGTACCTCCTCCAGTACCTCCTCCAGTACCTCCTCCAATACCTCCTCCAGTACCCTTCCTCCATACCTCCTCCAGTACCTCCTCCAGTACCTCCTCCAGTACCTCCTCCAGTACCTCCTCCAGTACCTCCTCCAGTACCTCTCCAGTACTCCTCCAGTACCTCCTCCAATACCTCCTCCAGTACCTCCTCCAATACCTCCTCCAGTACCCTTTCCCCCAATACCCCCTCCAGTACCTCCTCCAATACCTCCTCCAGTACCTTTCCCCCAGTACCTCCTCCAGTACCTCCTCCAGTACCTCCTCCAGTACCTCCTCCAATACCTCCTCCAATACCTCCTCCAGTTACCTCCTCCAGTACCTCCTCCAGTACCTCCTCCAATACCTCCTCCAATACCCCCTCCAATACCTCCTCCAGTACCCTCCAGTACTCCTCCAGTACCTCCTCCAGTACCTCCTCCAGTACCTCCTCCAATACCTCCTCCAGTACCTCCTCCAATACCTCCTCCAGTACCTCCTCCAGTACCTCCTCCAGTACCTCCTCCAGTACCTCCTCCAGTACCTCCTCCAGTACCTCCTCCAATACCTCCTCCAATACCTTCTCCAGTACCTCCTCCAGTACCTCCTCCAGTACCTCCTCCAGTACCTCCTCCAGTACCTCCTCCAGTACCTCCTCCAATACCTCCTCCAGTACCTCCTCCAGTACCTCCTCCAATACCTCCTCCAGTACCTCCTCCAGTACCTCCTCCAGTACCTCCTCCAGTACCTCCTCCAGTACCTCCTCCAGTACCTCCTCCAGTACCTCCTCCAATACCTCCTCCAGTACCTCCTCCAGTACCTCCTCCAGTACCTCCTCCAATACCTCCTCCAATACCTCCTCCAGTACCTCCTCCAGTACCTCCTCCAGTACCTCCTCCAATACCTCCTCCATCCCCCAGTACCTCCTCCAATACCTCCTCCAATACCTCCTCCAGTACCTCCTCCAGTACCTCCTCCAGTACCTCCTCCAGTACCTCCTCCAGTACCTCCTCCAGTACCTCCTCCAATACCTCCTCCAATACCTCCTCCAGTACCTCCTCCAGTACCTCCTCCAGTACCTCCTCCAGTACCTCCTCCAGTACCTCCTCCAGTACCTCCTCCAATACCTCCTCCAGTACCTCCTCCAGTACCTCCTCCAGTACCTCCTCCAATACCTCCTCCAGTACCTTTCCTCCAATACCTCCTCCAGTACCTCCTCCAGTACCTCCTCCAATACCTCCTCCAGTACCTCCTCCAGTACTTCCTCCAGTACCTCCTCCAGTACCTCCTCCAGTACCTCCTCCAATACCTCCTCCAATACCTCCTCCAATACCTCCTCCAGTACCTCCTCCAGTACCTCCTCCAGTACCTCCTCCAGTACCTCCTCCAATACCTCCTCCAGTACCTCCTCCAGTACCTCCTCCAATACCTCCTCCAGTACCTCCTCCAATACCTCCTCCAGTACTCCTCCAGTACCTCCTCCAGTACCTCCTCCAGTACCTCCTCCATACCTCCTCCAGTACCTCCTCCAGTACCTCCTCCAGTACCTCCTCCAGTACCTCCTCCAGTACCTCCTCCAGTACCTCCTCCAGTACCTCCTCCAGTACCTCCTCCAGTACCTCCTCCAGTACCTCCTCCAGTACCTCCTCCAGTACCTCCTCCAATACCTCCTCCAGTACCTCCTCCAGTACCTCCTCCAGTACCTCCTCCAGTACCTCCTCCAGTACCTCCTCCAGTACCTCCTCCAATACCTCCTCCAATACCTCCTCCAATACCTCCTCCAATACCTCCTCCAGTACCTCCTCCAATACCTCCTCCAGTACCTCCTCCAATACCTCCTCCAGTACCTCCTCCAGTACCTCCTCCAGTACCTCCTCCAGTACCTCCTCCAGTACCTCCTCCAGTACCTCCTCCAGTACCTCCTCCAGTACCTCCTCCAGTACCTCCTCCAATACCTCCTCCAATACCTCCTCCAATACCTCCTCCATACCTCCTCCAGTACCTCCTCCAGTACCTCCTCCAGTACCTCCTCCAGTACCTCCTCCAGTACCTCCTCCAGTACCTCCTCCAGTACCTCCTCCAGTACCTCCTCCAGTACCTCCTCCAGTACCTCCTCCAGTACCTCCTCCAATACCTCCTCCAGTACTCCTCCAGTACCTCCTCCAATACCTCCTCCAGTACCTCCTCCAGTACCTCCTCCAGTACCTCCTCCAGTACCTCCTCCAATACCTCCTCCAGTACCTCCTCCAGTACCTCCTCCAATACCTCCTCCAGTACCTCCTCCAATACCTCCTCCAGTACCTCCTCCAGTACCTCCTCCAATACCTCCTCCAGTACCTCCTCCAGTACCTCCTCCAGTACCTCCTCCAGTACCTCCTCCAGTACCTCCTCCAGTACCTCCTCCAGTACTTAACCTCCTCCAGTACCTCCTCCAGTACCTCCTCCAGTACCTCCTCCAGTACCTCCTCCAATACCTCCTCCAGTACCTCCTCCAGTACCTCCTCCAGTACCTCCTCCAGTACCTCCTCCAATACCTCCTCCAGTACCTCCTCCAGTACCTCCTCCAGTACCTCCTCCAGTACCTCCTCCAGTACCTCCTCCAGTACCTCCTCCAGTACCTCCTCCAGTACCTCCTCCAGTACCTCCTCCAGTACCTCCTCCAGTACCTCCTCCAGTACCTCCTCCAGTACCTCCTCCAGTACCTCCTCCAGTACCTCCTCCAGTACCTCCTCCAGTACCTCCTCCAGTACCTCCTCCAGTACCTCCTCCAGTACCTCCTCCAGTACCTCCTCTACTCTCCAGTACCTCCTCCAGTACCTCCTCCAGTACCTCCTCCAGTACCTCCTCCAGTACCTCCTCCAGTACTCTCCTCCCAGTACCTCCCCCAAAGTACCTTCATACCTCCTCAGTACCTCCTCCAGTACCTCCTCCAGTACCTCCTCCAGTACCTCCTCCAGTACCTCCTCCAGTACCTCCTCCAGTACCTCCTCCAATACCTCCTCCAGTACCTCCTCCAGTACCTCCTCCAGTACCTCCTCCAATACCTCCTCCAGTACCTCCTCCAGTACCTCCTCCAGTACCTCCTCCAGTACCTCCTCCAGTACCTCCTCCAGTACCTCCTCCAGTACCTCCTCCAGTACCTCCTCCAATACCTCCTCCAGTACCTCCTCCAGTACCTCCTCCAGTACCTCCTCCAATACCTCCCCCAAAGTACCTCCTCCAGTACCTCCTCCAGTACCTCCTCCATACCTCCTCCAGTACCTCCTCCAGTACCTCCTCCATACCTCCTCCAGTACCTCCTCCAGTACCTCCTCCAGTACCTCCTCCAGTACCTCCTCCAGTACCTCCTCCAGTACCTCCTCCAGTACCTCCTCCAGTACGCCGGGCGGCTGGGAAACTGTCGGTGTCGACTTATGCGGTCGTCCGTTCGTGTTATGGCGCGCTTGCGTAGTCGTTTGCGTAATTGTGTTGATTCATGCTGAATGCACTGTTAAGTAAACTGTTAAGTAAACACGCGCCGCCCGTTAAGTCTCCGGCCTTGAGTGTATCACACCGCGCGTGGCGGCGTAAAAAGAGCCGCGACGAGATAGCTACCTTTATTGGCATTCCGTTATGTGAGCGGTCATATCACGCGGCGTATCATCGTAAGCGTAGAATGATTACGTAATCATTTCACTGACATGTTGTCGTTTCAATGAGCGCCCTTGCGGGAGGCGGGTATAAAAACACACCCACGAGTGGATGATTGTTGTGAGCCGCGGCGATACGAGCTCTCCAATAGGCGGAGGCAATTTACTCGCAAACAAATTTGGCAGTTAACGTAAAAAGTGACAAGTAGATGCGACATTTGATCCGGTGGTATATACCCGGAGGCGAGCGATACATTCAACGTACGTATCATAGATACTGATAGCGTGCGATAAAGTGGTCTTTTCATGTTCTATTATTGACGTTGCGCGTCGATTGTGCGCTGCACAGAATGCGTCGTTATTGAGGCGGTGTCGCTGGCGTCGCTAGGGTTAGTTGCTGTTAATACGATAAGAAACACCGGAATTTGTGGGTTGATGTGGCGATAACGTCTCGACCCGACCACATTAGATTCTTGTTTAGATATTGGTTTGATCTACGTGTATATTGAGCGATAGACGCACGAATCTTGCTGCTCTTCCTCGTCTTCTGGCCCGCTGTACTCAATGGTTTCTCCTCGTATTCGCGCCTTCGGGGGATACAAGACTGCAGTTAATGCGACATCAATGGCGCGAACATAAGTCAGTATTACGGAGTCGTTAAAACTCGTCGAAATGCTCTCTCTTTCTATCCTACCCGTCTCACACAAGCGCTGCCTCTACGCGCGTTGCGGCTCCGCGGTGACGTCATCGACGTGCTCGCTCAATCGGATGCGTTGCAGCCGCTGCCAGCCCCGCCCTCGAGGCCGCCGGGCCCCGCCCCACGGCACGGGGCACTGCGACGCATTGTGACGGCCGCACGCGGACAAAGGCGCCGATTGTTTGACAGAGAGTAGCCGAGCGGCCCAGTAGCGGCCGAACAGCGCAGCGCACCTCCGACTAGGTTCCTCGACAAGTCACGCCTCGCCACGCACGAGTAACCACGAGTGTTTGTGAATCAATGCAGGTCGCCCGCCCGCCCGCTGCAGCTCTCAGCGGTACGAGTGTACGTAGGCAGGCGACTCTGTGGGTCAGTGTGTGTGTGTGTCGTGCCCGACGAGTGAGCACTTCTCGCGTCCGCGCAGAACATGGATAGCCGCCTTGATGACATCGGTGTGTGTCGCGTGTAGTGAGTGGTCTCGTTATCAGGAGAGTACAGCAGTGATCTGTCCGAGTGCGTGAGTATGACCAGGACGTCGCCGTGTCGTCAGCGGTAGTAAGTAACAGATCCCGGTCGGTTCCGGTGAGTTCGGCCGTCGACAGGGTCGGAGTACATAACATGAAGATAGTCGCCCGGGCCGGACAGGACGCTGCGCCCACGTGTGCCGTACACCTCGGCAGCATGTCCTTCCTTCCGGACGCCGGACGCCGTGACGTCATCTGGAGCGACGAGACGTTCAACACGCTGAAGCCGTCGCACTCACTAGATAAGTACAACAACAACACCGTCCACCGGGGTAGTCCGGTAGATGGCGCGTCGACGCGCTGTCGTCGACTCAACAACGAATGTCGGGGTTACTGCGGGGCGGGTACCCCTGGTCACGGCAGCCCTGGCCACGGCACCCCGTCACGATCGTGGCAGCAGCCCCAGTCCGTCGGGACAGAGCCCGTCACGAACGGATTCGGTGTGTGCGCCCGCAAACTCCTCCACGACGGGTCACGCAGCGACCAACTGTTCCACGCGCGGCGGGTCATCGTCCATCAGTCGCAGTCGGAACCGCGGCTCGCATGCGCCCGCCGACTGTACCCGTCGAACAACGGCGCCACCCCTCCACCGTGTAACGGCCAGGTGCCGACTTCACCCCCGCCCCCAACGACCCTCAATCTCCCGTCCACCCCGCATCGGAAACACCACAGCAAACCGTCGGTGACAAGCCCGACGCGGCTTCACACGATCTCGGAGAACCTCGGACTGATCTTTAAACCGCTGAAGCGGCGAAAGACGAAATCTGAGGACGGCATCTTGACGGGGCGTAGCAGCTCCATCCCCAGCCACCTCGACGAACTGAACGACTCCGACAGCGACGATGACGACTACGGGTTTCGTAGCCCGCTACACGCGTCGCTGCCAGTGTCCTCTCTGTCCCCAGCTATGCAAAAGGCCAAGGCGACGTCGTCAACGACAGCCGCGCAGAAGATCCTCCCGAAGAAATGGCGGAAGTCGTCGTCGAACAAAACCGGAAAGTCGACGCCATGCCTTTGGCGACCAGAGGTAAGGCATTTCTCATTCGCTATCTGTGTGCGTGTGTGTATGTGTAGACATAGTAAGGCGTTCTACGAGGGCCCGCCTGCCTCTTTTGGTGACTCGTTTTAATCATCTCTGGATATGGCTTCACGGTTCACTGACTTCACCCCCACCCCCTCCCCCGTGAAGCATCGCCCAGTGCAACAGAGTCAATCACCGTAAAATGCGCCCGATTAAAACGCTACGTATAACTTCAAACAAGCCGCTTGCCTGCCAAGTTACATTGCTCAATTATCTTATACATAATGTATGTGTGTATCTACAAACATCAATACTACGACAGCACGGCTCGGGGGTTAATACACGAAAGTTCGTAGAAACTCACTGGAATATATACTCGTAAAACAAACACCTGTGAAACGGATTGCATTTTGTGAAGACGACCGTGAAACGGCTCACGACTTTGCAGTTAGCCGAGCAGCCCGCTGTTCTTAGGCCGTGTTAGTCTGCGTTATCTACACAATAGACTCGCTTAATATTCGTGAAGCAAAGGTCGAACACGCTGCCACCAGCAGAACGTAAACATACACTCGACTATATCACTGTATAATGACGTTCGCTCAATCGTGTGTACACAAGAGCAGGGCCGCGAGTGGCTCACATGTATTCAACTCAATTTTCCACAATCGTGTATATGCGTCTTTGCGTGGAGTCCGCGTACCACCCGTCGCGATAAGTCGCCTCCTACACAGTTGTGCCGTAGACGAGACGCACCAACCCCCTCCGTAATCATTTTGATATCAATTATACCATGGCCCATTTTGTATTGTCGGTACATGCATTTACAGAAAGCCCGCACAAGGATACGTATCGTGAAACAATATGAAATTTTTAGATAATCGCCATGTATATCGTGTTTGTTTACACACGATTTGTTTATATAACGAGACGAAACTCGCATCCGTGTGAGTGTCCCCATTTGCACAAGGTAACACATATTTATTGCAACATTGCACACGCGCACACACACACACACACCCACAGACACACACACGCACGCACCACACACACACACACACACACACAGACACGCACGCACGCACGCACGCAACACACACACACACACACACACACACACACACAACACACACACACACACACACACACACACACACACACACACACACACACACACACACACACACATCACACGCTGACAACATACACACAGGAACCAACGGACGTTCATCTCTCATTTAATATATTTATTTGTAATATATTATTCTTATTAACAAAGTATGTAATATTGAAGGTGTATTTCCACGCAACATTTGCGTTAATAATTCAGAAACAACAATTTCTTTCTTTCGCGATATGTAAACACAAAGTTCCGGTCATACACAACTCCCCTCAGACTCCGGGCTGCGGCACGAACCACCCCTTTATCCGTAACGTCTACCGTCAGCATACACCACGTAACCGACCGCCTGTCTGTTCTATCAGGAGGGTCAGGGAATGTGGAGCGGAAGTGTTATGCAACGACTGCGTTCGTGGTTGTGTAATTCGGAATGTCAGCCTCGCCGGTTGTGTAGTAATTCCCGCCGGGGTCTGTCTGAGAGACGGACACGTAGTGACTGCGTTGTTATTTGGATCATTTAATACCTTGAACTGTGCTGAGAGGGAGGAAACTTACTTTGGACGAACATGCAATGAGGCATTTGTATATATATATATATAAGATATACCTACATAAATCAGAGGAGTCGAAATAGTTCGAATCGTTGTACACGTGGAACCGTTGCAAGCCCAGAGACGAACAAGATATTTCGTCTATATTGCAACAACTGGAGGAGATATTGCATATGTAATATACAACAGGTCAGAGGCGTGTTTAAGGGGGGGGTGTTGTTGCCATGCGCCTTGATGATATATTTCAATAATATATTGCACAACTAGTCTACATGGCAACCCCACACGTGTGGACATCTTTCCCTTCCCCTTTCGACATCCTAGATACGTCAGTGAAACCGACCAAATCAACAACAAACACGTTTGATCAATGCACTGCTAAAAGTAAAACCTCAGACGCTGTGTCCGACTTTTCCCATCTTGTCCGCCTTCCAGACTGTCCCTCCATTCGCCAGTCTCCAGTAGCCCGAGGACAGCGGTAAAGTGCCTAGCAAACGTAGCAACTATCTGCTAAGTGCACCGTCCAGGAGGCAGTCGCGTGTTTACGTTTGTCAGATTGACTCTGCCAGGGTAAGCGCGACTTGGCGACCGCCGCAGATCAAGAGGTCTTTATTACGACTTTATTTACAGCTGCGTCAGATTAAACCCGCCGCCGCACTAAATGTACGCGTACGGAACTGTACACCGGTGTACCGCTAGCACTCACGCACACACACGTACGCACACACGCGCACACACACACACATACTCACACACACACACACACACACACACACACACACACACACACACACACACACACACACACACACAGACACGCGCACGCGCACGCACACGCACGCCACGCCACGACACACACGCACACGCACACGCACACACACACACACACACACACACACACACACACACACACACACACACGACTGCGTTCTTTACACCCGTGCATCAGTTAGCTAGCACCGAGCGACCGGTGCCATCGTCATCTCTCTCGTCGACGCTGACAACGTGTAATAAAAAGCGTGCGTTCTCGATCATATTTATACGAGTCTCGTGGCGAGAAATTATGATTGATGCGCGCAGCAGGCCGCCGAAATAACCCGACTATGTACCGCCAGGACAAGGCCCGGTGAACTGACGACACGGGAACGATTAATGCGCTGCCGGATCGGAATGCCGCGCGAGGCCGAGTCAACGTGAACGTTGGTACGCCACTTTGTCCGTACTTAACCTCCTATTTATATGACATGTTTGTTTGTACCACCGCTAGCCATGTATGGCGCAAACAATGTGTAATTGCATACCGCGCAGTGTCGATAAGTTGACGAATTGCTGGTCCGTTATGACGAAGACGTATGACACGGCCACTGGTCGAGGTGATGTCTTCGTGTGCGCGTCACACCACTGCGTACATCGTAACGACGGTGTCGCGAAAACGGTGCCTGCAAACACAAGCCACTTCTCGATCACGTGAAACAGTTTACCACGATTTTGATGGTATTAAAATAAAAATATCCGTTGCATTATAAGTTAGACCAACTCGTCGCTGAGCCCGAGGTGTACGTATCATATTGTAGGAAATGTTATAGTTATACTGATCAGTAGTGGATTGTAACGTGGACAAGTAACGGCGATGTAACTGACATCGTATCTTCACCATCTAAAGTCAGTTCATTCTGGATTTAACAAAGTTCTGAGTCAGTTTTGTCCCGCTCGACAGCACGAACCGACGTTAAACATGTTCAGTCATGGATACCAGTTCTGGATTTGGCCGTATTAATGAGCAGTTATCGGGATGGAAACCGCAAGACGGGGGGCGGGGGGAGGGGGCGTTAGGAAACATTATATGTTATCGCACCCGATTATCGCGTATCGTCCCCGCTATCACCAGTGTGCTGCCTTCTCACGTTACCCGACGCATACAATCCAACAACTACCTTCGGTGAAGTGTAACACAGTGAACGTTTAGACAGTTATGCGTCATGCGAAAGACACGTGACCGGAATACAATTCACAAATCTCGCGCGGTAACTTACCACGCGTCTGATTAAAAGCACCTAAAAGTTATTGTAAACAGTTATAAAAATAACTAAAATTCACACTAAATAAAGGTGTGTTGTATTATAAAATATTGAATTTTATTATTAATGTAGTAAAAATACGATAAATTTACGTTATAATAACGTATATAATATTTTCTAATACATTGTTATCATATTCGGCCTGCGTTATCACACGGCTATAATTATAAATTAAAGTTTGCAAGTTGCTAAGAGAGATATAAATTAGAAGTATTGCGTCATCTTCCAACGGACAACTGAGCTAGGGTCGCACTGACCGACCAAACGTAATGAAATGATACACATCTACCCGCCAGCCAACAGGCTACGTGAGCTCGCTGCTGGCTAACCGGAAATGTGCCATAAAATACGCAGCAAGTTGTGGTCTCGAGTTTAATTACATGTTATCTCGGCGCACGCATTCCGCAGGTAATGGGCGCCGAGTCGCTAAACAGTATCGACTGCTACAGTTCGCTCCCCGCTGTTTTTATAAGCTCAACACATTAGTCGCTTGTTGAATCCGGATTAAATAACACGGTCGAAAAGTCCCGGTAGCCATTCCGCACACACTGCGCCACCTGGTGCTGATTATGTTAAGCATTCAGCATCGGGAAACTGCACCAGATCGATAAGTCAGATCCCAAGACTGCCTGCGTCAGGGCGGGATGAATCCCCGTGGAAAGTGGACCTCTATTACATGGAATTTTAGCAATACTAATTAAGCTATTAATACTCGGAAAAAACGAACAACCTCGTTGTGGTAGTAAGACAAGGAGGATGACTTCGGGAAACCACGCCCGTAGAAGTACGTCGTTTCCCGAAGTCATGGCACCAGACGTTTAACAAGCATCTCTTAAAACTGAGTCGTTTTCTTTAACGTAAGGGTGTTTTCTAAGTTGTTTAAGACAAGTTACGAAAACGGATTGGTGAACGAGTTTCGTAGACCGGGATAACTTATAATTAGACGACGTTGAAGATTAATTAAATAACCTAGATTATTATATTACACAGTTTCAGTGTGGTCCAAATTACACAGTGAGATGTCTCTCCATATCCATGACGAAGTACGACACTACATGTCCATTATCCACGTGTCCACGTGCTGTGACGTCCCGTACGACGCAGGCAGCCATGTTGTTGCAGCAAGCCAAGTCTCAGTCACCCAACTATACAGAGACGCACTTACGTTACGAGGCAAACAATAAAACAACCGTAAACAGAAAGTTGTCGCGGCAGTTTACGGCGAGCTATAGGCCTAGGTCGAGGCGTCACCTCACGCCTAAGTTGTTGGCACGACGCCGATTTTCCCAGGCCGAAACAAATGCGAAATAAAACGGTGACTGCTATTGTTGTGGCGGTTGGTGCAGTATATGGTAATTTGCCCAACAAGGGCATATTACCTCGATACGGCCTGGGCATACGTGATATGTGATTCTCTTTAGCAGCACACGTATTGCGTTGTGTTTCTCTGAATGTTTAAAGCGTGGCTAACCAATATTAATTTACGAGTTCACACACCCCATTTTGTTGGCTTTTCGGTACACCCGATTATGGAAAGCATGGAGAGAGAGAGAGAGAGAGAGAGAGAGAGTGGGTGTGTGTGTGTGTGAGTGAGAGTGAGAGTGTGTGAAGAGAGAGAGAGAGAGAGAGAGAGAGAGAGAGAGAGAGAGAGAGAGAGAGAGAGAGAGAGAGAAGAGAGAGAGAGAGAGAGAGAGAGAGAGAGAGAGAGAGAGAGAGAGAGAGAGGAGAGAGAGAGAGAGAGAGAGAGAGAGAGAGAGAGGAGAGAGAGAGAGAGAGAGAGAGAGAGAGAGAGAGAGAGAGAGAGAGAGAGAGAGAGAGAGAGAGAGAGAGAGAGAGAGAGAGAGAGAGAGAGAGAGAGAGAGAGAGAGAGAGAGAGAGAGAGAGAGGAGAGAGAGAGAGAGAGAGAGAGAGAGAGAGAGAGAGAGAGAGAGAGAGAGAGAGAGAGAGAGAGAGAGAGAGAGAGAGAGAGAGAGAGAGAGAGAGAGAGAGAGAGAGAGAGAGAGAGAGAGAGAGAGAGAGAGAGAGAGAGAGAGAGAGAGAGAGAGAGAGAGAGAGAGAGAGAGAGAGAGAGAGAGAGAGAGAGAGAGAGAGAGAGAGAGAGAGAGAGAGAGAGAGAGAGAGAGAGAGAGAGAGAGAGAGATGCTACAACTCTTGCCAATCGAAACATGTTGACCGAGGAATGTTATCAGCATGGACCTACCATGTATATATTATATACGCAGTAATAGATTCTACAGTGTCCAGATTAGCATCAGTGTACGTATCATCACAACAAATTGCTGGTCGTTTGGCGCCGTGCTTGTAAATATGCGAGTTCCCATTAAAGCTGCGAATGAAATACATTCGCTAACTCATTAACCGATGCGCAGTGAAGCGAGGCGCGCCGGCGGACGCCGAGCGGTATCGTGGCGTGGCGTGGCGTGGCGTGGCGTGGCGTGGCGTGGCGGGGTGGGTTGGTTGGTTACCCGGTGTCCGACGCTCAATCGGCCGTCTTGTTTACGACAACTCAGACGAACCTGGAGATATTGATGCAAACTGTTTCGCTTTCAAGCGCTCACAAAGTGCTGATCAGCGACACATCACGTCCGGCTGCAGACGTAGTATCAACACCAGCGAGCGACGCAACAATCGCCGGTAACAACAGCCGACGCTGAGGAGCATGTCCAGCGCATTGTCCACGTGCGGCTCGTCTCGACTTGTCGTTGCCTCTTCTTCATGCTCGGACAGGGCATTCATCGCGCGGCCACCCCGTGACCTCTAGGCAACCCTCGCCGCTGAGCTATGGGGGCTGTGCGCGACGCACAATGTGTCGTCTAATCACCCGCTGATGGCGCGCACAGAGATGCTGGGTCAGGGCGGCACTTCAAAAGGCAAACACCCCACCGAGGGTTGGGGTGAACGACAGCGTGAAGACCCATTGTTGTAGGACGGGACGATTACGTCGCGGTAACGAGCCCTTGTCGCTAAACTCCGCATTCACCTGCCAGTGGCATCCACGGAAACGAGACGTTCCAGGAGATACCTTAACGGAACAATGCTGCAACGTCTTGGCGTCGGAGCGATAACACGGGGAAGTGTGCGATTTGTCTCTGATCTGATCTGATTACATCGAGGGTGAAGCAATATTCGTCCGCAGAGGGGGACGTTTGGCGTATCTGTTGAGATGATGAGACGTTATACGTAAACAAAAAGCAGGTGGAATACGAGAAACGAAAACCGTGTTTCCGGTGCGTTGCTCAGGCAAGATATTCGCCAAGCAGACTGCATAGGCTGCGATGAACCACGAACAGTTGTGTTCTGTCGATTCTCCCAGACGATGTCTCACGGAATATCTCGACCATTCTATTGTTGATAATACATAATCACAATAGGCCTTTAAACTGTGATAAGAACTAATGCCCCGATCCGTACCCACTGCCCAGCTATTCTTTGATAGCTCGCTAACCAACTAACCATTGCCTTTCTTCTTAATAGCACGCGTAGCCTGGCGTTGTTCTGTGTAACGAAGAGATTGTGAAACCCGTATGACAGTGAAGTCTTCACTTCACTAATCGGCGACTTCAAACGAACGCAGACAATTTTCGGATAAACGCATATTTACAAAACGTGAGCCTGATCGGCCTCCGCCCAAAGCGTTAAATTAAGTCAATCACGCGTCAGTAAAAGGGGTTTGACAATTGTTTGTCCCGACAGCTAAATCATTACATGTGGATAACAATTTTCTGATAGTCGGTACACGAAAGAGAAGGTATATTCACTTCGGGCATGTAAGCCGGGCCCGTGTCTATATGTATAAGTCCGCCTCGGGCCCTCACAAAGCGTTCTTTCAGTGGCTTACAAGTCTCACAAAGACACACTTTGCATTATGATTTCTAATGCAGCTTATCCCTCGCTACGGTCACGCTCCACTGCCTTGATCCACATTTACCGAGCACAACAGATGCGGCATATATTCTATTGGCAGAAGAATGGTCGGGATCTAAGTTTTCCATTTATGCCCGTATGCTGCTTTTCTTCAGTTTATATAGAACACAATTACAATGAATGTCTTGACAAGTAAATTGTTGTCGATGGTTTCTGTATGGTTATAATTACGATGTCAACCAATTCGTCAGAATGATTGACGCAAGCGTTTCGTTGCACAATAACAGCGCCAAGCCCACGGGACACATTCTGCTCTGTCGCAATCGGATGACGAGAGCTGTGATAGCGGACGGTGACGAAGCAGTGGTCAGATCGACCGGATACACTGTCCACGACTGAGTCGACGTCGACCAGTCGCCCCGCGGTCTTGTGTATCTCGTTGTTCACCTGTTAACCGCTTCCTGCTTCGGCGCTCCACTGAGACCGCGGCGCCAACGAAGTGGGACGAACGCTGACCCACTGATGGTCGCAATGCCATGCGATTCGCACGGTAGAAGTTAGCAAGAACGTGTGTAGCATGACTCCACCGTTATTCCCATTGTAAAAGTATTATTTCTGTTGCGAACAGACTCGCAGAATGTATGTTAAAGGACGATTTATCACGTTTTCCGACCTGACAATATTCTTCTCTTCTGAAACGTGATCACCGGCAAATCTTAACAGAGACTGTAACGTGCTTCTCTCGGGCGGTGCTGGTATGTTCATGTACGTAAGCGAACCGTCGGTGAGATAACGTTTCACAGTAGATGCATTTTTGACGCCGCTTATATTACGTCTTGGTGACGTTTTCACAGGCGAGCGGGTGATTTCGTGCAACTGACGTCGCACCCCTGTTAGCGTTCTCACGACGGACCCCGTGACTCACGCCAGTCACACGCCACAAATTAACGATTAATTTGACGCTGTCATACTGCAAAGACTGTTGTCGTGCCACGAAATGACGGATCGTGTGAACGTGACGTCTATGATCTGGTATATATATATATATATATATATATATATATATATATATATATATATATATATATATATATATATATATATCCAACTGTCTGTCACGACATCGTGTTTGCTCGTGCGTGGCCAGTGAGCCGTGACCTGGTGTGAGATTCTTCTCTAGCCAAAGTGTACAACGGGAACAAAGCAATTAATTGAATGATACAGGTCGTTAATTTAATTGCGCTCACACCATAGAACCGTCGATCTGACAGAAGGCACCTATACGCCGGCTCTCACTACATAGGCATTGCAGGTTTTGTTCGGTGCACCCAAACGAACTGACAACCTATCGCTATGTCAAGAACGATTCTGACGCAACCCCTTCGAGACCATGACGTCATTACGGCGGCTACGTCGCGAAAGGGGAAGTTTACGCGGGCGTCTTAAAAACACTCGTTTCAATGGTTGCTGCTGTAGTTAAATGATGATTGAGTAACTCACGTCAGGTACCAGTTGTTCGACGTGAACTATGAGTGATCAACTCATGTATTCAAATAGCGGAATTTCTGCGAGTGTTTCTGAGGCAAGAACCAGTAGACAGTGCACAGCCTTTGTTTCTGTCATGGCGTTGCGATAAAAACGACTGTGCTTGCAGAGATAATTGAAAAAGAACAATTGTCGCCTAGAAACATGTGACACACGGGGGAGGAAGAGACGCCGCATTCTGATATCATCTCTGAAGACGGATGCGGTTTTCGTGATTTTGCATAGGGAAAAATCGCTATACGAAAAAAACTTACATCGCTGACACATGCTAGCAAAGAAACATGTCGGTATTTATGTAATTAATGATGATACGTCAAACTGTCACGTGTCATCACTCAAATCTCTTAATTTCACGATATTCATCTATCTATCTATCTATCTATCTATCTATCTATCTATCTATCTATCGATCTATCTACCTACCTAACTACCTACCTACCTACCTACCTACCTACCTACCTACCTACCTACCTACCTACCTACCTACCTACCTACCTACCTACCTACCTACCTACTCTATCTATCTATCTATATAATCTATCTATCTGTCTATCTATCTATATAATCTATCTATCTATATAATCTATCTGTCTATCTATCTATATAATCTATCTATCTATCTATATAATCTATCTATATAATCTATCTATCTATCTATCTATCTATCTATCTATCTATCTATCTATCTATATATCTATCTATCTATCTATCTATCTATCTATCTATCTATCTATCTATCTATCTATCTATCTATCTATCTATCTATCTATCTATCCGACTCAGTGTACCGCGCATTATGACATGTCCCTCGTATACGCCTAGGTGGACCGTGGTTAGAGGGAGAAATAGTTGTCCACGCTGCGCGCTAGA
Organism: Ridgeia piscesae; assembly: GCA_025642075.2. Classification (NCBI taxonomy): domain Eukaryota; kingdom Metazoa; phylum Annelida; class Polychaeta; order Sabellida; family Siboglinidae; genus Ridgeia; species Ridgeia piscesae. Next base: position 262,503 of record JAODUO010000262.1, read on the forward strand.
GCATCTGGGTCAGTCTACCCAGTGGCGACTGTTGGTCGACGCTGGACATTCCTCTACGTAACGGTACGTCTGGGTAATTAACACCGACGTTCACAGCCGCCCCGAGCCTAAAGGGCCGCTGACGCACCGTTGGGCCGGCCGGCCGCTCGGCGTAATGATAACGACATTCTCTGACCGCACGGACACCATGAGTTCGGCATGTGTGACTGGACAGTTCGTCATCCCGGTGAAAACGGCGATATCCGGGAGAATTTTCACCCGTCTGCGTAGGCTGAACGCCAGCGGGAGGACTTGACACTCTAGACAGTTTGTCGATATCTACGGTTACCCACACAATGCATAAGTAAAGCGACGTTAAATAAAGCTTCTTGTATCGTGTAGATAACCCAACATGGTCTTGGTGTGGATAATCACAGTTTCCTGTGTAGGTGTTGTAGTGTATAATATATTAGATAACTGTTCAAAACGATTCTTCAGAGTTACATTGGGTTTGTCGCCCGTTCCGTCCCACTTCCGGCTGTGCAAAAGCCGGATGTTGAGAGGTTCAACATTCCAACACGGCATGTCGCGTCGATCAGTAGTGGCCAATCAAACTGGACGACAACTGATGCTGTTGCACACCTAAATATGCAGACAAAAGCAGGCATTTTTCTGCGGAATGATAGCAACGGGATCTCGAATAAGGCTCTTGTGGTAGCGGAATCTAGAAACGGACACGTATGTCTGTGTGCGAATAAATAAAAATGTATGCGTAACATGTGTTGAATCGCTGGAAAGACTGTGATGTTATAAATGTCATCATGGTGCAGAATGTAAGAAGAAACTGTGATCGACGAACATGGTTGTTAGATGGCATCTAGCCTGTATATCTACGCGCCTGTAAGTAGTTATATATGTGCTGCACATATATAACTACTCGTGTATATTTACGCGCCACATCGGTGTGGTTCATCACAATACAGTTTCCCGAGAGCAACTGGAACGTCCGCTTGTTACAACGAACTGCAGGTGTTAATATGTCAATTAGTTATTATTACGCCAACAGTAAAGTGATTATAAATCATAAAAGCCAACAGGAGGTGCAGGTAGTTTTTTCTGTTAGGTGGGTGCGTCGCAGTTGACGTTTGTTCATCGCCATTCCGTTAGCCTTGGCAGCGAGAGAGAAACTAACGTGGGTTATAGACGACCCACAGCATCAGTGGTGTAGGCGTGACGTCGTTGAACGTGCAAGCTCACTGCGAGAACGTGCCACAGCAGCCAGTGACACCTGGCACGACCGTTGCACGATTTATATCCCATGTCCTGGCACAGGTGTGCAATCGGGGCCACGCGCCAGCTCAACTCAATCGTAACAAACCGGCATTTACGCTATTGTTGTTATGCAGGTTTACGAGTCCGCTTGCTCGTGTTGCCTAAGTCAGCCAATATCGTGTTGGACAACGCGACTGTTTGCTTGCGTCAATCCTGGCTATATTACGTACAGTAATAACGCAACACGCGCGCATTACAAAGGCCCCAATAGAATATCGGCTGATGTGGACAATAAGCCTACATGCTTTCCAGCAGCATATCTAGATCGGTTAGGTTAATCCTCGTAATTAGATACTGGTGATTTATCGTTCCCTATAATCACCGCACCGGGGGTTGCACATTTTTTGCCGCGGTTGTTTATAAACTCGCGTCAAAAGAATTATGTTAAATGATTGAACGCATGGGCTTATGGTTGGCCAATCTTGCCTCGGGTGAAATGTGTTTCATAACTTTACGATAGCATCGTCACGCGTACTAACAGGGCGTAGCACATTATCTATCGGCACGAAGAAAATTGTTCCTATCTGAAACATTGATCACATTGCTCCCCTCATTATGCTCAGTTTCTCTCATTATCTCTCAACTAAGTGGGACTATCGCTCAGGAATGCGTAAACTCGACATTGTGTGAATTTGCGACACCAATAATTTTCGTTTTGAAAGGCACGTTGTCGCCTTTGCAAAGCCCGACCGTCGCGCCACCAAGTTTAGTTAGCTAACAATTGTAGCACGGGCAACCGGTCATTTTGCTTCGGAGATGTCGAGTTCTTTTTATAGTCGGCGCCGATTATGGTCCGTACAGCGACGACCTGCGCACAGCTGGACGCCGGAAGTATGCCTCTGTCGCAGGCTGGTAGTTTGCCTCTATCTGATGGCATTCGTATAGTGCCACGTGATGTGCAAGAAAGGATTAGACGTCGTGTCGTCGTGTATCTGTGCGGTTCCGCAACACAACTTCCTGAACTAAGAAGACACATTCATACGTACATAAACGGAGTTGAAATTGTAACTAGCGTGATGTAAAGTTCTAATCATAAAGTACATGCAATCTAGGTTATGGCCTAATCACCGTGTTGGTCAATATGGTACACTGAGTGTGAGAGGGGTGGGGTATCCAATACCAAGGTAGTGTGATATACCATACCAGTGTACATGCAGACAATTACAGCGACGTTATCCAAAAGAAATGCAGGCCATTAAACCAGTTTTGTTCAGTCTAACAGACATCCCCGCGGGCTGTACACACGCTAACCATCAACAGCTCAACACCGTTTATGTGTTTGGTACGATCGTAGATTCCGAGTGTCACCTGTTGCGTATAATACATCACGAAACCGTTACACCGGAAGCGCTTTGTGTCGAGCCTCTTTGAAGCGTCTGGCTCAACAGCGACGCGGCTGGACAGAACATATAGATTTACGTTCACGATGCTCTTTGGTGACTTTGCGTGGGTGACACTGTGTCGCTTAATTTACTAGATAGGAACTATCGTGAGATAGCACGTTCACGCATCCAGTCAGCTTACAGCTAACGCAATTGGACCCACTGATTATAGTCCTACAAAAGCCACACACCTACCAAGTACAATCAAAACTGCACACACGCACGCACGCACGCACGCACGCACGCGCGAGCGCACACACACATTGGATGAGAATAGACTGCATAATTTAATATATATATATATATATATATATATATATATATCAATGTTTAAAACAGCTGTAGGCTTATATATATATATATATATATAATATATATATATATATATATATATATATATATATATATATATATATAAGCCTACACGCTGGTTTTAAACATTGATACACAGGTAGGCATATATGCCTACGTAGCAACTTGTATTAAAGTTTTAACACAATGCACGCTATATATTGCTTAGTAGCAATTGCTATTAACTTACAGAGAACGCACTGGTCGATTGTAAATGTGTCATCCGAATCTATATAATACACTGCAACATAGACCAGGGTCTAAATTGTAAAACAATGACTAAAACATGATTGGTTTGTGATGTTATACAGGAATCCGTGGACAAAATCATCGTCTTAGCCTAAGAGTAATACTTTCTTATTACATTAAAACATTTGACACGACGTTTAAGGCTCAAGCACGGTGGAACAAATAAGCCAAGTTTAAGGTGGCGAATTCAAGTCCCAACCAATGACGTCAATCCACAAATATCCACCAGGTCATTAAAATATTTACTGTCGCAAATATAAATACCCCGTTGCTATTTTCTGGCGATTATTATAATACGCTTTCCCATTAAAGACTAGTTCGTATCGATCGATTGATGCGAGGCCGTTAAGATGCCTTTAATTAGACGCAAGCACCCGCAGTTCTGTGAGATGTGATCACCGGTTGTATACGTGAACTTTTAGCATTTCACTTGAGCCTCGCTTTGCAGATATTCCCCGTATTATCCAGCGCTTACCTCATTACCATAACATTTAGAAGCCGGATCTCTGACAAGTCCCGCTGTCTTCCAGCGGTAGGACATAATCACCATCACCGACGCAATTCCTTACCTGAGTAGCAGACGACAAAATGGTGTGGACTATTGATTGGGTTTCCCGCCAATAGTAAATGTGTCGACATGGCAACGAATGCAACATGTAGATAACAATGAAACACAGAACTTCACAAAAAACATGAAATGAATGAAGTGTTATATTGTGTCATTTGGTCCAATTATTACTTAGTAGTGTCGCAAAGGAAATATCCTGGAACATTGATTGAACAAAATCGGTGGTGTCACGTGATTGCAGCAAAATGGCACCGGGGAGGAAGTGTGGTGATAGTTGCAGGCGCACAAAACAACTTCACTGACGTTAATTAATAACATTCATGGTGTACCACAGCGACTTTTGCCGCCAACTTCAGTCAAGCCTTCAAGGCAAGTAGATCGATAAGATTGAAATGTAGCCTCGTTGGCGACGCGCGTGCCCTGGCGCTCTGCCTCGGACTTCGGCTTCGGTATACTATACGGCCATAATTATGTTATTAAGATTAGCCATACACGTTTCGTTTGCCTATTAAGTGTTTGTCGTTATGTGTTTATTTAGAATCACCAGGAAGTGTTTTCAATATTGTACTATTAAATAATGTACAATGAATTGTTTTACATTGAAACGAATAAAAATTGGCACTGCGGTGATAATGATAGTTGGGACTTGGGTACATACACTGATGCCATGTCCGTTAACGGTTGCATCCTAGATTTTTAGACTTAAGCCGTCCCTAGACCTATATCCAGGCCAGTACAACCTCTACCATGATAACTGTCTGTAGTAAGTGATAACCGTATAGATAAAGAAAGTCTGTCCTTTGAGATAGAGGTATAGACTACTATAGTGAAATCATAACAGGTTTTCATCAACTAGCACAACTGACAAGAAACAATATGTGTATTGTAATTACGCAAAGTCTAGATAAGTTGTTGACAGTGTACTTCGCAAGAATGCACAGCCTGTTGATAGTTGAATGTGCACTGACCCTGTTCTTGAGACATCTGGGAATAAACACGTCTAGTTATCACTTGTGATACAGCATTAAGATTTATTATCTAGATAGCGGCACACATTTGTACAGATTGTTCACAGATAGTACATACAGATATCACTGCTAAAGTAACGGATTCTACAACATTGGAGTATAAAGATGGGCTTTTTAAATATAACGAACTTTACTTATGCTACAATTAATTGCTTGTAGTTTTACAATGTATTTGTTCATAGCAATATAGCTATATCAAACAATTGCCAGAAACTTGAAAGGTACTTATCACTATACTAACTTGGCTGTGTGCCAGTAATGTAAAGGATGTCTTGACTGGCAGGTCTGTGCAGATAGCTGAACACTCTTGTTGAATATAAACAAAATGTGAGTCATCCAACATACACTATATATTATCCTGTCACGGGTGTGTAATTTTTCATGATGTGGTTGGAAGCAGAACTAGGTAAGGCGTTCTTGTTTACTGCCTTATTTAAAACTCACCAAAGTCAGTACAGCTAGATTAAACTGACCCGCATACTGTAAACATACATGTGGAATGCATGCGAACACATAACATGCATGTGTGCATGTATTTATAATTGTAATGTATGATAACAAAAAGATTAATGCATCAAAGTAACATCCGTTTTCATTTCATGTTTTACTGTTTTTTTGTTTCTGCTGAACTTCTTACAAAAAACACAAATTTGGTAGATATTCACAAATAAAAATCGTTTCCATCAGAACCCATAATGCTAAACTCATAAAATTTATTTCAAACATGGCACAATATGGGGTTGTGACATAAAACACTTTCATTTGCTTTCGCTGTTTTATTGACTGCCATGACCAGTGGCTGGCAATAGCATAAATGCTTTCAATATGTAAATAAATAGCTGAATAGCCACGTGGTAGCCATAGCTAAATGCTAGCCATAGCTAGGTGCCATGTGTGTGGCTTGGATACTTATTACACCCATGTACTTATTTACACATTTTTGCAAGAATGTGTAACATCTGTTGTACACATCTGACGTCTGTCATCTGATGTAAGTGGTGCATTGTCTGTTCCAGAACTGGGAATGTATAATTATAACAAGAATGTGAACATCTGGTAGATATGAATATAAAGGTCACATAACTGGGGTGGCTGTCACAATGCCGGGACACATAAGCAGGTGTTAAGATATGTATTACCTCATAAATTGGTACATAAGGAATTCTGAGAATGACGGCTGTCTTAGGACGTTTCTCATTTGGAGACAATGCCCCCCCCCACTGTCAAGGCTGGTAACTTGTTGTTACACCCGGGCCCATCCCCTTAAACCACAACCTCGCAGCCACCCTCCTGACTAGATAAACAACCAAAATCTGTGGACTTCTTATATTCAAACAAATGTGCACTGTGTTGTGTTGTGTGTGGGCCACTGTGTTGTGTGTGGGCCACTGTGTTGTGTGTGGGCCACTGTGTTGTGTGTGGACCACTGTGTTGTGTGTGGACCACTGTGTTGTGTGCGGGCCACTGTGTTGTGTGTGGACCACTGTGTTGTGTGTGGGCCACTGTGTTGTGTGTGGGCCACTGTGTTGTGTGTGGGCCACTGAGTCACTGTACAATAGTTATTGTGTATTCTGCTGCAGGACGTCTTTGTCTTGGGCATTAAAACAAAGCACTTTGCTTAACATGAATGAGTCACTCTGCTGCCTTCAGGACACTCATAGAGTTGATAAAACAAACATGGTTTTCAGAGATTAACTTCACCTGAAACCTGGGGCGTATCACTTACAAATAAACAGCACAATATTCCGCCTAATCTTGTGTGGTTCTTTTGCTGCAAATTTAGATTTTCTGTGGGAAAGAAAAATGTGATTAGCATGAATCCTGCACAGTTTTCGCAGAACCCCATTGACACAGGCCATGTGGGGGTTTATTTAGCCACGGGAAGACATAAATCTGGGTTCTGGAAACACTTGACATCCCAAGAACCTGGTTGCCAGTCCTTGACTGAGTTTGCTGTGGATTGCACAGCTGTCTGCTGTAACAAGACAGAGAGAGGCAGTGTCTGCTTTGGTGACATACTGTGACAGCAGTCTTCTTGATGTGACAGATTGAACAGTTAGACTTGTCATACAAGACACATTTGGGGATCTGTGGAAATGTGCAACCATTGTCCAGTCAGTGGTCATCATTGTCATTGGTCAAGCATGGACACATGTTTAATTCCTTTGTATTCCTCATGACCCTAACCTCTATAAAGTGCATCTGATAAGACAGTGCTTTTTATCTATTTACCCATCTGTTGTACGACTTATCACCAATATCAGCCGAAGATAATAATCGTGTACTTGAAATACAAGTGGACAGAACTTCAAAGTCCTGTTCCTTGTCCAAACTTGGCCGTGACTGTCACTATTGTTTTCAAGGCTTTCCGCAATTTATATAAGTATGTGTTTTTTCCAAATGTGTGTTTGTGTGTGTGAATGTTTGTATGTGTGTTTGTGTTTGTATGTATGTGAGTGTGTGCATGTGTGTTGTGTGTGTGTGTGTGTGTGTGTGTGTGTGTGTGTGTGAGTGTGCGTGTGTGTGTGCGGTGTGTTCATTTGTGTGTATGTTTGTGTGTGTACATATTTGTGTGTGTGTTGTTTGTGTGTGTATGTATGTGTGTGTGTATGTGTGTGTGTGTGTGTGTGTGTGTGTGTGTGTGTGTGTCCATGTATGTGTTTGTAGTTTTTCCAGTGACTTAACTCTGTTTGTTATTGACACGCCAGTGACACAGGAGCAGCTGAAGTTGTCACTGTTTAGGTCAACTGGTCCTGTTGACTCCAATATTGCTATAACCCGATATGTGCAGTTTAGTTTATGCTGTCCACACTGGCCTGTGAGCGCCCCATTGTCACTCAGCTTGGACCTTAAAGTGATACTTACAAACGAAATGTTTTAATTAAGTGGTCGGTGTATTGCGGATATGAACAATGTCGACATGGTGCTGTGGTCATGCACTGGACATTTAAGGGCAAGAACTAGATGATTACATGTACATACACTTATTAGTTGGATATAATTATATATATTTATATGCTTAAAAGTGGGGCGGGGTAAATGTCAGCATTTACATAGTGGGGTACCAATTAAGAGAACGTACGTTTGTATCCACCTGGTACAGTTTTTTATAACTTGGGCCGTTTGTTCATCTGAACTTACCTATGGTGTGTGTGTGTGTGTGTGTGTGTGTGTGTCGTGCGTGCGTGCGTGCATGTGTGCGTGTGTGTGTGTGCGTGCGTGCATGCATGCGTGCGTGTGCGTGTGCGTGTGTGTGAGCATGCACTTGTGTGCATGTATGTGTATGCAAAATTTATGTGACTACTTTGTAGTTTCATATTTATCACTATGTTGCATTTTTGTGTTTATATAATTATGTTTTAGTTAATTTGTGTTATATAAATTATGTATATATATATATATAATATTGTGTATATTATATATATATATATGTATATGTAATTATATGTATATATAATAATATAGAATAATTTTGAACATATTATTTATACATTGTTTATATGGTATGTATATTATGTATATGTTAATATATATATATATATTTAATATTATATATATATATATATATATATATATATATATATATATATATATATATATATATATATATATTATACATGCATGTGTGTGTCCAATTCAAATGGTCAGTAGATAAAACAAGACAAGTTGAAAACAATACAAATCTATTGGTCACTACCATTGGTTTCAGGATGGTCACTGCCCTCACATTAACTGGATGACCAGTCTAAACATGACTCAGATGGACCCTGATAAATCTTAATCATTGGCCCATCTTTCCTGAATGCGCATGTCGGACTTCAGTAGTGAAAGAGATGCTGTTGACTGATCCATTGTACGCAGAAGTTTATGTCTGTTTACCATTTTGATTTAGCGGATTATATCGAATCATTTACCCAGCCGAGGACAACTGTTCATTTGACCTCGTGCTGAGGAATGCGATGTTCGCAAGTTTTGTGTTCCGCCTGGTGAGATTAATGTGGGCAAGTGTTTACCGGGGGCCCTATCTACCTCCCCCACGATGTTGATGTACTTTGTAGGTATTTCTGCACGTCAGCCACAAAGCCACTGAATCTGCAACCTACTTAGTGGTTAGAAATGATTGATTGTCCTTGTGTAGTGAAAGTCAGCCACTGCATTGTTGGTGTTGATTGACACAAGTGTTTGTGTTTTGTAAACACTAATCTACACCCACATGTGGAGTGACTGAAAGGAGTTTTATTAATGTAAGGTGTCTTGATCTTAAATTGTTCCCGCTGACCAGATTGAAATATTAGTGTTCTTTGGCCTATTTCTTTGTAGTTGGACATTTGTTAAATAATGATATTATAGTAGTCTGGTATTTCTGCAGTGCTATTTACAGATTGGTGGGCACTTTACCTTCAACTTATAAGTTAGTCTTTGATGAACATTGTAGTAACTAGTATATTAAAAACAAATTTGGAACAGATTTGACTTGAAACATGTTCAGGATGACTGCCTTTGATACAGTCAGAGCATAATGTGTCCCTCGAATTAGTTGGGTCTGGTGGGTTCAGGGTGGGTTGGGGTTGGGTTGGGTTGGGGTGGTGTTTGGGGTTTGGGGGGGGTTGGGTGGGGGTGGGGTGGGAGGTGATTTAAACATAAGATGCTGTCAGGATAAGTAGTATCAAAACCAGGAGTTGGCACAGAGCCAAGTGGCAGGGGACGTATTTAGCCAGAAGTAATGTAGTCAGGCAGGGGCAGTGTCTGGGAGATGTAAGGCCCCAGGCTTTGGGTGGCACTGGGCAGGCAAAGATCACTCACTGGTCAAGTCATGGCTGCTGGGGTTGATTAAGTCATGCAGGCATGACATTGTATACTGGACACATGTACATGCACAATGGATACATGCACCATGGATGCATGTAAGCATGAACACATTCTTGCATGCACACGCATGCACACACGCGTGCACGCACACATACATACACACTAAGTAGTTATCAGCTAATTTGGTAAAGTCGCTGCATTCGTACCCCCGTTTTGTTTTATGGATTTATTTATTATTTATTGCACTTTGGCACACACGCCTAGTTCCCTAGGCCAGTTTCATGTGACACCACCAACACCACAAACTCACACGTGGTACGTCATTACACAGCTTTCAAGTAAATCAGTATTTATAAGTTGCATTAACAGCCCCGTCTAATGCTGGTGTCACCAGATGTATATAAAAAGATCAGACATGCTTATGTCAATGCTTACGAAACGTTTCACTATTTGAGCTTTATCGGAGACATCAGTGAGCATCAGAAGCCCTTTACTCTTCTTTCGTAATATAAGACAGATTAGCCAGTTATAAATAACACCATATCAAACAAACTTACTCGCCAGCTTGAGTGTCTGACACAAGCAGATTTATCTTCTTTTTTAGCAGCCAAACAAGCGTGTTATGTGCACTTTATGCTATTGCAAAAAGCACTCAAGTATTATCAGTCCGAGTAAGAACTGGACTAAGTTTCATTGTAGTGAAATACCAGTAGCCACACTGCCACACAGATCACTGTAGTTTAAGAGTTTGTAGGGTGTATGTGTGCAAAGTAGCTTAGTACTAGTTCAGGTAAAACGTTTAATTCACAATGCTGCGTTGTCACAAAAGACACTGAGCTGTATAATTGTGTTGACAACATGTGCAGGTGTCATTCCTAGTGCTTTAGAACAAGTCCCAGTCTCTTGTATCTTTACAATGCTCATTGTCAGGTTTACGCTTGAAGTACATGTAGATGTGGTCCGTGTTCATATGGTCCATCTACATATGGTTCATGTGCATTACATACGGTCCATATACAGTACATGTACATGTGGTCCACGTGCATGTGGTCCATGTGCATGTGGTCCATCTACATTGTGGTCCATGTACATTGTGGTCCATGTACACTGTGGTCCACATACATGTGGTCCATGTGCATGTGGTCCATGTGCATGTGGTCCATGTACATTGTGGTCCATGTACATGTGGTCCATGTACATGTGGTCCATGTACATTGTGGTCCATGTACGTTGTGGTCCATGTACATGCGGTCCATGTGCATGTGGTCCATGTACATTGTGGTCCATGTACATGTGGTCCATGTGCATGTGGTCCATGTGCATGTGGTCCATGTACATGTGGTCCATGTACATGTGGTCCATGTACATGTGGTCCATGTACATGTGGTCCATGTACATTGTGGTCCATGTGAATGTGGTCCATGTACATTGTGGTCCATGTACATGCGGTCCCTGTACATGGACCACATGTAAGCAGCCTCATTCAGTCACTCGTAGACCATGCTGTTTAGCTGAATTGATGTACTCGATAAACACCGAGGCTTTATGTGACAGTTTATGAATGGGCGGTTTTTCAAGAAAACGTGACCTAGATTCCTTCTTCATTCATACCTTCGTTGTTGAGGTTTTCCCCGACATCTGCTCTGCAAATGTTGTCTTGCGATCAAATGTGTCATCGGATTGCTGTCGTTTGCTTACCGCGTGAAATGGAGATGAGAAAAAGTACGATTGTGCAGTAACTTGTGAAAAATTTCAGGATGTAGCGTGGAACGTGTTGGATATGTTTTGTGGTCAGCACAATCGCTGGTTGTGTTAGAAATGCTTGCGTGTGACAGGTTCAGTCACCAGCAGTGGCTGACTTGTCGTTGTACTCGTTTGGCTGAGCACTGCTAACTATGTGTGTACTGTACATGGATGGGCTTGTATACATACTTATGTACATGTATAATACATTATAACACATACACATGTTATGTATATAAACATGAGCATATCATTATATCACAATAATAATAGTGTTATTGTTTGTATTTATACTCTTAATATCATTCTTTATGTATTATAGTTTTTTATTATTTAACTATTTTACTAAACCAGAGGTGGCTCCCTGTTAGCAGTGTAGTCAGTGCCTTAATGGATCAATGTCTCCATGACCATTTATTTTCGTGACTTACATGTTGATTGTATTATATTTATTTGGTCAAAGTAAATGTCTTAGCATTTTCTGCAAACTCTCCTCATACTTTCCTGCATGTTTGTGACATAGATACATGTCAACACACCGCCATGTCACCTGTAGACAAGTAGATACCTGTCAACTCCACGTCATGTCACCTGTAGACACATAGATACCTGTCAACTCACTGCCATGTCACCTGTAGACAAGTAGATACATGTCAACTCAATGCCATGTCACCTGTAGACATGTAGATACATGTTAACTCACTGCCATGTCACCTGTAGACACATATACCTGTCGACTCAACACCATGTCACCTGTAGACACGTAGATACCTGTCAACTCAATGCCATGTCACCTGTAGACACGTAGATACATGTCAACTCAACGCCATGTCACCTGTAGACACGTAGATACCTGTCAACTCAATGCCATGTCACCTGTAGACACGTAGATACCTGTCAACTCAACGTCATGTCACCTGTAGACATGTAGATAGACTAGATACCTGTCAACTCAACGCCATGTCACCTGTAGACACGTAGATACCTGTCCACTCAACGCCATGTCACCTGTAGACACGTAGATACCTGTCAACTCAACGCCATGTCACCTGTAAACACGTAGACTGAATTACTAGATGGTTGATATATAATAAATTAGAATATTTGTGCAGTTATTTATTGGTCATCTGATTCATCATCGTCCAGTCCATACCTGTATTCTGACCCCCCCACCCTCCCAACCCCCGGAAATATATCCAAACATTTGGATGTGAGCCATTACTCAAGTTTCACCGATGCATGTATTTATCGAACAATGACCAACACACCCTGCCCTACCCTGCTGAATGACCAGTGGTCAGTGCATTCAGACTGCCTCCCACAGATAGACCTTTCTTGTGGGAGTGGTCACTGTCCGGAGCTTGACCCGTGGAATGTCCCCTTGAAATGACTATGCAGCTATGCACGAGTAGGCAGCCATTATCCCATTTCAAGAGCCACTGTCCAGATTCGTTGCAAGGCTTCTAATTAGGATTTCACACCATTGTGTGCGATGGTCACCGATAATGTCTCTTCCAGGGCAGATAAATTCTTGCCAAATGACTTTCTGATTTACACATGCAATGACGCAGCACACCCTGTTCTCATCATCAGTGTGTGATTAGTATGTAGCCCCCCACCCCACCCCCACCCCACACCCCCACTCCCCACACCCCACACCACACCCCACACTCCACACTCCACACTCCACACCCCACACTCCACACTCCACACCCCACACCCCACACACCACACACCACACACCACACACCACACACCACCCCACCCAGTGTTTAAAGTAGCTGTGTTCAAACAGGTTTGGTGTACTTCAAACTTACACATTCTTCTTAACATTTGCCAGTCGTAAACTTTTACATTTACTGTTTGTGTGGTGTCCTCGACATATTAGATAACTCGCAAACCCTGCATGGAAACCCCAATGCATGCTGGGTAATGGGGTAAGGGCGCTGACATCAGGGTTGTGGCTGTCTCGTTAATGGTGATTCATGTGGTCAGTTGTATCTCCTGTGTGCGTGTGACTCTCCGGGAATGTACATCTTGGTGTCATGCTGGCTGTCACGCTGACAGATGTCATTGCCCTCAACGTTTTTACCTGCCCTGTGACTTACTGAGATGTTTATCATTGTGGTCAGGCTATTGGTCACGATAAGAAGTCTATATAGCGTGTTTTTATTCTACTTTTAGAAAACATTGATTTGAGAACTTGCATTCAAATCTCCCCAGAGCATTGTTTGTGGTTAAGATACTGCACCCATAAGATGTTCAGATCGTAAAGAAAATATTCAGTTTGTCAGTTGCAGGCAGGTGGCCATAATGTTGTTCTTATTCTATCCTAGTCTACCAGTAGTGTTTTTATAATTCGTACTGTGACTATTTATTTTAGAATCGTCAATGCTCAAATCCTATAAAAGTGTCATGTGTGCCTCTACGGCAGATACTGGCGCTATATAATACATCATTATTGTTATCATTACAACAACGTAAAAAGTAAAGTACCATGATTTTACTTGTGACAGAACTCTCCCAAAACATGCTCTTTTATACAGTCACACAGACCCAAATAATGACCCAGCTGTCGGCTTACATCAGACATGGTCGCAGCAGTATGACCATAATGGTGTCCTTTAAGACGTCCTCTCCAAAGTAACATTTAAGCCCTGTGTGAATGTAGCCTGGAGCCCAAATTGAACCATCGGCATTGTTGGGATCATTCACTCGGTTCCATTCAGAAAACCGAAATGACTCTGCCTTTGAAACTACCGGCCCATTGCAGGTAGGATCGAGACAGAAATTGCCCGTCGTCTTTACACCGGCTGCACATTATCCCACAGTCTATTTATGCCTCCACAGCTTGCTGCTTTGTGCCATTTTAACTCATTCGCCAGATGTTATAATTATTTTGTCATAAACATGTTCGCTGCATTGCAAGTTTACTGTGGGGGTGTACTCTAAAATAACTTTGCTTGACATTTTTACATTTTATGTTATTGAAGTGAATTTTGTGTGATGTATTAGTACATGTAAAGTTAACGGTCTTTCCTGTATTAATTTTTTCATTAATGATGAAGAAGTAGCCCAGTGTGACTTGGGGTGTCATCCCCAACTTGTTGATAAAACTTATAGTGACATTTTAGAAACAAAAATAACCAATGATAATAAGATGGGAATATTTACAGTACATTACTATGACATACATTTAGTGCGTAAAATTTTTTTTTTGGCAACACCGTTTTGTCCAGTTGTCAGATATTGACCCATATTCAGAGTAGTGTTGACCTTGAAAACATAAACAACCTGTCTTCGTGTGACTCTATTGTGCCCATGTTTTTGTTGGCCTACATTAATTATTTTCAGCACGTCAGGTGAAAATTTTTTCTTTCCAACTTTTACTTGGTGATGCCTCGTGGAATCTCGATGGCGTGCAGTAACAGATCGCTTGTGTGCTCATGTGTTTATCCAGACACCCAGCCCTGCCCTCGGGTCCACACCCTCGCAACACAATGGGGACAGCTTGCTCAGTGTCGTGACTTGTGAGAATTGTCTGGTGTCTTTGTGAAAGTTCTTCAGCACTGAGTTAGAGTAAAAGATGGACTTTAACCATTCTTCAATCTACCCGCTTACCTGGTGGGAACATTCTATTGTGTCTACTGAACTGTGAAGGCTGGATGAGATATTTATTTCTTTGATTGTGAAGGATTGTGAGGCAATAATTGATTCCAGTCAAATAGAAATGTTGCACAATCGTTGAGTTTTATCTCTCCCTTCCCACTAACAGTCATCTGTTAACTCTCCCTTCCCACTAACAGTCATCTGTTAACTCTCCCTTCCCACTAACAGTCATCTGTTAACTCTCCCTTCACTCTGACAGTCATCTGTTAACTCTCCCTTCACTCTGACAATCATCTGTTAACTCTCCCTTCCCACTAACAGTCATCTGTTAACTCTCCCTTCCCACTAACAGTCATCTGTTAACTCTCCCTTCACTCTGACAGTCATCTGTTAACTCTCCCTTCACTCTGACAGTCATCTGTTAACTCTCCCTTCCCACTAACAGTCATCTGTTAACTCTCCCTTCACTCTGACAGTCATCTGTTAACTCTCCCTTCACTCTGACAGTCATCTGTTAACTCTCCCTTCCCATTGACAATCATCTGTTAACTCTCCCTTCCCATTGACAATCATCTGTTAACTCTCCATTTCCATTGACAATCATCTGTTAACTCTCTATTCCCATTCACAGTCAACTGTTAACTCTCCCTTCCCATTGACAATCATCTGTTAACTCTCCCTTCCCATTGACAATCATCTGTTAACTCTCCATTTCCATTGACAGTCATCTGTTAACTCTCCCTTCCCACTGACAGTCATCTGTTAACTCTCCATTTCCATTGACAATCATCTGTTAACTCTCCCTTCCCACTGACAGTCATCTGTTAACTCTCCCTTCCCACTGACAGTCATCTGTTAACTCTCCCTTCCCACTGACAGTCATCTGTTACGTCACTGTTCCCACTCCTGGTCATCTGTTAACTCTCCGTTCCCAACCTCTGTCATCTGTTAACTCTCCATTCTCACTCAGTCATTTGTTAACTCTCCGTTCCCACCCTCTGTCATCTGTTAACTCTCCATTCCCACTCAGTCATCTGTTAACTCTCCATTCCCACTCAGTCATCTGTTAGCTCTCTATTCCCACTCACAGTCATCTGTTAGCTCTCTATTCCCAGTCCTAATCATCTGTTTCACGTCAACTCCCACCCACAACTCTACATTGTCTCTTCTTACAGATGACTGTGTCAGAGGAGTTTACACCAGCGTGTGAAATTGAGAAATCACTTGACTGAGTTTTGCTGAATATCTTTGTAAACACCTGACGTTTCCCATGCATAAGGAAATGGCTAAAAATAGCCCGCAATAATGCTCACAATGTGGGCGTTAGAACGTTTGCTCTACTCCGTGTGTTGATTGTGTAAGAAAATATCGTATTTACGTTCTAATTCTATACTGCTATATTTGAAGCTCTGGGAAGTTCCGAATGACTCACCCGTCATTTTATAATTCAGGTGACACTTTTCTGTGGTCTAACAGTCCATTTCCTTGACAGAAAAAATATTACCTAGGTATGCGCCTGCACAGCCAAGTTTCCTGTAGGTACTTAATGTTTAAGTTATTCACCGGCGTGATATGTTACAAATATATAATACGTTCAACATTTGTAAGGTTGTTCAAAGTGCTACGACTTTGTTCAGTTAAGAAACTATGACCTTAATGTAGATTCCCATTTTTTGCCTCTTGTTCTTGGCCGAGGACATGGCTCACCTACCGAGGCGGAAACATGTAAGAAAGTGCAGATGCACATAACTTTGCTGGAACAGTATTTAATGATGTTTTATAGGCGAGGAATTTAACACAGCAAACTGTGTGACATGCCATTCCCTCCCAATGTATATGCCCCAATTAGAACCTGGAACATGTGAGAATGATGGATGGTGTTTGTTGGACTTGATGGATGGGGTAGGAGACAATACCCCTCTCCAGGGGTAGATACACACCTGGGTAATGTCAGCCACCCTGCACCTAATTGCTGTCACATTTCATTGTTGTTTTTACTCAGTGATCACTCAAATGCTCATGTATATGTGTGACAGTTTTGAGGCAAAGTTACACAGGCACTTTTGTTTCCGATAGAGTGGCGACATTGTGTTTTCAGTCAAAGAGCTCTATTAAAACAATATTAATCTAATGTTTTATTGATATATATATATATATATATATATATATATATATATATATATATATATATATATATATTATATTTATATATATATATATATATATATATATATATATTATATATTGCTGGGTTAACAAGTGCTTGTGATACAATTAATGTCGCTGCCACATGCTGATGGAATTGTAATACATTGTATATAAAGTGTGGGATCTCACAGGATCAGTGACCCTTTCACAAACATCTTCTGTTTATCAGTTTGCCCGGTGTTTACCTTTTGTTTACATACCATGTTTACCTTTGTTTACATACCATGTTTACTTTTGTTTACATACCGGTGTGTTGTAATTAGATCAGTTGTTCTAGATACTATGTGACATATCTTTATGTATCCGTATTCACAGCGAGATAAGATATAACGTAGTACTACTCTTTGCAACATACAAACAAAAGTTGAAACGTAGAACTTTCCCACGGTTCTCCACAAAAGCTACTGTTTGTTAAGTTTCAGCCTGATATGATTACAGTGTACCTAATTGACAGGTGTTACCTAGTTGACAGTGTTACCTAATTGACAGGTGTTACCTAGTTGACAGATGTTACCTAGTTGACAGGTGATACCTAGTTGACAGGTGTTTTCTAGTTGACAGTGGTCAGAGGTAATAAATGTAACAATTTGAACAAAACAAAAGTATCTTGAAATTATTAAATTAAACAGTATTTGATACTTTCACTGTTAGCAATTTGTTGTATAAACCGTAGTCGGATGACGAAACACCTTTCAGTAAGGTCATAAAACACTTCTGCCTCGTTACACTGACAGACCATTGTTATTTAGGACAGTTCCATTGTGGTCCTCCGTGCAGGAATTTATTGTGCAACTATCTGACAATATCATTTGTAGCGGTGATGTTGCCCAGACGCTCTGTCTCATTCATTCAGATACGCTCTACACAGAAAGAAATGCATTTGATATGAAATCTGACAAGTCAAGCGGGGGCTTTTATCTCTTCTAAACATTTCATTTTTGTTTGTATACAGTCAAACTTAGCCTTTGGTGATTAAGGATATTGTTTGTGTGAATGTTAAGGAAAGGAAAAAGGTTGTAGGGATCACAGGGATAGCAGGGATTTCATATTAGGAGGGCTAAACTTAGGCTGGTAGGCAGCAAGTGCAGTGAGTTATTCTGGAATAACTTATCCAGAATAAGTCAGGTTACGATAGATGACCAGTGGGAAAGTGATTTACTTGGGTTGGTGTTATCCTGGCATAACTACCCAGTGACAGGTACAAGCTCTCAGTTTGGTGACAGGTCGTGATGTGCTTCACCTGTCATACAACTGTCATTAAACAAAACCGAATTACAACATGGATGACTACAGAGAGACAGTGTGTGTGCACACTGACCAGTAGATTCCATTGCAAAAATGGATTTAACACCGAAATGTTCTTGTTATATCGTCCAGTGATTGTACAGCGTCACCTTGTAGTGACAGTTTTTGTTGAATGTACCGGGTAGTTGCTAGTTTACTATGTCAGTAACCTGAATAGTGAACATTATGACTTCTCTGTGGATAACATTATTCTTGCTCTATTGGGTTAGGTCATTCTGGGACAACTCGCTGGGGCCTAAGTCATTTGTTAATTTTCTTTGCGAAATGTAAGGTAGTGTGGAATGTTTTCTTGTCAATATGCGGCATTGACCCTCGTAAACACATACATTGTATTGTCAAGGTAATATAATAATGAACTATTTATCCACTTTCATTGATGCAGCATTTAATTGTCCAAAACTATAATCACTTGTCAACAAATTAAAAAGGTATGGTTAACGTACTCCCTCAATTACTGTTTTAATAGACTCGAATGTTTTCAACAGGAAGTTGCAGATTAAATTTTCAATTGAAATGTTAAACGACCCTTCCTTGGTCTGTCGCCGCCTGATAACAGTTGGCCTGCCATGTGGCAAATATGTGTGTTATTATCGCGTAAATGCACTCGCTGACATGCAGCCGAAACACAAGTGGACCAGATTGTGTTTGACAAAATAGCCAAATAATGACCACCAGTAAATTAGAGGGCACAGATACCTGTAATCTGTGAGTTTGGCCATAACAAAGGTGCTAAAAGTACAGTACTTATAGTTGTCGCTCGCAAAAACTGGAGAATAATTGACATGGTGTTCTGTGTTTGTCATGCGTTGAGGGAATTCAGTCTCTGTTTAGTCTATTAATTTATATGTTATGGGTTAAATAAAACAAATCCATCCATGTAATTTTGATTGTCGATTGTTTCTGCTCACTTAGAATGTCATTTTAAACACGTTGAGGAAAAACATAAATTGATATTTCCTGAAGATATGATTATCTCCTATAAGTATTGATATCTTAATCCATTGTGATACCTTCTGTGGGCATCTGTTAATAATGTACATGGTCCATACATTATTTTATTATATATATATCTATCTAGGAAGAACAAAACGTAATAATTAGTTGACGCCATGAATAATTTATCATCAAACAACAAGATCATAAATACTAACATAGATTTATATAAATGAGCTAAAAAAGTATGTGATGAAACGGAAATCATTATTTTGCCAACAATCTGTTAAGTGGACTATTCCTTTGATTTACAAGTCAAGTTAAACACATGTGGTTGACCTCACGGTAATCTATACTGGCCAAAGTTCGCCATACTTGAAGCTGCGATTGCCGTTGTTGAATCTTGCGATTAGGTGTGATAACGTTGTTTACTGTAGTATATAATGTCATTGTGTCACCAGGTGTGTGTGACTAATCGTTAGTTGTCATCCTGGAGCATCGTAGGGCTTGGGTTGGCAGGTGTGTGATTCTCAAACAGTAGATGACGGTGGAGATGGTACAAAGAAGAGTTTCTTTTCACCTTTGTAATGCAGTCGCCTCCCAATTGTGGACAGCACAGTCAAAATGATCGCATAACAATAAAGGAGCGAAAACTGGGTTCACTGTGGTCACCTTGATATTCAGGTCACCTTGCTATTAAGGCCACCTTGAGTCACATTGAGATAGTTCCAAGATTGACTTTAATATGACAGGTTCCAGTTATGGTCGACTGATTACCAGTTAAAGACAAGGTATATCATGATTGTCATCTGTCTTCACCATGTCAATTCATTCATGTAGTTTAGATTTTTTTTTAATAGGAGACAAAATATTGATCACTAACTTGAGAAATTAGTTGCTTTCATGGTTGGATGTCTTTTAATCAATGTTTTGTGCATTTCTCATGTTATTACCTTTGCTGTCCCGCTGTAGCAGTAACACAATGACTATGACAGGAGTGGACTTTACTGTGACAGGAGTGGACTTTACTGTGACAGGAGTGGACTTTACTGTGACAGGAGTGGACTTTACTGTGACAGGAGTGGACTTTACTGTGACAGGAGTGGACTTTACTGTGACAGGAGTGGACTTTACCTCAGCCTCAGGCAGGCAACAGAAACCAAGACAAATACATTTGATTGATGTAAATTATGGGATAAAAAAGTTATTATGTTTTAGCACATATTTTAATTTTTCGATCAGATTGTTATTGTGCCGTATACACATTTAGACCAATCTAATACCTCATCACATCAGTTGCTTACAGTATTTATTCTAAAAATCTATCTTTGATATGATCAAGATGTTATATTTGTTCAAATTAGCAGATAGTTCAGAAAGGTGTGTTAGATGTGTATTGATGGCTAAATGGTGGACCCTCAATGTCGCAATGACTTCATTGTTTGTTTGCCAGCTGGCACTCTGTTGTAGGTGGCAGTCTGGTTAAATCTTCAATCACATCTTAAACATGTCGTAATAGCTGGAGGTTTTCCAAAACTTGAGGCCCTACAGCACCACAAACTCATACATGTCCAGCTATGTGTGTTAAAACTAACGCTATTCAGCCACTCGTTCAGTCTTTGACTCATACGCTCAGTCGTTCATTCATTCATCGCTTCCATTATGGCACTTAGTGAAGCCGGTTCATGGAAGTTTCACAAAGGAAACTGCGCAGAAGAACAGATGCCAATCTCAACAGTGTACAGACTCATGTGTTACACACATGTCTAAGTTCACAGAATGTGTATTGCCAGCATAATTATATTGATTGTTGATAATGGACCAGTAATTACACAGATTGCCTAAGACCTTGTGGGTACACGCACTCACATGAAGCACATTGTTCTGTATCAGTTGATATCATTACAGTACATTATCTTATCGGTAGATACGGCACTTAATTCTTTTCGCTATGTAGTAGTTACTTTTAAACGGCATAACTTTGAGTCGACGAATCGTTAATCGGGCGTGGTTTCGACAGGTATTCGAATAATAACTTGTGGTCAGTGTACCTGTGGTTTTGTGCCCTAGGGCGATTATTGTAGTGCATACTATGACTTGAATGGAGTTCTTCATTCATCGGTGACCACTGACCATCCATCATAATTTAGATGGACATGACGATAGGAATCAGTGTCCATTGTGAGGGGTTAGTCATCAGCTGTGTTGATGTTGTCGAGTCTATTAAGGTGCACTTGTCTCTTGAACCTCAACAAAACAGTAAACATGACCAAAGTATGGATTCCGACAGTGACTCGGACAGAACCGCTGATGTAACAAGTCACAGGGTTAAGGATTATGCACTGGGGTTCATGAACCCTTTTACCCACCCGTGAATAACCGTAACATGAAGTGCTGATTCTGGGAAAAAATTGTAGTTTTGAAGGTAGTAAGTTTGGTTGTTTCTCTGGGTTCAGTGGCATTAGTGTACACAAAGATACAAAAACGCATTGCGTAAACCTTTCAATCAAATATGCTGACTGCTGTCACTTCCTATGTTTGCATCTGACCTGTCATTCTCACATTTGAAAGTTAAAAAACATGAATTGTTGGTCATCGGTGTTGAGATGTCCCCTTTCTTGTTACAGGGGTTGTACACATGGAGCAGTATGAGTGGACGCAAGGTGGTGCTGACAGCCACCAACCTGACCTCTCTGTCGGAGGTGGAGCGACTCTCCCTCCAGAAGATTGCCCTGGCCAAGCTCCAGCGTATGGACCTGGGCTGTCCCGTCACCACACCAAAGGGTGAGTCACTGTTGCCCCAACCCTTAGCCAGAAACCACTTTTGTCAGTCTTCGATCAAGCTAGTCTCACTTAACCGCCTGTCGCTTAACCGCCTGTCGCTTAACTGACTGTCGCTTAACCGA
Organism: Ridgeia piscesae; assembly: GCA_025642075.2. Lineage (NCBI taxonomy): Eukaryota > Metazoa > Annelida > Polychaeta > Sabellida > Siboglinidae > Ridgeia > Ridgeia piscesae. The sequence continues at coordinate 284,905 of JAODUO010000262.1, forward strand.
TTGTCGCTTAACCGACTGTCGCTTAACCGCCAGTTGCTTAACCGCCAGTCGCTTGATTGACTGTCGCTTAACCGACTGTTGCTTAACCGACTGTCGCTTAACCGACTGTCGCTTAACCGACTGTTGCTTAACCAACTGTTGCTTAACCGACTGTTGCTTAACCGACTGTTGCTTAAACGACTGTCGCTTGGCTGTGTAAATTACCGAGAAGACAGTCTGGTCACTTAGACTGCTTTTGAATGTTATTCATGTAAAGTGCTGCCACAGAGAGTGGGTAATCGAGGGTAAGCCTGCCATAATTCCTACCTCACAAACAACTGCAGATTTTTTGTATGTCTTATTACACCTGTTAGTGACATATCTTATTATACCTGTTGGTGACATATCTTGTGATACCTGTTAGTGACGTCTTAATACACCTGTTGGTGACATGTCTTAATACACCTGTTGGTGACATGTCTTGTGACACCTGTTGGTGACATGTCTTGTGACACCTGTTGGTGACATGTCTTGTGACACTGTCACAGTTGGGTGTTTGTTTGACAATAGTCTTGTGGTCACACCTCCACAGGCTGCTGGCAATTACTTCTCCCAGCTTCCCAGGGAGAGAGGGCAGTTTTATTGCTTCCATCCATCACCCCCTGTCTCACAGGGTCATCTGGACAGTGACAGAGAAGATTGACTCCCCAGGGCTAGAGAAGGGGAGAGAGGGCTGAGGGACATTAACTGACCACCATAAATCAGAGAGCCAGTGGAATTCCTCTTGGTAGACATGTACTGACTGCCTGTGGTGTTGCTTTGGTGACAATGTCTGGACAGTGTCCAGTGGCTTTGCTGGGTCTGTCTGACACTGTCCTATCCACTATGTTATGAGATGGTCCCCATGTTGAAGTTATTAGGGAGTTTTCTTAAACCCAAAGAGCCAACAAGGAATACCATCATTAATCCATTGTAAAATTTAAAGATCTCTTGCAAAATTCAAAAGCCATGCGACCATATTACTGAGGACACTATTTTCAGTGACACACCAGCGAACATATACCAGTGGCGCACCGTGGTGTTGCCAATTGTCAGTACACAATGCGACTGTTAAGGAGCGAAACTGATCGTAATTTACTTCTTGGCTCCAAAAAAACAAAAGTGAAACAATACATAGATAGAATGGTGATTTGATTCAATTTGGTGCCATTTTGAAACGTAGGCAGTTTTGTCTCCCATACCCTTTGGCTTTCATTAAGATCGCAAAATTGAAAAATTAATATAGAGATACTTGTGGATAGCTTATGGCAAAGTAACATGGGGGGAAATTAAATATATATTGATGCAGTGGTGCCACCTGTGAATCGGGCAGGGAAGACAAGAACATTGATTTCCGAGATCACCACCAAAACATATCTGCTAAGTGTGTTTAACATGTAGTAATTACCATAGAACCCACTCAGGTACATTGAAGTCAGCAGGTGCTCAGTTGGCCAACTTGTTGATTGAATACATATGTGATTGATGATATACATAGATATTCTTATTCCAGAGTCACAATGTGTTTCCTTTCTAAAATCTTTTTGTTTAGGTTTTCATATATTTTTGTCACTCTGATGCTGGTAACATGCCCAGGCCTGTGTTTTTAAACATGTGAAGCCTATGAAATTATCATATTTTCTAAACTTTTCTTTTGCATTAAAACAGTTCTACTACACTAGTTCTGAAGAATGTCGATTGTAAAACTGTTCAACATCAAAGGAGTTATTGAAAGGAAACTACATGGAACAATCAATCTATTTTGAGAGGTCTGCTTGACTATATTGACTAGTTAATAGGTTTTCATGTGCCTAAGTAATGTTTATAAATGACATCATTATAATACACCTATGAATTGGGCAGAGAATTATGAAAAAATACCATTGGCTGGTCTGAGATTTATGCAATTTTACCAGCCTGTTGATTGCATTGCTGAAAGGGTGACGCACAGCCAAATTAAGTGCACTGTCAATTATGGCAAGTTTGCTAGACAGTCTGTTTATTTTGACAAGCTTCACATAAACAGAGGCCCAGCTAGCCAGGGGATGATGTGGTCATTAGGGATGAGGTTGATGACAAAGTGTAGCCAATGTACACCTCCCCTCTCATATCTGTTGACACTCTCAGAGCCATTGTCACATGAAAGCATGAAATTAACACTTCCACCAAACGTAAACAACCTTCACAAATGCAAACCAAACTCAAAGTTGCCCAGTTGTGGTGAAGTGAAAAACATATTGTCATAGCCATTTATGGAATGCGTTTAGTAATACATTATGTAGACACTCCAGTAGAAGGAAGTGGGGCCTGTTTTGGGCAATAAAGGGGGATATCCCTCGGAAATGAAAATATAGGAGGAAGTATTGCCAGGGAGGCCAGGTAGAGAAAAGGGAAGCAGAGGGTTCATGGAGGTAGAAGGGGCAAAATATGTTAGTGGGGTACACTTGGGGTAGGAGAAACAGGGGCTTCGTAGCCTGTAGAGTCGGAGTGGTAAGAATGCAGTTCTCTGCACTCCAAAGAGGGCAGGGAAAGTTGGGTAATGTGTTCGTTTTCATTAACTTCCAAGTCTCTGAAAGATGTCAGTTATGTATGTGTGTGTGTGTACACAGTTTTTGTATTCACACGTGTAGCTTTCATGCACATATACATACACATGCATGCATGGACGCACATGTACGTGTACACACATATGCACACATGCAGGCATGCATATACACACAAACATGCACACACACATACATGCATGCATGCATGCACACACACATGCACACACACACACACACACCACACGCACACGCGAACGCCACACACACACACACACACACACACACACACACACACACACACACACACACACACACACCACACCACACCACACCACACCACACCACACCACACCACACCACACCACACGCAAACGCAAACGCAAACGCAAACGCAAACGCAAACGCAAACGCAAACGCAGCACGCACGCACGCACGCACGCACGCACGCACGCACGCACCACACACACACACACACACACGTCTATTTCAGACTGGGACACCTGAAGGTAGTAGACACCCTCCCCCACCTCCATCTCACATGCAGCGGACACAATGCCTCCATTGTGACACCGTGACAACACCTGTAAACTACACTAGACAACTCACCTACTGGAAACCTGTTTAGAACGAATTAACCCAGTGCCCTGACTTTGACCTACATGGATGTTATACTGTGTATTTGGCCTTAGTTTTATCATCACTTCTCGCCACCTAGTCACTGTTTGCTTCTACAGTGGATGGATAAACAGTATTAAACACGGGTTGACACATCCATGTCACTGAGAGCGCGGGAACTGTTGGTACAGCTATGAATGACATCTACAGTCCTGTTGACACGTTCTGATTAATCCCCTTGTGGTCATTGTGAATGTCCAGGTAGACTGGACCTGATATATTGACCACCATAGTTGGGGTTTCCTATAGGATGATTGATGCAATGCATGGGCTCAGACAGGGTGAGGGTGATTTATGCACCAGGGGTCCACAAAGACAGCCCAGCCATTCCTGGATGACCCCCAAACCAGCTAATTGAGGAGGGTTGGCTCAGGGATAATTCATTTTGCTGTTCCATGTTGTATTCAGGGATCATTCATTTTGCTGTTTTGTGTTGTATTCAGGGATCATTCATTTTGCTGTTCTGTTTTGTATTCAGGGATCATTCATTTTGCTGTTCCATGTTGTATTCAGGGATCATTCATTTTGCTGTTTTGTGTTGTATTCAGGGATCATTCATTTTGCTGTTCTGTTTTGTATTCAGGGATCATTCATTTTGCTGTCCATGTTGTATTCAGGGATCATTCATTTTGCTGTTTTGTGTTGTATTCAGGGATCATTCATTTTGCTGTTCTGTTTTGTATTCAGGGATCATTCATTTTGCAGTTCCATGTTGTATTCAGGGATCATTCATCTTGCTGTTCCATGTTATATTCAGGGATCATTCATTTTGCTGTTCTGTGTTGTATTCAGAGATAATTCATTTTGCTGTTCTGTGTTGTATTCAGGGATCATTCATTTTGCAGTTACGTGTTGTATTCAGTAGGTGGGTTTTGTAATCATGAGTTGAGCGGCTGATAATTTGAAATTATTAATTGCTTTAGTCATGAAATCCTTTGTCGTCTTTAATTGTTATCATCAGCAGTCATACTTTGGTTCTTCTAGTAACAGTAATGGTCACCCTCAGTCAATAATGGTCACCCTCAGTCAATAATGGTCACCCTCAGTCAGTAATGGTCACCCTCAGTCAGTAATGGTCACCCTCAGTCAGTAATGGTCACCCTCAGTCAATAATGGTCACCCTCAGTCAGTAATGGTCACCCTCAGTCAGTAATGGTCACTCTCAGTCAATAATGGTCACCCTCAGTCAGTAATGGTCACTCTCAGTCAATAATGGTCACTCTCAGTCAATAATGGTCACCCTCAGTCAGTAATGGTCACTCTCAGTCACTAATGGTCACCCTCAGTCAATAATGGTCACCCTCAGTCAGTAATGGTCACTCTCAGTCAATAATGGTCACCCTCAGTCAGTAATGGTCACTCTCAGTCAATAATGGTCACCCTCAGTCAATAATGGTCACCCTCAGTCAATAATGGTCACCCTCAGTCAATAATGGTCACCCTCAGTCAATAATGGTCACCCTCAGTCAATAATGGTCACCCTCAGTCAGTAATGGTCACTCTCAGTCAATAATGGTCACCCTCAGTCAGTAATGGTCACTCTCAGTCAATAATGGTCACCCTCAGTCAATAATGGTCACCTCAGTCAGTAATGGTCACCCTCAGTCAATAATGGTCACCCTCAGTCAGTAATGGTCACTCTCAGTCAATAATGGTCACCCTCAGTCAGTAATGGTCACTCTCAGTCAATAATGGTCACCCTCAGTCAGTAATGGTCACTCTCAGTCAATAATGGTCACCCTCAGTCAGTAATGGTCACTCTCAGTCAATAATGGTCACCCTCAGTCAATAATGGTCACCTTCAGTCAGTAATGGTCACTCTCAGTCAATAATGGTCACCCTCAGTCAATAATGGTCACCCTCAGTCAGTAATGGTCACTCTCAGTCAATAATGGTCACCCTCAGTCAGTAATGGTCACTCTCAGTCAATAATGGTCACCCTCAGTCAATAATGGTCACCTCAGTCAGTAATGGTCACTCTCAGTCAATAATGGTCACCCTCAGTCAATAATGGTCACCTCAGTCAATAATGGTCACCCTCAGTCAGTAATGGTCACCCTCAGTCAATAATGGTCACCCTCAGTCAATAATGGTCACCCTCAGTCAATAAAGGTCACCCTCAGTCAATCATGGTCACCCTCAGTCAATTATGGTCACCCTCAGTCAGTAATGATCACCCTCAGTCAATTATGGTCACCCTCAGTCAATAATGGTCACCATCGTTAATGATCACATTCAGTAACAGTCACTCGCCTATAACAATCGCCCTTTTATAACAGTCACCCCTCGAAAAACAGTTCACCTACACTGTATGTAAGGCCTACTCAGTTTCCTGCCGTCAGTTTGCAGGGTTTTCCCACAGCACAAGTGGCACCTGTACTCACCCTTGGAGAACTTAATCCCACATCTCCACTTACATTTTAGTACATTTTGAGTACTTAGTTCCAACTTACAACAATTCACATACTGTTTGCCTTTAAAACTTTACTTTACCAAGACCCTGTTGTAAAAGACATAAAAACTAAGCTGTAAAAATACATTTCTGTCATTACTGACAAAAGGGGGAGGTTGAATAGCCCCTAGGAGTAGCCTAAAAAAATTTCCTTTGTAATCTTCAGAACAGCTGCCATTATTATTTATAAACTTCACTGTTTGAATGGGAGATTTCACTAGATTTCAGCAGTGTAAAGTATCGCATTCTCAGGTGTTTTTATGTTGCTGAGCTACAAAACGTAACCGGTCACTTGAGCTCGCTGTCACCTGATCCAAGTGAGTTGACTATTCCCGTGGATTTTACACCGGCGATGCTTTTTGCCGCAGGCCACATAATAACGTGTGTTATTAAAACACCAAATGTATTTATATCGCACTCCGCGAGATCTTGACTTTTTATGTCTTGTTTAACGCCAACACGAATGTGTATTCAGGGCTGATCGCTGAAGCGTGACTGGTTCTGTTTGCGTTTGTGTGTCTTATATCGCACACAAATCTAGCAATGTCCAGTTGATTTGTATAGACATTTCTGTTAGGTCCCACTTGAGGGAGGCGGTCTATCTGTACACCATTATCAACGCATTCATGTCTGACGGACACGCTTATAAATGCCTGAAACTTTTGTCAACGACGGAATTGACAACACCGACAAATTATTTATATCAACCTTCATCTGTTCAGGTTAATAGCATGGTAAACAAGGCCTGAGAATACTTACCAAAGAAATTGCGATGTACATGTCATCTGATTACGTGTTCTATTATGGCGGCGGATTGGGTTTATTGACTGTTTAAACTTCTTTTGTGATATAAGCTTTCAAACATCTTTTTTGAGATACTCAAGTGTGTCAGGTCAAGAGGTCAGGTCAGGGGTCAGCATAAGGTCAGTGTTATGACTTATCTGCAGATGTCCATGCAGTCAAGTTATCACAGGCTTCAGATAGCTCCCTAGTTGTGGGAACATTGTCCTTACAGCTCAGCAAAACCAAACCTAAGTCCTAACCATGTGTCATATTAGGGCTATTTCTAGCCATTTTATGTTTACTTTGACCACCTTATTTTACCCTTTTTTGATTATTCTGATCAATTAGTTATGAAATACGTCTAAAAGATTGTGGCTTAACAACACTAGAAACCAGGAGATCGAGAGGAGATCAGATAGAAGTATTTAAAATATTTAATGGGTATGAAAATATTGACAGAAATATTTATTTCTCGGTTAAGGAAGAGAGAAGGACTGGAAGACTTGGAGTTACATTAGCAATGAAGCAGTGTAGACTAGATATTAGAAAATTCAAATTTTCACAAAGAATAATAAACGAATGGAACAGCTGATTGTGTTGGTGCTAGTAGTGTTAATATGTTTAAAAATAAAATCGATGTATACCTAAGAAGGGCGGGGTATACTTAGATAGATAGGTTTCACTCTTGATAAGCCAAGGGGATTCCTTGTCCACCTGTCATCTAGAGTTGATTCTCTAGGTGGTAATCTTGTTATATCTTGTTAAATCAATCATGAGTTGCCTCTAGGTGTATATGCGTCTCTGTCACAATGTCCCTAAAATGACATTGTCATTGTCACCAACCCTGCCCTGCCCTGTCACCATTGCGCCAGTGACAGTTCTTACCCTACACTGACCATCATTACAAGCTCTTCTATTTGCCCAATGTGCTTTCACAGTCGGTGGAAACCTGCCAAGATTCCAGCTCCGTTGTGTGAAATTGTCATGCCTTCTAACACAATGCCCAGTCCTCACTTGACGCATCGTGAGTAATTACTCTCGTGTCACTATAGAGTCGACATTGAGTGGAACATGTCCGAACTCTGATTTCTGTAGCCAACACTTCTGCGGGACTAAACACCATTTAATGCAGATCATTAAATTTTTTTGTAACACTGACACAAGAGGTGTGAACAAGTGGGTCGTGTGAGCGGAAATAATGTTGTCATTGAATATGTGACATAAATGTTATTTTAGTTACTGTCACGTTGGTCACAAACTGGAAGTTTTATACAACTGAAGCATGTCCTGTTTCCTGTTAGATGTGGCCATAGCTGGTGAATAGCAAAGAATTTGTAGAAAGTGGTCTTTGTGCTGTAATTGTTGTGTGGCTGAATGCTTTCCAGAGAAGTTGAGATGGTGTTTGTTTGACCAGGGAGTGACATTTAGAGCACTTTGGCAGGACTAGATGTCACATTGTACAACAACTTACCTTTACATTTGTTAACATCAACCACCAGTACAGAATGACCTCTAGTGACAGTTTCTTGTCATCTCAATTTACAGATTACTTTACAGCATGACCTTCTTTGCAGTGACATTTCAAAGAAATAAAAATGATAAATAACAGGTTTTTTTTATTACTTATCAATTTACTATGTAAAATACAGCCCATTGGGTCAAATGCAACTCTTTTTTTGGCGAACTATAACCATTTTGATCTGTTATGCAGACTCTGTGTTTGGTTCTATATTCTTATGACATTGCACAATACAGGAAGATTATAACATCCTAGACTAGTCCTATTGTGTAGTTTATTGTGTTGCACGAAAATTTTACATTCTGTACTTTCTTCAGATTGGACGGCAACAAAACGATCGAAGCGAAGTGGGTTCTCACTGAAGAAACGCACAATGTCAGGAGGTTTTCTGGACAACTTCAAAGACAAAGGCAAAGACAAAGAAGGTAATGGTGGGTTTTATTCCTTCAGTGACACACCGCATTACCTAAGAACACAGCTTGAGTCGTACACCTTCAAAAGTAGATTCGGCGTTCAGGTTTTGTTCTATTTTTACATACCTCCCCATTTTCTTTGCGTAGTATTTTCTCTTGACGGCCGTGTTTTATCACATGACCTCCTCTCTCATGCGAACTTGGTCTGTCAGTTGCGGTTAATTATTGGTTTTCAGTGGGAAACCTCAGTGGTTTGATTAATGCCGCTGTGTGGCCCACAAAGAACCACACAATGCACCGTGTGATTTACTCATGCGGCCAACTTGAGCACTGTCGTCACGTCAGTGCACTGGGGTTTGTTCTCACCCTACCCTGTGGTGGGGCGTGTTGGTCGAGTGGGATTGTCAATCACGAGAATGGTGTTTTGGTTCCATCAGTGGCTATTTTGATGGTTGGGCCGATTTGTTCACATCACTGTCTTTTGGAAGTGGCTAAATGTTTGGTGTCTTCTGTCTGGTGCATGTGTCAGGGTAGAGCGGTGGTCGCGAGGTAGAGCGCCGGACTGTCAATCGAGGGGACGGTGGTTCAATCCCACCTACCGCCGTTTCGAAACTTAGGCAATTTCTTCACCCCACATTTGCCTGTGTCTTTTGGAAGAGACAATAAAAGCCGGTGGTCCCTTCTGTCTGGTGTCTATGCCAGGGGAAGTAAAAGATCCCACACAGGGGGTAAATGTGTAACCTGTAGTGGACTCACAAATTCTAGAGAAGAACAACTCCTGCGTTAGCCCAAGTTTGGGCTGTTTGGAGATAATCACCTAAGACCTAAGGGTAAAATGCCCCATATAGGGGTGAATATGTTGTTATTTGTCATCAACTCGGAATGATTGGTAGTCTAAAAAAACTCTACATAAACATGACCCCTCCTAAATGATAAAATTCACAAACCATTTTGTGTATTTATTGCAACATGGCTGAATATTTTCCACATTATACAGGATGGTGTTCGATTGAACAGTGATGACCCCTCCTAAATGATAAAATACAGAAACCATTTTGTGTATTTATTGCAACATGGCTGAATATTTTCCATATTATACAATATGGTGTTTGATTGAACAGTGAAGTTTCAAGCATTGAAATGAACCAAACTAAGTAATATACACGAGTCTGTGTTTACTTTTATATGGCTGGGTATTACGCTCCGATAGCTACATTTTAGGGTGAACCAGGATGGATTGTTCCCTCATGCCTGGAACAGACTTAAAGCTGTTTGTGTAGTTAATTATGTGTATTTGTCAGACGTAGTAGGTTTCATGCCAGATTTTTAAGCATCGGCCTGCGCTTGAATGGGTTCAGTTTTCAACAAGGGAATTTGTTCATGCATATTTCAATAGATGGGTAATTAATTATCCAATGAATGTTTTTGTGTGACTACTGTTTAGTTTCCATAATGAACCTGTAACGAGATAATGGGGTCTAACTTAAGATGTAATTAAGTAGGCCATTCTGGTAATAATGAAACTGCTACAGGTGGGGGCACATTTTCTTAGTTGCTAATTGGTGTTTTGTTTCTATTAGCCGGGGGGGGGGGGAATGATGATTTGGCATTTATCAGGCGTGGTGGATCATAATCACTATTCTGTAGGGCCACACAGTTTGTTAATTCGCAAAATAAAATTAAATGTTGTAAAAGTAATACATTGTCTCACAACTTGGGAATCAGGTGTATTGTGTCGATACACACAGTGGATCACTGCTGTACCGTGATCCTTTGTTTTGTGGCATCTACACGTAATGTTGACTCACCTAGTCAATCCACTGGGAATGAACCTGTATGTTTAGATATTAGTTTGGTCATTATTTCAACATATGGCTGCTTGCCAAGGGCCAACCATCCAGTCTGTCTAGCCACTGCTTGGAGAGTTACAGTGCTCAGGTTGTGTGCAGGGACACCTTCCTGTCCTCATGTTGATATTCCTCTCAGATGGTCACTTCAGTTTGTTTACTCACAACAGCTGCAGAAATTCAACAGCCCAGGACATTTGTCAATAATAAATATTGACCCAAAAAGTAACAACTTTCACTGGATGCTTTTGTGCTTTATCTCAACCAGATATGATGTTATTTCAGCACTTACTTTAAGCAGTCTAGATAAATGTTGATATAGACTGTCATCATTATTATGTATTTAAGCTGGTCCATCTGGAGCAATACGTGTCTGCAAGAAGTGAAACCTTCACAAATGAAGGATTGAAAACTTTAAAACTGTTTTATTCTTCAAATTAGTACATTTCGCATTGTCGACATTCAAATAGGTGTATCTCGGGAAATAATGTGAATACAACTAAAATTGAGGTATCATTATTTCCGTCTATTCAAATATGCTATAAAACACACAACCTTTTTTTTTAGAGAAGAGTCGTTTTGGAATGGTGGGTCATATTTTAGGAACAAAATGGTGTTGGGTAAAAGATCATGATCTATGGGGTTATTAAAAAGCATGATATTAACTAAATAAGAAGGTTGTTTTGAATCCCAAATCTCCCCATCCTCTCCCACTTAGCTTCCCTGTCCCTGGATCTCTGCCTGTTGCCATAAAACCTAACTGCCTTTGTGTCCCTTGGCAATGGCTGCCTTGAGGCTCAGACTGAGCAACTGACTGGGCACACATTAGTTGCACTTCACTGAATGTCATGGTTCACTGAATCTAAATTAATCACCTTTGTTCCCATTACTCAATTAATCTAAACCTGTTATTAGAGATTGGCTGTCCCTGGTGGGCAGAGAGGGGCAGTTAACCCTGTTAACTGCAACAAGTAATTATTGTTTACATCTGTCATCTGAGGCAGGTGTAAGTCCTTTCAGTTTTTACCCTGGTTTCAGTCTCTCGGTATTTTGCAGAATTGTAGCTTCAACTTAACATTTATGATAGTAACCTTAATTATGTATTAATCCAACATTTATGTATACACAGGAACATGACTTTATGGTCACCTCAGTAATTCATACACCTTGTAATTAAGGTCATATTTGTAATGCAGCCACCTTGCCACTGTCTACGCAGTCCCTAGTTTGACCCTAATAGTGAGGTTGCTCTTCATAATGCAGCCACCTTGCCATTCAGGTCACTTTTACTCAGTCCCTAGTTTGGCCCTAATAGTGAGGTTGCTCTTTATGATTTCTTTTGTTTAAATAATGTACAGTGCTTTTGACTGTGCGTGTTATGTCATTGTAGATCAGTTTATTTTATGTGATGTGTTCCTTCTGTATTGCAGATTCCACAAGTGCTGGGTGGACGTTTGGAATCCCAATTGGAAAATGTGTTGCGAATGACTCGGAGTTACAGCGGCAGAAGCCGTCACTAGTGCGAGAACGACGCGACAGCCTCGATCTCACCACACAGACTCACCGACCTTCTCGGTACGTTCACCGCAGAGTCCTCTAGTGGACAGACCAGAACCATTTACCTGTACACATGAACCAATTTGAAAACACATTATTTTTTTAATTATAAATAATATAATAAATATCATAATGGTGTACAAATAAAATAATTTATGTTACGACGGGACAGCCTCGATCTCACCACACAGACTCACCGATCTTCTCGGTACGTTCACCGCAGAGTCCTCTAGTGGACAGACCAGAACCATTTACCTGTACACATGAACCAATTTGAAAACACATAATTTTTTTAAATTATAAATAATATAATAAATATCATAATGGTGTACGAATAAAATAATTTATGTTATGCAGTTGCATGTGCCTCCTAAAAACAATGCAATAAGAACATCTGTTTCTACTTGTTAAATAAATACATTTTATTTGCTTAAATTTTCAGTATTTTACAGGGAAACATTGATGTTTATTGACGATAACACTGTTCCCGTCTTATCGTACCTGCACTAATGTACACTGACACTCACCCTCCCACATGTGCCTAGTAGTATCTACACACACAGGGCAAATATAAACAGAATGCAGGAGTTTGTAGAAAGGCTCAGCGTGGCTTTCCCCATGTCTGAAGCGTTCTTACCTGTGCTGTGTCCCTGTTTGACCACACCGGACCGCCAAGATACATAACATGTTTATTTAAGGCATGTCTTTGTTTGTGTTAGACCCCACTCGAGGCATTTGAAAAATTCTGATTTTCCTTTGATTTAAAGCGATTGTTTCTACCAGAAGTTATTTCTGCAGTTTATGGTTGTTAAACTTAAATTTGCGCGTGATTTGTGTCCTTTTGATAAATTTATTGCTTACTTTGTTGATCTTTCTGGGCTGGACAGTTTTTATTTCATATGAATGTTTAATTTATTTCTAATACATGTATATTAGTTTGTTGATCAAGTTTTGACCAACTCAGTTTTGACAAATCTTAATTTGGATGTCATGTTAGTTTTATAACTTGTATGGCTTTAAAATGTAAACATAATTGCCTAAATAAATAAATCACTAAACAATATACCACAAGGTGTATTTTTGTAATGTTGGGTTATAGAGAAATGGTATAGTTTTATCACTGAATGATGTGTCATTGAAATGATGTGTCATTGAATTTCTCATGGGAAATATCTGAAACTTTCAACATTGTTTTTCTTTTCTTAAAAGGTCTCATGCTCAGTATGAATAATATATCAACAGAGTTGGTTATTTATTTGAAGATGTTGTTGGGGTAATTTCAGACCTCCCTTGTGTCTGCAGCTGTCTGTCTAAACACGTCCCTGGAGACTGTGGGATGCCATATTTCTGGGCCTCTCCCTGGCCCTGGATCTGTGCCTTATTCCCTCTGGGGCTGTGTAAATATAGGCCCATGTTTACAGCTGCAGACGTATCTGGCCTCATGTGTTTCCTATTTATGTCATATTTACCTTCTCTACTCCACAGCTCAGTTAATGCAACCCAGACTTTCTGGTTAAGTGCAGGAATATACCAGGGGAAAGAACCCTTGCTTCCCACCCTGGATGCCCTACCTGCTGGGGGCTTTATCTCACCCCTCCCGGGGGAGATAGATGGCTCCTCTGGTATTCCAAACATCCAACAGATGTTTATCCAGCCGGGTTATGCAGATGTTGTAGTTGAACTGTGGTGTTGTGCAAAATGTGTTTTCTGAGGATGCCTACCAGTAGATGTGATTTCTGGGTCAGTGGCAGCAGAAGTCTGTGTTATTTTATTGTTCCATCAAATCCTGCAGAGATGATTCAAAAGCACAGCGTAACAGTTTGGGGTTGGGTATTTTCCTTCTAGTATGTGCGTGTAATGTTGCTGCCTGAGTTTTGTGTAACAATTCTGCAGTTATATTGCAATGAACCATGGCGTCGTATTTAATAATTTGAAGTGCCTTCTATAAGTCCTGTTTGTTGCATCCATTATCACAGTTTAGGAATCTATGTCAAACATCTCAACATTTCACTAGTGTTCAAGACTACTGTTATGTTTCATGTGTTTACTGTATGCTTTGGTTTCGTCATCAGAGATGATACTTACGTTGTACGTTCCTGTCTCATTTTATTTTCCCTCTTGCAGGAAATCAAGCAGCTCTTCAGTAAGTATTTGTCATGTTTTCATTATAAATGATTGTTACTAACACTCATATACACAACTACAGAACCATATGGTCCAGTACCTCGTGCTCGTCTGATATGCAGGGATAATAAATGTAGATCACTCTAACAAAAAAGATAAGATACCAGGATATTATTTTCACTGAATAAAATCGCCGCCTGGTGGTGCCCCCTGGTGGATAGTCACGACACTATCCGGTTATGCTCATAAAAACCATCTGCTTCCCAGGGTAATCAATGGGAATTACTCTGGTGGGCAGTCATGTGTAACTACCTGTGTCTATCTACATCCGGCCATTGCCGGTGAATCCTGTAATTGCGGCTTTATCGAACGGTCAGCATGATATGATTTTGCACACGTTGGCCATTTTGCGATAAGGCAACCCAAAATTGAGCGACCGCTTTTGTGGGTATATCCTGTGATTGTTCCCATGGTGAACCATTAATATCATCACAATAGCTCGTAGGTTTAGACTAGGGTCACAGATCCCTGACCCATAATTAATAATTAAAACAATGTGCTTTGTAAAACATCATGTGGTATTCTGCAGCTGGTTTCATCATTTCCTGATGTAATGTTGCAAATTTGAGCAGAAACGCTTGTATAAATGTTAATTATAAATTTTATAAATGTAATATTTTATAATAATTACTACATCAGTGATAATAACCTGCCACTTCCCAACAATTAAGGCTGAACTGGTTTGTTTAATACAGCATAGTCTAATGATTCATTGAACAGAACTATGGTAAATGCTACTTTTAGGATGTTTTATTTTATTACATTTTGTAGCTACATGAATTGTTATATAAGTTTTACCGTTTTGAAATTGTTCAGTACTTTTGAACATAGTTGCACTCTGGATATGCATCACAATTATTAATTAATATTTATAAAATTAATAATAATTAATATATTATATGTGAAACTTACATATATCCAAAGAAGTTTTAATTTTTGCAATGTTTCATTTTTTAAAAATTTGTTTATAAGAAAATTATAAATTAAATTTAATATTTATAATATTAATAATAATTAATATATTATATTGCATATATCAAATGAAGAAGTTTTCATTTTTGTAATGTTTAATTTCTGCCCATAGGGTGGCGCCAGTGGTGTCAGTTCTGATTCGCTGTCGGAAGCAGACAGCAAGAGCATCGGTTCGAATCTACTTGATGCCCTGTCATTGTCATCATCGACAACGACCCCTGACAATGCTCGACGGGAACGGGGAATGTGGACTCACGCACCCCAAGTGCCCTACATTGTACATAGCTGTCTGAAGCATCTAGAAACTTATGGTGAGTCGACTTTAATTCGGCACTCATCCGCCCATTCGTTTTTCCCTTTGGAATGGGGTTATCTGAATTGCGCATTGATTTTGGAATGTTTTAATTGTGAGGGTGGAGTCAAGGATGGTCTCAGATACAACTGTATACGCAGCTGTAGTCAGTGTTATAGAGTGTGAACAGATGGGAATGTAATGTGTGAGTGTTGAAGGAGTCGGTAGTGAGGTGGGCCAGTGCCCTCTCTCTGTGAAATGGCTGTAGTACAGATGGACCCTAAGGCGAAATTTTACTATACTTACTAGAGTAGAACCCAATATATAAGCTGCACAAGAATGTATACGTTCAGTGAATAACGTGACACCTGTGAACGTCCTGTTTATGCAGGCCGTTTCTTAATTTTATAATCCCTGTACCCTTTCCAGTCAGACAGTGGCTGTGCTCTCTATATACCCCCTGGCACTGACAGACAAAGCTGCCGCCCACTTTCACTCCGAGATCCTATCTGTCCCCCCATAGTATTGTTCAACAGATCACACTCGTTGACCTGGTAATCTGTGCTGTCTCTCAGATGTTATAATCTCACTCATTCAGTCAGAACCACTGGGCTACATAAGTCCGTCTTTAGAAAGCAATCTTTCATCTGCTCATCCAGTGCATTCTTCAGTCCAACAGTGCAATGAACTTCCCCCGTCTAAGCTTACAGCGTGTGAACCGCTACCGTACTATATCTAAACATCTAGATGAGTGCTGAATATAAGCTGGATGTGGACGTTTTCCAGGACTAATAGTATTACCCTAGGTTCACACAACACCAGGTTCACACAACCCTAGGTTCACACAACCCTAGATTCACACAACCATAGATTCACATAACTCTAAGTTCACACAACCCTAGGTTCACACAACCCTAGGTTCACACAACCATAGGTTCACACAACTCTAAGTTCACACAACCCTAAGTTCACACAGCCCTAGGTTCACACAGCCCTAGGTTCACACAACCCTAGGTTCACACAACCCTAGGTTCACACAACCCTAAGTTCACACAGCCCTAGGTTCACACAGCCCTAGGTTCACACAACCATAGGTTCACACAACTCTAAGTTCACACAACCCTAAGTTCACACAGCCCTAGGTTCACACAGCCCTAGGTTGACACAACCCTAGGTTCACACAACCCTAGGTTCACACAACCCTAGGTTCACACAACCATAGGTTCACACAACCATAGGTCCACACAACCCTAGGTTCACACAACCATAGGTTCACACAACCATAGGTCCACACAACCCTAGGTTCAGCCAGCTACCTAATGACTAAATATATTTTAAAAAGATTAAACTTGGCTATAGATGTAGCATTGGTGGCAGGGTAAAATCCTAACTTAAAATACCTGTAAGAAAACAAGTTACAGTGAGCTTGATGGGATGGAGGGTATTTTATTCCTCGACACAGAATTAGCCGATGTAGTAATTTGTAACAGGAAGTCAGCTATGCAGCACATGGGAAACTGGAAATTGTTGAATATTGGATGATATTGTGGTTAATTTAGCTCTCCTTGGCAATACAGCCAATAGATATAGGTTGTTTTAAAAGTGGATAATTTCTTTGTCATTTGAACAGTATCACCTGAATGTACAACTGTAGCTTCCAAACTACAAACATTGTTACTGGTTTACTAATCACTATTTGGCAGACACTGTGCAGTCAGTGTGTTTGTTAAAGTCTGAAGAGTATTATATAAATTAATAAATGCATAACTAGGAAGAAACTTTTTTTATATTAAATATCATACTTTTATGTGTACAGTACACGTGTTTATGTGTTATATTTAAATCCTTATATGTTCTGTATTATGTTAAACAATCTTACTGTATGTGAGCATGAACTTGTACTTGGGTCTAACACGTGACTGTGTCGTTTATCCCAGGTCTACGGGTACTAGGGATCTTTAGGATAGGAAGTTCAAAAATGCGAATGAAACAGGTGAGTTGACAAAACAGTGACTACCTGGGTACAGGTAATTGTATTGACATGTCTAAATGATAACTTGTTTGTGTTTGAAATAAGTAGTGCGTAGACAAAAGAATATGATCTTAACAACATTTCAAAATATTTGTTCTGTTATACATTTTAAAAATTGATTTGTAGATTAATTTGATTTGATTAATAATGTGATTATTTTATGAACTGTTGTGATCACTTATTATTTATTTGGCTACTGTAAAATGCTGCTAGCATCATATGATTATAATACTTCATAAATTATGTTTTTTATTATTAAGAGGTACAGTAAGTTTTGAAATGGTTCCGTATCCACTATAATACGTTTCAGAGTGCCTACACTTTGCCCTTTTACCATTGCCATTGCCATTGCCATTGCCATTGCCATTGCCATTGCCATTGCCATTGCCATTGCCATTGTCATTGCCATTGCCATTGCCATTGCCATTGCCATTGCCATTGCTATTGCCATTTCATTAAAAAGATTGCCATCATGTGTGACTTCCGTGAGAATATATCAAGAAAACTAAACGTTTGCTGTGTAAACTGTAGACAGCAACGACAACTGTGTGAACAGAAAACTTACCCCTACTCATGTATACTTCCCATGCAAATGACTAACTAGAACACATTGTGCTGTAGCTACGGGAAGAATTTGACTCGGGTCGAGACGTTCTGTTAAACGAGAAGCACAATCCTCACGACGTCGCTGCACTGCTTAAGGAGTACTTCCGTGACCTCCCCGACCCACTGCTCACTCGGGATCTCTACTCCGCATTCATCGCCACGAGAAGTAAGTGTCCTATATGTGTATGTGTATATAAATATATTTTGTACTGTTGTCCGTTATTGTCCACTTTGTCTGAGACTGACGGTGGTTGTGTCCACCAACATTACATACATACAGTCCGTGGTGGCTGGTGGTTGTGTCCTAGCTGTGCATCATGAGGAAATATATTGCTACAGTGGCGCCACCATTGAGCTGAACAGTATTGCAATATTTTTGATTTTTGATACCGGTCCAGGAAGATTGTGTTTCTTAGTACGGAATTCGTACTGGGTGTAATTTTCACTTGTTAACCCACAAATTCCGATTAAAACTATGTGAGCTGAGCTTCTGGTTGTGATTTAGTTTGACTGTTGACTACTTGCGATGTGTTTGCCAGAGCTCGAGACGACGGAGAAGCGGCTACAAGCACTCCACCTACTGGTGGCGCTGTTACCGCGAGCGAACCGTGACACATTGTGGGCCTTGCTCAGCTTCCTTCACGTCCTCACCCAACATTCCACAGACGCGGTCAGCCCAACCGGGCAGGAGGTGAGGACGCGGGCACCTTTATTGCCCCATTGGGCATGTTTTTCACTAATATTGCAAAGAGCTCTTAAATAAGATTCAGCATTTTAAGATCAATTTTGATCCTTAACTCTGTCTTAACTCTTAACTCTGTCAACACCGTGACGTGTCAGCAGGACATTGTCACTGGTGTGTCATGGAAATATTGTCCTCGGTAATATAGCAATAGATATTTGCTAAAATATCAGTATACTTATTGTGACTTTTCACTGTGACCTTATCAATTCGTCTTTTAAGAATTTACTGAAACATCAAGTCTTTATGTTTTTCAGTTGCCAGGCAACAAGATGGATTCTCACAATCTGGCAACGTTATTTGGACCAAACATCCTTCACACCTCCAAAGGTGGAGAGTTCCAGGTGGAGACTTTAGAAAGAGCACAGGAGAGCCAAGATGTCATCGCAATCGTGAAGGAGGTCATTGACCATCACCAGAAGGTGTTTGAGGTGAGTAACATTTCATGTGACAACAAATCATTCACAAAACATTTTCTACATGTTTTTAGGTTCATTTATATATTTTTACTTAACACTGCAACACGTACATGTATGTTGCAAGTATATCAGTACTGCTGATTAAATTAGTCCCAAAATGTGATCACTATTTGAATTTTTAGTGAACAACACATTCAATTTATATACAACTCTATTCAAATTACCACAGACGCTGCGTGGCTTAACTGGTTAATTGTGTTTATCGTGTAGCACTGTGGTCTTCCAAAGTACTGGTGTGAGAAGTTCACTGCCACACCCTGAGACACTAATGATGCAATGGGCCACCAGTGGTGCCATCTGATGGCCTCTTTTAACATCACTTTAAGTGGAGAACAAAATTAAGTATTTTCTACACACTTAGACATTAGTGCTGCGGGATACAAAGTACAGTGACTGAGACAAATGTTCTTGTTTTACATCGCTTCATAAAGTATGTTTAAAAATAGTGATGCAAATTTTGTTAAACTAAAGCTATAATGGCTCAGGTGTAGAGCTTCGTACTCTCGACTAAGAGAACCCGGGTTCGAATCCTGTGCTGCGGTGTTAAAACCTTGGGCAGCTTTTTTACTCTACATTGCTCCAGTTCATTCGGCTGTATAAATGAGTACCTGGCTATAGACGGTGGTGGATATGTGTACGAGCAGCCTTTGCTCATTAATTGTAGCACATGGCTGGATGGTTCCCAGAAAAGCCAAGATAGTGTCTGAGTGAACAGGTCAGCCATGGACGTAAAGTGTAAAATGCTTTAGCAGTCCTGAGGACCGGATACTGTGTTATATAAGACCTTACCTTTTACTTTAGTACCAACGATGCAGTTAAAAAATTATTAAATAAAACCATGTTTCTAAACAATTATAATAAACAAAAAATTGTGTTTATAAATTTTTTTTAATCAAGATAAAAATGAAAGGTTTAGTGTACCTGGTTCACACGTGAGACTACACAATACCTGTGTTTTGTGTGTTCCTGCACTGAGGAATGCGTGACATTGTACTCGTGTGTGGGGCCAGTGTGTAGGGCCAGTGTGTGGGGCCAGTATGTAGGGCCAGTGTGTGGGGCCAGTGTGTGGGGCCAGTGTGTGGGGCCAGTGTGTCGGGCCAGTGTGTGGGGCCAATGTGTCGGGCCAGTGTGCCAGTCAGCCTGCTGTATACACTACACACAGTCAGCCTTGTGGCCACCTGACAGACAGCAGTGGAGGATTCCACACATTTTCTGGCTGCTGTTGCCATGGAAACAGACTCTGAGCAATTAAGAGTTTGCCAGGTTACAGGAATGCCAGTTCCCGGGGGTGCCTGGTACGTTTCGCTCCCCAGTTCCCCTGCCCAGACTCTGTCCCCAAAACCTTGTTGTCAGTGACAAGTCCAGCAGTTGAAACAACTGCAATTTAAAAATGATTGCAAAAACTGTGGCGGATTCGTCAGTGTTTTTTGGTTCTTGTAACTTTGAAAACAAGTAGGAAATAAGAGTGAATGTTAAACTGAATGCTGTAGGGAAAACAGTCACACAATTGTTGTGTTTTGCTCGTTGACTGTCTAGTTGATGTACAGTTTCACACTGAAAGACATTCTTCCTTTCTGAAATGTGGAGGGTTCGCAATAGGTGTCTTCAGTAATAAGTCAGTGTTTGGTACCAACGGTGTAATGATCTCAGAAAGACATGTACGCAACTTGTTAAGTCTCTGAGAAAGGTTAGAAAGTTGTAGTTTATGAATGAGCCATTGAGGAATTAAAAAACTTGCAAGTATCCATCACGATAAATTTACATTTTGTATCGTTTGCGGGCGTATTTAATTGACACAGACACTGATTAGTGTACACCCTGGTAATTCCAGTCCTGACATAAAATGGATCAACAGTTTGACCCTAGATTGTCCACTTCTGGAATTAACACTGTGAGTGTAAATTTGGTAAAACTGTATTAAATTAACAGTTTTATTTTACATCAACCATACATCATGTTTTTGGGTAGTGACAGAATGGCTCCGTATGTACGCTTGGTCAGTTGATATACACATGGAGGGAAGGGGTTGGGAGTGAGTGTTGCCCCAGCAGCCTCAGTCTCATGTCTCCCTCCAACCAGCCCAAGCCGCCGCCTGAGTTCAGGGAATACATGTTTGTTGCTGACGCCAACAACTGTGTTTTTCCCTGGTTCATTTGGGACTTTCTGATGTTGTTCCATGCCAGACTACGGCTGTGTCAGTCAGCTGGTAAATGTCACGGTGTGAACTGTTCCTGCAGCGGCTAGAATGTGACAAATAAACCACTGGACTTCCTGCGGAATCGCAGATTTACTGTGTGTTGTCACAGATTTACTGTGTGTTGTCACAGGTTTACTGTGTGTTGTCACAGGTTTACTGTGTGTTGTCACAGATTTACTGTGTGTTGTCACAGATTTACTGTGTGTTGTCACAGGTTTACTGTGTGTTGTCACAGGTTTACTGTGTGTTGTCACAGGTTTACTGTGTGTTGTCACAGGTTTACTGTGTGTTGTCACAGGTTTACTGTGTGTTGTCACAGATTTACTGTGTGTTGTCACAGATTCACTGTGTGTTGTCACAGATTCACTGTGTGTTGTCACAGATTCACTGTGTGTTGTCACAGATTCACTGTGTGTTGTCACAGATTCACTGTGTGTTGTCACAGATTCACTGTGTGTTGTCACAGATTCACTGTGTGTTGTCACAGATTTACTGTGTGTTGTCACAGATTCACTGTGTGTTGTCACAGATTCACTGTGTGTTGTCACAGATTCACTGTGTGTTGTCACAGATTCACTGTGTGTTGTCACAGATTCACTGTGTGTTGTCACAGATTCACTGTGTGTTGTCACAGATTCACTGTGTGTTGTCACAGATTCACTGTGTGTTGTCACAGGTTTACTGTGTGTTGTCACAGGTTTACTGTGTGTTGTCACAGATTTACTGTGTGTTGTCACAGGTTTACTGTGTGTTGTCACAGGTTTACTGTGTGTTGTCACAGGTTTACTGTGTGTTGTCACAGATTTACTGTGTGTTGTCACAGATTCACTGTGTGTTGTCACAGATTCACTGTGTGTTGTCACAGATTTACTGTGTGTTGTCACAGGTTTACTGTGTGTTGTCACATATTCACTGTGTGTTGTCACAGATTCACTGTGTGTTGTCACAGATTCACTGTGTGTTGTCACAGATTTACTGTGTGTTGTCAGTTACTGTTGTCACAGATTTACTGTGTGTTGTCACAGATTCACTGTGTGTTGTCACAGATTTACTGTGTGTTGTCACAGGTTTACTGTGTGTTGTCACAGATTCACTGTGTGTTGTCACAGATTCACTGTGTGTTGTCACATATTTACTGTGTGTTGTCACAGATTTACTGTGTGTTGTCACAGATTTACTGTGTGTTGTCACAGATTTACTGTGTGTTGTCACAGATTTACTGTGTGTTGTCACAGATTTACTGTGTGTTGTCACAGGTTTACTGTGTGTTGTCACAGATTCACTGTGTGTTGTCACAGATTCACTGTGTGTTGTCACAGTTCACTGTGTGTTGTCACAGATTCACTGTGTGTTGTCACAGATTCACTGTGTGTTGTCACAGATTCACTGTGTGTTGTCACAGATTATGTGTGTTGTCACAGATTCACTGTGTGTTGTCACAGATTCACTGTGTGTTGTCACAGATTTACTGTGTGTTGTCACAGATTTACTGTGTGTTGTCACAGATTTACTGTGTGTTGTCACAGATTCACTGTGTGTTGTCACAGATTCACTGTGTGTTGTCACAGGTTTACTGTGTGTTGTCACAGATTCACTGTGTGTTGTCACAGATTCACTGTGTGTTGTCACAGATTCACTGTGTGTTGTCACAGATTCACTGTGTGTTGTCACAGATTCACTGTGTGTTGTCACAGATTCACTGTGTGTTGTCACAGATTCACTGTGTGTTGTCACAGATTTACTGTGTGTTGTCACAGATTCACTGTGTGTTGTCACAGATTTACTGTGTGTTGTCACAGATTTACTGTGTGTTGTCACAGGTTTACTGTGTGTTGTCACAGGTTTACTGTGTGTTGTCACAGATTTACTGTGTGTTGTCACAGATTTACTGTGTGTTGTCACAGATTTACTGTGTGTTGTCACAGATTTACTGTGTGTTGTCACAGATTTACTGTGTGTTGTCACAGATTCACTGTGTGTTGTCACAGATTCACTGTGTGTTGTCACAGGTTTACTGTGTGTTGTCACAGGTTTACTGTGTGTTGTCACAGGTTTACTGTGTGTTGTCACAGGTTTACTGTGTGTTGTCACAGGTTTACTGTGTGTTGTCACAGGTTTACTGTGTGTTGTCACAGATTTATTGTGTGTTGTCACAGATTTACTGTGTGTTGTCACAGATTTACTGTGTGTTGTCACAGATTTACTGTGTGTTGTCACAGATTTACTGTGTGTTGTCACAGATTTACTGTGTGTTGTCACAGGTTTACTGTGTGTTGTCACATGTTTACTGTGTGTTGTCACAGATTTACTGTGTGTTGTCACAGATTTACTGTGTGTTATCACAGGTTTACTGTGTGTTGTCACAGGTTTACTGTGTGTTGTCACAGGTTTACTGTGTGTTGTCACAGGTTTACTGTGTGTTGTCACAGGTTTACTGTGTGTTGTCACAGATTCACTGTGTGTTGTCACAGATTTACTGTGTGTTATCACAGCGCCAGAAAATTTATGTTGCACGCGACATGCAGTTGTGTTTAGGTTTTGTATTTCAGGTGAGGTTGGACTTGAAAGTGTGTAGGAGTGTTTGTAACTATAAGTGCGTACCGTGGTTGTATACACATGTGTACAAAGAGATGCGGGCTTACGTTGAATGAGTTGCTGGCAAAACAGATGCCGTCTGTGAAAAATGAAATGTAATGAGATGTGTAAATAAAACACAGTCAGGCTCTACCAGGTGATTCAATGTACACAGTTTATACTCCAGTTTACAAATTCCCGATTAATTTAGCTTCGTAATTAGAACAGGCATTCACCCGAAACATGCCCTGGTTCGTAGGGAGGGGCCCAATAAAAGAGGCATGTTTTAGGGCCCACAAACCTCATGTGGCACTGGTTGGCCTGAATCCCCACCGGCCCTGACAGCAGAAGCTACCATCTCCTGGGGGAGATCTAGGGTTGCCCTCTTCCTCAGGGAGCGAGTCTGCTGGAGCCTCTGTGGTTCTGGGTTTGTTCGACTGCTGGGAAAAAATGTGAATAGTTGCACAGCAGGAAACTGGATTCCAGACGGCGGTCGCCTGTCGTAGCGGGCAGCACACGCTGGTTTATGTAACAGTTGAATGATTGGCTGGCAACTGTGTTGGGGCCGGAATGTCCGAGGTATTGTGAAATGTTCCTTGACTTTTTGTGGTGTTTGTAGAGTGAAGGTGGTGCCACCTAGGTGACAGTGACTCAGGTGTTGATGAGGTGGTGCCGCCTAGAGGATAATGACTCAATTATTGATGAGGTTAAGTTAAACTGAAGCAAGTATGGGATGAGATTGTCAGGAATGTAAGTGGCATTTCAAGGGTCAGATCAAATGTTGCTTTTTTGTGTAATGAACTATGTGATTACAAGCGTCTGCCTGGAAGTCTGGCAGGTGTTGTTTTAGATGGTTATTACAGTTGTTTTATAAATTCCCTGCATTGTCCTCCATTCCACATGTCCACTGTGACAAGACTTGTGGAGTCTACTTGTGTTCTGTTATGTTGTTTATATTGTTACTGAGTGTGTCTGTATTTTCTTCTTTCACAGCTTCCTGTCGACTTGTACGATGAAATGTTTCGGTTAATGCAAGAAACAAATCCAGAGGCCGTAGACCATTTGCTCAAGCAGAAATCGGCATCCATTGGGTAGGTCCATCACAAACATTCAGCAGACTGACTTGGAGTTTAGTGGCAGGACACTGTTGGATTGGTTACAATAAATCTATGACAGGCAGCAAATTAATCAAATGTTTCCAACAAAACAGGTATTTTGTCATTCATAAGTTATACTACATGTATAAGAAACCATTTCTGTCATAATTTATAGCAAGCATCGTGGTTACATTTATTTTATGCATACAAATAAAAACTTATGTTTGTTTAAGTTTTGTTTCAATGGAAAATTTCTTGTTATAATTAGTTATTGGTGGACGGTTATGGTTTGATTTTAATCTAGTTTGTTTGTGGTTTTTATCAAGTTACAGCCAACCTTGTGTTCACTTTTCAGTGGTGTATATGTGTGAGGTCATAGGTCATAGGTCAGTGTTTCCATCATCCGCCTGGTGTTACTCTGTGTGGCGCATAGCATTTTTGCCATTTTTGTTTAGTGTTATGTATGAACACCTGATACCTTGTGGATATTGTACGACCTGGTGTACAATATCAGACAGTAGAAGTGTTTATATCTGTGCACGCATGCACACATACACACATGCGTACATACACACACATACATGCACATACACACACATATATGTGCACTTACACACACGACACACATACATGTACACATACACACACACGTGCACATACATACACACGCTCATACACACAGATACATGCACACACAACACATACATGTGCACATACACATGCATATACACACAACACACACACAACCATATGTATGTGTACTCATCTATAGCTCAACACAAAATATGCATACATGTCCACTTACAATCATGCAGACGCGCATGCGCGTGCACACACACACACACACACACACCATGCATGCTGTGTGTGTCACATGAAATATTGCTCCTGTAGATCTGCTTCACATGTTACAATTGCTACTGTGGGTTGCACACTGGTAATTATTTCTGGCAATCTCAACTGGAAATAATCATCAACAGTACGATGCATTTATTGGAATAATTTTGCGCTTCTCTCTCCACTCTGATAACTTTCGGAATTTGCCCCCAATTACTGATAAAGTCTAATTCCAGACTGCATGTTGACAAGATAGATGTTTGCATCACAACCGTTTTCATTGGCTCAGCCAGTCCTGAATTTCTTATGTCAGTTTGTGGTAAAGTTTAGACATGCAAAATCAGTCTTAGGAAGAGTTATAAAAATGTTACCAAGTACTACCAGTTATTCCTATTGTTCTAGTATTATATGGTGTAATTCTGCTCAGTGCAACTCATAAAGCGTGTTGGTGTGCATATGCTGTATTGTGTGTTGTGTATATGTTTCCTTGACGACCATGCCAGCGTTGGCATGACAACAGGTTTTAACGATCCGGTTGTGTTTTCAGGACGGAGGTAGATGGCGACACCTGTAGCAGTATGTTCGAGGAGAGTGACAGTTCGTCTATTCCGCAGTCCCCGGGCGCCCGCAGTGAGCCCGACTCTCAGCTCCACGGTCGTGCCGACTCTCTGCCCGTGCCACGACAACACCGCACGTTGGCGTCACGTATCCGCAGCGTGGACCCCCCAAGTGACAGTCTCAAGGTGCCGGTGGGGTACACGGTCAGTGCCCCTGACCAGGGGTGGTATCGGCCGGAGCGGTCACGCAGTCCCGTGTCGCCGAGAATGAGCCCCTCACCGAAACCGTCGCGGGCGCCCACGGCCAAGATGGCCGATTCGGCTGAGCGCACGTTGAATGCATCGCAGTCGTGCACGTTGAATGCCCGAAGTGGTCAGTCGCGGCCGCAGCAGCTCAAGTTGACCCCGTCGGGAACGTTGCTGAATAAGCACACGTTGACAGTACCGCCGACAGTGTACAGCAAACAGCGTCATTCGGCGTCATCGTCGAGCAGCGGCTACTACGCCAGTAGTTCGCGCTCTGGCACGAACAGTCCCATTGAGAAATCGTCACCTGTCGTTGCGGCTTGGTTCCTCGACTCGCCACCGGTGTCGCCAGCGCAGCACCCTTCGCCCCTCAATTCCACCCCGTCATTACAAGACGAGGGGGCGGGTGTGTGGGGGGGTGATCGGGCAGCGTTCCATAAAACGTCGTCACTGCACAGACCTTTGCATCTGGCGGCATCGTCGTCGGAATCGTCACTGTCGCCGGCGGAAACGCTGGAGCATGCTGGGAAATGTGCTGGGTCGAAATCGTGGCAGCTGGAACGGTGGAAGCACTGGGAGAAACTGGCGAGAGAGAACAGTGACGATTACCACGAACAGGAAACGCTTGTATAGTGGCGCCACCTGCTGGTCTCTGCCAGAGGCTGTTGTAACTTCCCTCAGGACTAGATGCTTGCATTGGGTGGTGAGGAGATCACCTCATGTGTTATATATATATGAATATATTTCAGAACAACTGCCGTAAATCACCTGTTGTGATGTCGATCGGTCGCTGCTTCTAGACAGTGGCGCCACCGTGTGGCCGTTGTTGTCAGGTCAGATGCTGGGTAGCCAGCATGTATGTGTATGTATATATATATATATATATATATATATATATATATATATATATATATATATATATATATATATATATATATATATAATTATATATATATATGTCAAACAGCTGATCAAGCCAAATGTTAGTTCTATTTTAGCCGCCGACCAGTGCGCTCAGTGCTGGGGCGTTGGTGATAAAAAGAGAAATAGTGCTGCATGAAAAGAAGTCAGAGTCATTACCGTTTGGTTGAGCCCAGTTTCTGTTTTCTATGTTTGTTATCATCTACCTCTCGTGAAGCGACCTACAATGATCCTTCTTGCTGTGGCAGTATGTCGGTTCACTATGTTCTCAACTGTAGTACAAAGACAGCTTCTAATATTTTAATATGGTACTGCTACCATGTCATACTGTGAACACAATCTCTGCATGAAAGGAGATTTAATTGTTACCACATGATAAAAACAGTTGATAAGAAATTTGATAACATTTATGGTAGTTAACAGTCAAAATCTAGTTAATTTAACTAGACTCATTTGTATATTTATCGAGTATTTAATAATATGCACAAAGAAAATGTGTAAACAGAAATTCTTAGGGGGTGAAAATTAAGCGCAACAAATTTCCTGGTAATCTAAGAGTCATTGTCATTAAGGCAGTTGAAATTATGTGAGAGTGCAATATTTCAGTGGTTGACCCATTAACATCAGTGTTGTTATAAAATAGCACAGGTAATTGAAGTAAACAAATGGTAAGACTTATTTGGCCAGTTACAGCCAACTTTATGTAGTACTGTGTAGGTATAATGTATGCATTTTTATGTGGCATAAATTATGATTCACTGGCCATACCAAATTGTTTTATTAATTTATTCCTGATTTTGGTGTTTTACTTAAAACTCTCTGCAAAAATGACCGAATGATTTCTACTATCGTCTGTGTGCAAGTTGTTGCAACATTATTTTGTTTGTTTCTTCTTTGAAATGTTTTATAACATTTGTAAGTTTTTTATAACTATAAAGTTCATTGCAGGGAATATCAGACCGTGAGTATTCTAAACACGCTTAGCTTCATCGATTCATGAGCAACGTCGGTGTTAATATATCGTTATACAAAAGAGGATCAGAGATAGTTTTGTGTCCGTTTCATTATCAGTTTTGTGTACTTTTAGACACATGTTAACTAGAGCAAGTAGGCATTGTTGAAGTGATAGTCATCGTTCACGTGTGAATCTAAGTTAAGTTCTGTACTGCATGCTCATCCATGTCAGGCTTTGAGCAGCTGTGCGACGTACGTTTGTCATGTAGAGTGTGTATTATGTTTCGTTGGTACCAAAACGAAAATGCTCGTGGCATTTACAGTTGCAGTCGGTATGGCAATTGACAGACTGTAGAAACTGGGGTGACACTCGCAAGCAAACTGAAGCATTACTTGTTGCAAACCCATTTGATCATATTTGAATATATGCTGCATTAATAAGTTGTTTATATTTTCAAACTCTACACAGGATGTTCTGATTTCTGTTACAAATAAAGCATATGCTTAAGTGCGGATTTACGGGGTAACAAGACTGCTTTAAGAATTCAGTAACGTTGCCTACTCAAGATAAGTATATAAATATGGGATTTTAAGGATCATGAAATGATAGCACTGCAAAATGTAATATAGATGATTGTTGTTATTACTGGTAAATATTATTATATTTCTATGTCTTGTTTTGTAATTTTTCATGTAAAATACATCTCGTGGAGATAGCTGTACATATTACTTGTCATCAAATATTGCCACCCTCTGTGGAATCTTATTACATTTTAATTATATACAACTCAATCTTGTTTGTCTTTCTTTCGTTGTTGTCCCCTGAATTCGTGACATCAGGGATGAGGATGGTGATGGTGATGAAGCTGTTCGTAGATTTCTGTCTTCTTTTTCATCATCCTCTTTCCCACGACTTTTCTTGCATCATTTCCTCTGTCCACAGTCTCCATTTCCCTGTCCCCCTGGCTTTAATTCTCCAGTCCAATCCCTGTCTTTCGTAGTCTCTCTCCTCACACTCATCCCAATCTTGGTCTTCCTTCCTTTTCCCATCCACTTTCTGGTATTCTAACCTAGTAAGGAAAAACTTTATTTCCTGATGGTAGCCACGTCACGTGGTAAGCCGTGATTTTCAATGGGCCATCATCACCCAACACTTACATATATACATACATACACACACACACACACACACACACACACACACACACACACACACACACACACACACACACACACACACACACACACACACACACACACACACACACACACACACACACACACACACACACACACACACACACACACACACACACACACACACACACACACACACACACACACACACACACACACACACACACACACACACACACACACACACACAATAAAGCTTTAGATAAAGTATATAGTTTTCAATGATAGTAATAAAAACAACAGTAATAAATAAATAAAATAAATAAGAAATGTGTAATTAAACCGTAATTAAAACAAACACACATAATATTAAAAATAATTATAATAAATGACATTAATAAAACATTATTAAAAGAAACATAATAATAAAATAAATATATAATAAATAAGTTTATATAAAATAATAAAAACACCTGCTGTTTCCCCTCCCAGTCCCTCCACGCCAATCCACTTCTCTCATCGACTGGTTCTTCACTGACGGACCAACTGATAATAATTTTTATTATTACCTGTAGTCACACAGGCCATGCAGCTGTCGTTACAGTTCTGACTTACACCCGGGAGCATAATATTATGTCGCCACGCCAGGTGTCGCTGTTACTGCTGATGACGTCATAGCCTTGATTTTTCAGCCCCTTCATATCTGCGTTGGAGTTTAGTGCTCTGCCAATGTTGCTCAGGCTAACTATGAAATACAAACTAAAGTAGGATATACTATTGTAAGATAAGACTATATGTTTCGCAGTAAAGGGTTTAAAGTGGTCGGAGGCAAAGTAATGTGCCAGTAGAAGAGATGCTGGCGGTGGCTGAGCGAGTGGGAATTGATTGTCCGAATATGGACAAGAAAGGGAGATGTGCATAACCCGGAAAAATAAAGAAGCATTACGATGTTAAGCCATATGATGAAATGGCTGGAAAGAATCCTGGATGGCAAAATAAGAGCAGTAGTGTAATCGATGAAAAATAGCTGGAGTTTAAGCAAAGAAAAGGAATAACGGATGGGATGTTTGCCCTGAGGTAGCTAGTAGAGAAGGACCTGGAATGACAGGAGGATATGGCAATTAAATTCCTAGACCTGAGAAATTACAATGGGAACACTGGGATGGATGGGGGTCCCACAGGCGGAGGTCAGGATGGTGGAGGGGACGTATGAGGACACGAAGAGCTATGTTGACCGAGAGTGATGGAACTGATAAGCAGAAAGATTTGTATAAAAGTCATACTCCAAAAACTATTGTACGCAGGTGGTCTGGCAGTGGTAGAGGATGGGGAAGGAAATCTCCAAGAACAGCTGATAGAGTGGAAAGATATTTTCAGCAGACATGGACTGAGCGTACGTTTGGAGAAGAAGGAGGTAATGTGGGTGGGACATAGAAAAAAGAGCAGAATATAATCCTGGATGGCAAGAAGCTTAAGCAAAGAGACAGTTTTGTCTACCTGGGTGGAGCGATATGTGGAGTTGGCAGTTCGCCAATCTCAACAAGGGAAAACCTTTGTGGTGTGGCTTGGACATTGGCGTGTGTGTTCTGTTAAAAAAGGTAAAGGTAAGTTCTTATATAGCGCAGTATTGATTCCTCAGGATTGCTCAAAGCGCTTTACACTTTACTTCCCTGGCAGACCTGTTCAATCACACACCATCACAACTTCTCTGGAAAACATCCAGCCATATGTGCAATTAATGCGCGAAAACTGCTCGTGCACCATTTGTCTATTGCCAGGTGCTCATTTATACATGCATGAGTGAACTGGAACAACGTACAGTGAAAAAAACTTGCCCAAGGTTTTAACACCGCAGCATAGGATTTGAACCCGGATCCTCCCTCAGTTGAACCTGCTGTGTGAACTTATATAGCAGGAGGGAATTATCGTTTAGGGGGAAAGTATCATTCTGCAATCTGTGCTGTGCAGCTCCATTTGGTACAAAGGGATTCTTACCTCAGTAAGGTGACAACAAGTGAAGAAATAGCCATTTCCATTTCTTTGGAACAGTAAGCCCGAAGCTTTGAAAAGAGAATCACTATTAAACACATTTGCGGACGGGGGTCTTAATAGTATATATATATATATATATATATATATATATATATATATATATATATATATATATATATATATATATATTGGAATAAATATATTTATCAAACGACTTCTGCAATTAATTAAAGCGTATAAAGCCAAGTAGACCTTCTTAGCAGTGTCTTGGCTGGGTATACACCTTAAAGAGTATGCAGTTCTGCTCTGTCTTTACACTCCGTAAATGTCATGGTGCTGGTTCACGTCCGGGTAATCCAGTCGGTGTAACAAGCCATCAATCGATGCCTTCTCGACGACTTTCAATGTAATTCATGTTATTAGCAACAGCAGTTCTTTCAAATTAAACCACTACTTAGAACTGTATCAGTTTAGAACATGTTAAATGCGCTTCTTTGGAGTTTGATCTGCTCGGCGCAACATAATCGGCACATCCCATGATCATTCGACTGACAGTCACACGTGCTTGGACAGCCAGTCTCTGCCACGCCCCACGACCGTCGTCCGGTACAAAATTACGCAACATGTAATGGAGCGCCAGAAACCGATGTCTTTATTAAAATATTAAAATATTGAACATTAAGCTGTCATGAAATGCAAAGACATCGAGTAATTATTTAACTAATTAATGTTGTCAGTACACCAGTACCAATATTACAATTTTGGTTAATGCTATGGGAGGCTTCTAGATGAATAGTTATCAAGACTGAACAGAATGAAACAGATATAAGATTTCCATACAACACTATCACATTCTTACATAGGAATGTGGTTGCGCCGACCGTGGAGCACTGCGTCAACGGCTTCACTCCACACTCGTCGTTACGATAACGTTTCATGACGTCACAGCTCTATACAGAGCATGTTACAGCCGTGCAAAAGAAGCCTCAGCAGCCACTGCACTTTCTTCGAAAGTTGCGTGCTTTCAAACTTGATCCAACATTTCTTCTCCGTCTCTACTGTAGCACATTTGAACCTATCATAACTTATTGCAGTATTTATTAGTATATGCCAAAAACGACGAGTGTGTATGGTAGGCCTATTTAATATGTTTTTGACTTGTGATTAAAGATTGCAGTTTTCGACTAGCGATTGGCTGAAGAGGGGGATATACTTTATCCAACCCTGACCATTGGCCACGTTAGCCGGATGGCCGCAGGTGAGAGGTAGTTTGTATTAGAAAACGCTATTGCAATGAGAATGTGGCCGTATAATCCGGGTGGCCGATGACGAGGGGGCCGAATAAGAAGCGGACTACTGTATACGCGTCAAGTTGCAGAGTATATAAAGTATCTGCAAAGTTCAATATGTACACATCGCGCTGTTTATTCATATATACTAATATATAATATATCAGCGTTCGGCGTGTTTGTAAACACATTCCGGTTGTCGGATGATATTCCCTGGGTCAGCACTTCGAGGTGTGAACAGATGCGGCCAAAACAAGAGAAAAGTTGCTGCGCCGATCGAAGCGACATCGGTCTCTGGCGCTCCATTACATGTTGCGTAATTTTGTACCGGACGACGGTCGTGGGGCGTGGCAGAGACTGGCTGTCCAAGCACGTGTGACTGTCAGTCGAATGATCATGGGATGTGCCGATTATGTTGCGCGAGCAGATCATACTCCAAAGAAGCGCATTTAACATGTTCTAAACTGATACAGTTCTAAGTAGTGGTTTAATTTGAAAGAACTGCTGTTGCTAATAACATGAATTACATTGAAAGTCGTCGAGAAGGCATCGATTGATGGCTTGTTACACCGACTGGATTACCCGGACGTGAACCAGCACCATGACATTTACGGTGTGTAAAGACAGAGCAGAACTGCATACTCTTTAAGGTGTATACCCAGCCAAGACACTGCTAAGAAGGTCTACTTGGCTTTATACGCTTTAATTAATTGCAGAAGTCGTTTGATAAATATATTTAGTTCCAATATATATATATATATATATATATATATATATATATATATATATATATATATATATATATATATATATATATTTTTATATATATATATAAATATTAAGACCCCCGTCCGCAAATGTGTTTAATAGTGATTCTCTTTTCAAAGCTTCGGGCTTACTGTTCCAAAGAAATGGAAATGGCTATTTCTTCACTTGTTGTCACCTTACTGAGGTAAGAATCCCTTTGTACCAAATGGAGCTGCACAGCACAGATTGCAGAATGATACTTTCCCCCTAAACGATAATTCCCTCCTGCTATATAAGTTCACACAGCAGGTTCAACTGAGGGAGGATCCGGGTTCAAATCCTATGCTGCGGTGTTAAAACCTTGGGCAAGTTTTTTTCACTGTACATTATTCCAGTTCACTCATGCATGTATAAATGAGCACCTGGCAATAGACAAATGGTGCACGAGCAGTTTTCGCGCATTAATTGCACATATGGCTGGATGTTTTCCAGAGAAGTTGTGATGGTGTGTGATTGAACAGGTCTGCCAGGGAAGTAAAGTGTAAAGCGCTTTGAGCAATCCTGAGGAATCAATACTGCGCTATATAAGAACTTACCTTTACCTTTTTTAACAGAACACACACGCCAATGTCCAAGCCACACCACAAAGGTTTTCCCTTGTTGCCAACTCCACATATCGCTCCACCCAGGTAGACAAAACTGTCTCCTTGCTTAAGCTTCTTGCCATCCAGGATTATATTCTGCTCTTTTTTCTATGTCCCACCCACATTACCTCCTTCTTCTCCAAACGTACGCTCAGTCCATGTCTGCTGAAAATATCTTTCCACTCTATCAGCTGTTCTTGGAGATTTCCTTCCCCATCCTCTACCACTGCCAGACCACCTGCGTACAATAGTTTTTGGAGTATGACTTTTATACAAATCTTTCTGCTTATCAGTTCCATCACTCTCGGTCACACATAGCTCTTCGTGTCCTCATACGTCCCCTCCACCATCCTGACCTCCGCCTGTGGGACCCCCATCCATCCCAGTGTTCCCATTGTAATTTCTCAGGTCTAGGAATTTAATTGCCATATCCTCCTGTCATTCCAGGTCCTTCTCTACTAGCTACCTCAGGGCAAACATCCCATCCGTTATTCCTTTTCTTTGCCTAAACTCCAGCTATTTTTCATCGATTACACTACTGCTCTTATTTTGCCATCCAGGATTCTTTCCAGCCATTTCATCATATGGCTTAACATCGTAATGCTTCTTTATTTTTCCGGGTTATGCACATCTCCCTTTCTTGTCCATATTCGGACAATCAATTCCCACTCGCTCAGCCACCGCCAGCATCTCTTCTACTGGCACATTACTTTGCCTCCGACCACTTTAAACCCTTTACTGCGAAACATGTCTCTTGGGAAGATGTAATTTATTTATTTCCAACCACAACAACAATGAATTACACATCACAGTGTTGGTGGAAAGGGGTGAACAGAAGTGCAAACAAAACAACATATACATGTATATATATATATATATATATATATATATATATATATATATATATATATATATATATTATTATATGTATTTATGTATGTATGTGTGTGTGTGTGTGTGTGTGTGATGTGTGGTGTGTGTGTGTGTGTGTGTGTGTGTGTGTGTGTGTGTGTGTTGTGTGTGTGTGTGTGTGTGTGTGTGTGTGTGTGTGTGGTGTGTGTGTGTGTGTGTGTGTGTGTGTGTGTGTATGTGTGTGAGTGTGTGAGTGTGTGAGTGTGTGAGTGTGTGAGTGTGCGTGTGTGTGTGTGTGTGTGTGTGTGTGTGTGTGTGTGTGTGTGGTGCGTGCGTGCGTGCGTGCGTGCGTGCGTGTGTCGTGCGTGTGTGCGTGCGTGCGTGCGTGCGTGCGTGCGTGTGTGTGTGTGTGTGTGTGTGTGTGTGTGTGTGTGTGTGTGTGTGTGTGTGTGTGTGTGTGTGTGTGTGTGTGTGTGTGTGTGTGTGAATATTTGAATCGGCGTTAATCGGCGGAATAAGGCCGACCGTCGGCCTGAATTTCACAACACATCTACCGACTGCAGTCGGCCGACTGACTTTACGCCAACTAGTCGGTAGGTGTGTGTTGAAAATTGGTTGGGGTGTGCTTAGCGTTATATAATTACTCTCTCGCGAATGCAAACATTGTACATGGAATCATGTGTTGCTCTATATATTAATATATATTAATAAATATTAATATATATTAATAAATATTATATATATATATATAATATATATATATATATATATATATATATATATATATATATATATATATATATGGCGGTTTGGGATATGCGGTTTATTTGATTAATTTGATGTTGTTAATCATATGTTAATTTAGCGTATTTATTGGTCGATATGTGTGCTTTACCTGTTAGGTTTAATATTGATGAATTACGCAAGACGGTTGCGAAGGCACCGAACTGACGTCAACGTGCGTTGACACAACAGTGTAGTGTACGGGTACGGCAGCCAGCTGAAGGCATGTGCGGTTGCGGCGTTCAGTCGAGCACGTTTGGTAGAGAGTCATTCGACGATGTCGACGACAGGCGACAGCAGCAACATCGTTCTTGTCAGTCGATGTGGTTTCAGTGAAATTGGGGTAAATAACCCCACCCCAGGCGACGCTGGAACGAATCCAACGCAGATGTCGTCCAGCGTAGTGTTGGTCAGTGGAAGACGCGTGGCAAAACGGCGGCCAGGCGAGGCGTCGGCAGCGCCGGAAAATGCAACGATGTTAGTGGCGACACGTCAGTTGCGGGTGACGGACAGACATGACATTTATTGCGTTGCCCACTTCGGTTTGAACTTTACTGCGTGCATAACTGTGACGTCATATGACGAACCGACCGATTAAAAATATATTATATATATTAGAATTACTCGACGACCCTTATAAAGGGTATTGTCTTTAGTTATGTTATCGAATGATTAAGTTGAATTAAATCATATATGTTCATGGGTTATTAGTTGTGATTTGTGTTCGTAATTTATCGTCCATCTTTACTCACTCACTCACTCTCTTAGTATATAATCATTTTAAAATAACATAATTTAATACTATTTCATGTTATTATATATATATATATATATATATATATATATATATATATATATATATATATATATAAAATAACATGAAAGTATGTAAATTATGTTATATTAAAATGATTATATATTAAGTAATTGAGGTAGAAACATTATATAAAATAAAATATATAAATAATAAGAAATTAAAGTAATTAAATAAGATTAATAAAATACATGCTCGTAAACATGACACACCTAACAGTTCCTCAATCGAGTGGCCAGTTTAAACAAATGAGTTTTAAATGTAGAACTTCTCCCCGACTACGATAAGCTAAAGTATGATAGGATTGGTGAGCTTTGAGTGTTTGCTTACATCCGGGTAGGGCAAGAGCGAATCACGGTCTGCCAGGGAACGACAGGTGAACGTGTTTACACACCTGGTCAGGTTGCTTTATAATTTATCACGTGCACGCCATGGTGTCGCATGTTGTCTACGCACATACGCAGGTACGCGTGTGCACATATACCCTTATACACACGCACGCACCAACGCATACATACACATGCACTCACGCACGCTCTCACAGGTAGGCCCTACATACGCATTGCGCGCGGATATAAATACACATGCACACACGCGCACACAAATGCACACACGCACCCACGCACGCACACATATATGCACGCACGCGTGCACACTCATTGTTCCTCCTGTCGAGGTGGCCTCGTACTAATAAGTAGACAACCGGTTTACGACAGCTGAGTAGAGACAGTACCGGGGTAATCTGGACATTCTACCGAAGACGGGCTTTCTGGAAGTTTCCTGTCCGGCTCCTGTCTGTAGGTGTGGAATCGCTACACGCAGCGACTCACTTTTCGCA